>OU452230.1:22214484-22779484 GCA_911728455.2 Marthasterias glacialis
ATTAAAGACTTTATAACATTGTGCAGCGTAGGCCCATTCGCACGCCTAAGTAGGCCAAGTGAAAGCATTGATCAGCCATGACTTTTTATTAATTACATGTATATTTATATCATTTTTTTTAATAATATAAACTTTAAATAAAATTTGCGCTTTCCTGGAAAACTTGTTTAGTTTTTCATTTTCTAAGTTTCTACCTCAGTTCTCAGTTTTCAGAAGCGACAACACCTCAATCAGCGATGAAGGTGGTACGGCAAATTGTTTTGCTAAGTTGCGTTTGCTGCCTGCCGATCCATTTCATCCAGTTTTGCTTTTCCTCTGAAAAAAAAATCCTTTTTGACACAACTAACGCGAACTAGTGTTGAAACCAACGAATAGTCACTTAACAGGATCTTTAAACAACGGATCATCGGTTTGCCCGGTGTTACTGAGAAAAAAAAGGGGGAAACGAGAAAAAAAAAACTTTTAGGGAACACCGTTTCTCAGTTACTCAAACAGGAAGTTTTTTTTAAAGGATATGGGAACTTCCACAGCGTGTGACACGAAGAACATGGAATTCCCGGTTTCGGATTATGCCATCAAGTGTCGTGAATAAATTTTGCAACTGGGATCTGCATTTTCTAATTTCTAGAACATGAGTTCAGGTTCTTTGCGATATTTATCTGCTGTATGTAAAGATAACCGACCCACTTCATTTTAAGTATTTTTTATTATAATGACAAACTTTTCAAAAGTGCTTAAACACTCCGTGGGTCATCAGAAGAAACTGGTGAAAAAATTATGTAATTTCCAAGAGATACTCACTGTTATGGGTGCATGCCAACTCAATGGAAAACCCGACAAAATTTAATTAGGTAGGAAATTTAAAACCAAATGGTTGAAACTTCTGATCCGAGATTGGTTCTCGATGCGCACAATAGGCCTTATTTTACATCACAGCCCTGAGTTTTACCATGCTTTCTAGAAGGTCTCTCCTCAAAACCGCTGTAAAAGTAATATTTTGAAGTTAATGGTAAATTTGTGACAAACAATACAAAATGTCTGTCTACGAAAATTAAGTCTTTACTCGTCTTAGTTGTGACGCATGATGCCGCAGCTGTGCGGGGGTTAGCTGATGCCCCCGCCCGCCGGCCCACAGACACCAACTTTGACAACAAGTTACATCATCGTCGTGGTTCAGCGCATTATGACCAGATTTTTCTTACTTCACATCAGTGTTAAAAGGAATTCCAATTTAAAAAAAATAAAATAAAAACAAATACACATATATAGTTTTTAAATGGCTAAATACGAAAGGGGAACATTCATCTCGAGAAATGAAAACTATGACTAAAATGGGTTGCGGGCGCTCTCTTCGTCAGCTAGCTCCCAGGCCCAGTACCACCACGGATGCGTAATGAGTCTGCAATGATAGGGTTCCCCCATCTATTTTGTCTACACGCCCGTATTAAAGACGGGACAACATATCACCAAAGTGAAATCAAAATGCACCCCAAATAGAAATAATTATACGAGGCTGTTAGCTTCCTTGGTGCTTCTTTTAAAAATATTAAACGAAAATAAACAACAGTTTTACGTATTTTTTATAATTAAGTTCCTTAATAGAAGATGTTTATCGAAACTGATAAATTAGTGAGTGCATACCCGAGGTCAATTTGACGTCATCCCCGGAAGTATGGCCGCGTAAATTTTTTGCTGAGGTCACGTGACAACGGCTTTGTGAACTCTCCGAAGCAGGTAAACGACATGGCTTTTGTTAACGATTTTTAATACTTTTTTCTCGTGTGTTTCATTAAAGAACACACTATATTTTCGTAATCGGGCTGCATAGGTCATAGAGAAAGAAATAATGTGAGATTTGGGCCCTTATTTTCACTGGAAAGAAGGAAATTTGGTTTTAAGCATGGCGTCTTTTCCAACAAGATCGAAACTGCGTGTACATCATGTGCGATTTGCCTATGCGATGTTATTGTTCGTTGATAGGCTTGCATGCGTCACTAGAAATGAATCCAACATGAGTCCGAACAGTCACAGCATGGTCGATTTGTAATCCAAGTTCCCCGGCAGGAACGCAACAAGAATGTCTGTAAAATATCTGGCAAATGTTGAATATGAATTATTTGAGTTTCCATATTGATGAAAAGGTGTTTACCGTGCATTTTTGTTTTCAACCGAACGACCAGATTGAGATTGAGAATGAGTGTTTGGAGATCGATCGATGGAGCTAAAAACTTAATTTGTATTTTTTTTGTTGACAGCAGAGAAGTAGTTTTTGAAAACGAAAAAAAATTACGACCATACCTTTTTTTAGTTAACTTGGTTCTAGCTGAGAGTTAATTGCCAATGTTGCACCCTTCAATAGCCTGTGAACAGTTGTTTTACAGAAATACTATACTTGCACTTTAATATTTTTTTTTCTTTTTTCAAAAGACGTTTTTTTAATTTGTCATTTAAAATGGTCCAAAATATAACTATGATTTTCCTTTTATGGTTTTTGTCCAGTAAGAAATTCTAATAATTGAGGTTAATTTTTATTGAAGAAGATTAAATTTTTACCACGTCTTATTACCAATATTAGTATTAATTTTACTGGAAGAGGTTTAATTAGGAAGTACGTATGTAAATATTCGTTCAAATCCTCTAATTTTCAACAAATACACCATACAATTCAATTACAACCAACCTTTCAATTTTTCATCAAAATCCATTGATCACATGTTTTAATTTTATGGTTTGTCTTGGCTCCTTTACATGCCTGGGGCTTGACCACATTGTACTGTACTGTCGCTGCGTCCTTCACAATTCAGCTTTTTAGCTGTGAGTTATTATAATAATTTATCATGATTGTATTTCAGATAAAGCGACTTGTACATACATTGTTTTGTATATACTGTATATGATGTCCTCGATGGGTTCCACTCGGGGAAACACACGAAGTGGTGCGCGGGAAAGACCTGTCGCTAAATCCAGCTCACAGACGACTAGCAAGTCAGGAGCAGGGGATACACCAGTTGGCAAAAAGGTAAAGTCATTCATTGTTGGATTCTTATGAAACAGTGTCAGAGAGCTGATGAGGGATGTTCCTTTATCCCATTGTTTCGTCAAGTTGCACCACGAATCAACGAGTAGGTCAAAAGTCACAAAATTTTGGCAAAACCAATTTTATACAAATTACAGACCTTATGCATCTGCCGCCATCTTTGAGGTCAAATGCAGCATCAAACGTGCGTTGTAGCTCTTTTTGACCTCAGCCTGTTCATGTACTAAATGCTCATAGTGACGTCATATGCATAAGGTCTGTTAATATACTTGGTACTGTTAACATTTTATTCAAGTTTCAGGACCTAACACCTAAGAGTTAGATAATAAAACTAATTAGCATGACCGATGTATCATTAGATTTGCCGTTTTACATTTCTACAAAGTGATGTATCGTGACATGCCACTTTATCCATTGAAGCACAAAGCGCTAGCACGGTGACAAACACGCGTGATACGACTACTGTGTTTTGCATCTGTTGAACTACGCATTCACAAATCGGCGTATGCATTGATTTGTACATGGCACACTGCTTGCACGTCTTGTTTTTTCGTTTTCACAAAATGACATAAATGTTTGGGAATGAATAACAAACTCGTCAAAACAGTTGCAGGATTGAAAAGACGGTAGACAAGTGCAAGTTCCTCCTCTGCCACAGTCCTTTTAAAAAAAAAACATTTTCAACAAGATTCTTTCACTCCGGTTTCCTATAAAGTTAAAACCCTTATCGTGCCAAATGCAACAAATACATGAGTTGGTTAACGTTATATTTTATTGCGATGATCAGTCAACTCAATTCCGTGTTGCATTGTGTTGCTTTTAGCAGGTTACATAGCCTTGACATGTTCAGCAAGGCCCAGCAAACTTCGAGGCATTTCTGCATTTAGCAGGGTAACTGCCCAGTGCCAAGGCTGACACAAACCACTTCACTTCACAATGCAACAGTATTCTCTATTGCATTTTGCTGTATTTAGCAGGGTTTCATTTCAGCTGTGTTGTATTATGATGCATTCAGCTGGGTGCCTCAAAAAAAAACATCTGATGGTGGTTAAGGTGAAGACTGTTTTGGTTTCTGCTATGCTCCAATGTACAAACACATGTAGTGTTTAAAGTTTTAGCTCTCAGAAAATTTACATCTCAGGTAGATTGATGTTAGCCTTTATTAACTAGTTGGCGTCGGATGACCTGTTTACACGCAAATGTTTCCCCTGCGTGGAAATGGAAGCCGTGTAAATACGCCATATCTAATTTCCGACCACCGGAGCAAAGGTCGCCTAGTCATTCCGTTGCAGAGCATGCACAGACCACACATACTTGTATGCCGTCAAACACTTGGTTTCACCCACACAAGGATAAAAAAAGGTCTTAAATATATTGGCATTTTGTGGCTATTGAGACGTGAATTTTGTGTAATCCCCAATAACAGACCTTTGTCCTTTTGTTTCAAGAAGAGGATTACGAGGCACCGAGAAGCTTCCACCATTGTTCATCCATTGTATTTCAGCTCAATGGAAGTATGTCAGAGTGAGCCGGCAATCGAACCACGGTTCTGTGTTTAGTACTACTTCTATGCCGTAGGTATCGGCTGACGTTTTGCAATTCACAATGCATGAATTTGACATTTTCTTGGTCGAGAAACAAAATGGACGATCTAATAAAGAGAATATTTGTTCTCTTGGCATTGTCAAGTCAGGGTTTCTTTGTGGCAGCGGTACCCTCAAAGAAAAAAGATTCTGGCAATTCCGTCAAAAGAATTCCACCAGGTGGACGGAACAAAACAAATAGAATTCCCCCGGCAACTGGTTAAAAACAAAGTACAGGACTGTTAATAAATGAGTTAAAAAAAATATGTACATAAATAAAAATAACCGATGAGTTTCAATCAGAAATCTCACTGTCTATCATGTTCATACCAGTACCAATTTCCCAGAGAAATATTTGGGTCTTAAATACTATCAAAAGTCAAGTCAACTGAAGACACCCCAACTCACTGTTGCTTGTTTTGATTGCTGCAATAAAAATAAGCCAACTGTGAGAGTACACAAAATCGTTGAAGGAGCATCAACCATCTTTCACTGTTCTCCAAAACTTTGATGAAACTTAAACAGGTTGATTGTATGGTTTGTTTATTGAGAGTCGTCATTTTTTACGACGATATTTTTGAACAACGTGTGAAAGAGAATTTTTCTTCTTATGAGATGTAAGTGTCACATGAAAAAATGGGTAAAAACAACCCCCTAAAACTGTTACGTAATTTTTCAAGGAATACGTTCAACAATTTCTATGTGTAACGAGAGTGTGAAAGGGTGATAACTTTACTTTTTACAAGGTCTGTCGGTGTGACTTGAGGATCGACTTGAGGCCTTCTGACTTGTCAATGTTGGCAGGTATGCACACACGATGATGAGTTAACTTCTTACCCTAGAGTTAACACTCATATGTTTAAAATTTTGTAAAAGATAACATGTCAAATGTGCCTTAAAGATGCCCCCGAGAGCATTTAGTCATGACAAATTTCCCCGGACCCCATAATGGTTTCGCGCTCCAAATACACCTACTCTATACTCTATAGTTTCATCCTGGTTATAACACTGGTTACTATGTATCATCCATTGTTGTCGGGAAAGTATAAATCATGTGATTGGCTGTGTTTGCTTTGAGCTCGTTACCAGTAATAAGTGTCTGTAAATGAGATCCGCTCCCAATTTTCTCATTAGTTCATCAAGGGTTCAATGTCTACAGGGTCTGGGTTTCTTAACCAATCCAAGTGACTATTATATCCCGCCATTACTCATCATCACCATCGATCGACTACAACTTGCGCTTGTGGCGGGCATGATGACGGATGTGGCACATGTCCTGTTCCATCATCAGTGTCTTAAGTTCATTTGCAGTCGCAGAGCCTCCAGCCTCCTTCAGGGTCTTGACCATGGTTTTGGAGGGACGCCCAGGGTTCAGCTTCCCATGTTTAGGTTTCCAGATGACGACTATCACTGGGTTGGCACTGTTCCATACATTGATCCCAGCATTCCTTTTCACGCATGACAGGCATCTTTGACCGTTGGTATATGGCACTTTGTGAAGCTCAAAGTCTGTGTACAACAGATACGCGAGCATAATGGCATTCCGGCAATCATGGACAACAATGTTCACTCTGATTTGTGTTTGACTTACCATATCACTTCTGTATGGAATTTACAGACCATAATAACCTGTGACATCACATATTTACAAAAGAGCCACAGAGCCTGGACTTCCTGCAGGCACGATTTGTACATGGCTCTAAGGATGAAAATATTATGTCTTATGTTTTATATGTTATAGAGATTGCTCTGTCTGATTTTTATCAACTTTTGGTATGAAGAAAGGGGGCATGTCTCAAAACTTGTTTAGCTGTTACTTTTATAACTCTTGAATTTATGTGGAAATTATGACACAAAAATGTAAAATTTCAAATTATACTTGATTGGTTAAATTTGTGTCAAATTTATGTGGAAATTATGAAACATGAAAAAGATTTCCCACAAGACCGGCGTAGTATCTTGCCTGCCAGAAATGCCCTGGAATGTACAAGGTCACTCTTTTTGTAAACAAAGGTAACATGTTCTATACATTATCATTTTTTTTGAATAGTTGTCAGTAATGTTTTAATATTGAAAGAGAATTGATCAGAAGTGACTGAAGATCCAACATTGGGAGTCTGACACCTGAACCAAAGCAGCTGTGCATGGCTATGATGTCAGAGGTTAAGCACTCGTACCAAATTCATCAGAGCCAACCAATCAACCGATCCATTAAGCACTGCCCCCTTAACATATTGACCAATCACAGCATTGGTTACATTACCACTGTACACGTGGGCAGCACAATGTGAGTCTGTTCAATGCCACACTGCACAACATGAACGCGCACTCTACAAGTACGCGCGCACATGTTTACATTTTCCAATAGGATTTAATCGTGTGGGACTTTTGTCAGGACCTTCGGTGGCGTAGCCAAGGCTGTGATTGGTCAACACATAAGGGGGTGGGGTTTAACGGATATGTCTATTGAAGCCTTGAAGTAGAAGATGACATGGCTTGTGTTGCTTAGTGTTGATTATGAAATGCTGACTGTCAACTACCGACCCTATTCACCTGACGTCGTCATCACTTGTTTCTCTTACAGGCTACTCCAGACCAGATACGCCTCGCTCAGATGCTTTCCGACAGTTCCAGCAACAACAAATTGGATGACAAAATGGCGGAAAAAATCAAACAGGTGAAACAAGCACATTTCTTTCAAGATATAAATTACTATTCATGACAATATTTTGTCAGTGAATTTTGAATTGGCGGTAAATGCTTTCATGTTTTCGGGGACCAGGTTGGCTCAGTGGTTTCTTTCCCTGTTACTGGGGTTTAAGAATTTAGCTTTTAAGCTGATTTCAGCTTTTTTTGTTTAAATTTTTACTGTGAATTTGAGCTTTTTTTTTTACACCTGCTCTGTATACAGTTATGAGAACTTTTTAAATTTCAGCTTTTTTGCTAGCTGTTTTAAGCTTTGTTTTGTATGTGGCCACTCACACCCCTGCCGCTATTCACCTCTGGGGACCGTGGTTCGAATCCGACCTCGGACTGCATTGGGTTTTCAGTCCCTACCTGATTACATGGGTTGTCCCCATTGGTGTTTTCCTCCCACATCTTCGTCGTCTCCTATTCATCCTGTTATTAGCGCTAATTGCGCTTTTGGATGTTTAATGAAAGAAAGAAATAATATGAATTTCCTCTTTCCACAAATATTTTGTAACAAGCCTCTGTGAGAAGATGTAAAAGGCTTTTCTTGCAAGTTTAACTTTTTAATTGGTGTCAACTGGACAGGTGCAAGATGTAACCCATAAGTCAGAAGATGAAATCATGGTGGCCCTGTACGATTGTCAGGACGATACAGAAAGAGCAATCAACCTCCTCCTTGAAAGAGTAGACGGTGACCAGGTGAGAAAAACTCGCTTAACAGGTTTTACACACTACCAGTCTACCAGTGAACATACAGACTTTTGGGCTGGTTAAATAGGGCCCAATTTCATACAGCTGCTTAAGCGGGAAATTCTGCTTAGCGAAATTATGCAGGCAACCAGTTACAAATGGTTTGTGTGATATGGTATGTGTGATATGGTATTTTGGCTGGTAACCTTGTTCTGGTGAGCAAAATTACTTTGTGCTGAGCACTTTTGTGCTTAAGCAGCTCTAAGAAACTGGGCCCTGACAGACCCCCTTGAAGAAAAAGTTGTCAAATAAATTTATCAATCTTGTATTGGTCTGGCCTTAAGCTTTTAGGTTGGTGACATGTACTTGTCACATTCATCCATGGATATCAGTAAACCTGAACCCTAACCACCCCCAACCCATCCAAATCCAACAGCATGTTTTGTTTGATTCTGTTGGACCCGGGAGTGCACTAGTGAACAGATTATGCTTAATATGGGATCAGGCATACCACTATTATCAGAGTGCAACAATTTGGGGTTGAGTTTGGTGTTGGATTTTGTTAAAGTTGAGTAAGGATCCTAGTAAACCACTCAATATAAAGGGAGACAGGGTTAAACAATTTACAATTCTATAAATGCATGTCACTTGACTAGGGTACACTCTCATAGGGGTTATAAAGAGATTGCTCATTGGCCTATCTTGTGTGCCTGGCATACATTTTATTAGTTTGCCGCTAAGATGGCGGGTGCATGATTCCAGTTCACACACTCTTGACATCATTGATATGTGGGGTACCTCTGTCGCTTCTCTTTTGTCCCCTTCCTTTCCTCTGTAAGGAAGTACTTGATGTTCCTTGGAAATTCCTCATAGGGTAGTGTTGTTCCGATTGTTTGACTATCCTGTTAATTGGGTCTATCATGTAGAGTATTTTAAGTTCAGCTGCCTTGCATTTTATTGTCATGATTTTGTGTGCGCAGGGAGAGTGGGAAACTATCGGCTCCAAGAAAAAAGTAAAGAGCAACACGCCTACCTCTCGGGGGAGCAACAGTAACTCTGACAACACATCAAACAGTAGGGAAGGACGGTCAGAGAAAGAAGGAGGGAGTCGAGAGAAGGGAGGCAAAGACAAGGAGCCCCGAGACAGAGATAATAAGGAGAGAGATGGGAACTATCGTGGGCGTGGCCGAGGGGGGAGAGCTCAGCTCCCACCGAGGATGACCAAAGGTCAGGAAATTTTCTTAAAAACGGCTCATCTGAACTTTTGTTATAAACACTAAGATGCTTGGCGAAATACAATATAGCTGGTAAGCATAATAACTTGCTTAGCACATGTTTAGCAGCATATTGCTTAGCAACATACGTTTATCATGTTCTCTATGTGCATCGAACAATAAAGAATACTAAATCTAGTTTTACAATTAAGGGATCACACCATTTTTTTCCTCCAGTCTTGTGTGTGGTTACATTGACTGGAATAGTAAAAAAAAAAGCAGGATACTCGCACCAAAATAACATTTCACTTTAAGGTCTATGAAATTCATTTCTATTTTGTTTTTTTCTCTTGTAAATTTTCAATGAAAGGTCGAGGGAGAGAGTCGGATTCTTCAAGTAGGGATCGAGACAGGAACGACCAGAACAACAAGTGGGAGGGTGGAGAAACTGGCAGGGGGCGTGGTCGCAAGGGGCATGGTGAGTAACAGAGGGATGTGGTTAAAATAGTGGTAAAGGATGCAATGTGACTCAGTGGTCAGTGGTATGGTGGGTATTTCAAGCCTTAATCCTCCACTGTTAATATCTTAAGACATGCAAAAAGTTTTTTTGTTTTTTAAAGGTGTATATGACCGATCATGAACATGAAAATCAGAAGTCATTGGTAGCGTGGATGGAAGTAGAATGACTGATAATGTGAAAATTTGAAATAGTTTTGTCTTCTATCATTTAGATCAAACGAATGGCCCGTCTCGGCGTGGAAGGGGCCCAAGATCCTACACTAATGCAAAATTTGGGTAAGTCTGCAGGTTTTTTCCATTATCAACTTAGGGGAATTGTCATTTATTTTAAAACGAAACAATTCATTTACATGTGTGTAACTTTTCAGTTGATCAGCCGATTTTCTCTTTTATGGGGGGTCGTTTTTAGTGCCACAGAAAGCTGAAAACACTGTACAAAGTGTTGTGTGCAGGGAAGTCTTTCATGCCAGTAGTTAATCTTTAATTTTTAGGCCCCTATTTCATTAGAGCTTCTAAACACACAAATTTGCTGAGCTCAGAAAAATTTTTGCTTAGCAGAGACTGGTAACAAGCCAATATAACATGTGACTGGTTTCCTTCAATTTTTGCTAACTTTCTAAGCAGCATCGTTGAATACTGTCTGACCATTCAATATCACTCACTATGGTTTTGGATGATGGATGCACTAAGCCAGCCTGCATGGATACAACCCTCCTACTTTGTTTGACCATTCAATATCATCCACTATGGTTTTGAATGATAGAAACACTACAGCAGTCTGCAGTTTGTTATCATGTGGTGAATGCATCTACACAATACACAGTTAGCTCTGTGCACAGTCGTGTCACCAAAAACAACCCATGAAGCAGTTTGGTTTCAAATGGTTGGTCGACTCACTGGACAATGTTACCAAGAGTGCAAGGGTTAAGTGTTATGTTTTGAGGTGTCCCGCCCCCGCACCCTTTTCCCCCCGTAAATAATTGTTGATACAATATTCTTTTTTTCTGTTTTCTCCTCTCTCGTCCTAAACACCAGAACGTTCGAGCAGAATGATGCTTTCAAGCCAGGGGACAACGTGTGGACCAACCCTCCAGATACACCAAACGACAACAGTAAGTACCTCCTTTAATTGATCAGAAAGAATCTCTTACGAAATTTTGACGCACCTCAAAAGAGAGATAATAACGTTCATTATCACATTGTCCAAAAAAATTACAGAAATACCAAGCCACTTCATTACTATCGCATAAATAGGTTTTCTAAATTTTTGATACTTTTCAAACCTAACTTTCTTGAGACACATTTTGCTTCTGTTAAACTTTCTTCGGTTTAGAGGATTAGATTAGAAACAACTTTTCAAAATTGAATCATTTTCCACTTTTTTCCCCCACCCTCAATGATAACTGTGCAATGATTCCTCCTGTGGTCAACTGAAGCCACTATATCTAATGAATAATTGTAGTGGGTGATTTCACTGTTTCAGCCTGGGACGGGAGTGCGATAGCTACAGACAGCTGGACGGCGGATGACTGGAGTGGTGATGTAAGATTATCAATTACCGGTTTATTGGGGATTTCTCTGACTCTCTTAACATTGCTTGGATTATCGATTACCAGGACATCGTTGGTCTTTAACCCTCCTACTGCTAGACCATTCAAAGCCATTCAAAATGCCAACACTCACCTTTCTGCATTGCTATTGAACACACATGGTGTTATCATTTGAACAGTGTGGATATCAAGCTGTACTACTATTCAAAACCATTCATAGCATAGAGGGTCCATTGATTCACCATAGCTGTACTACCATTTGGAACAATCCTAACCAGGTTTTGTATCAGCTTACCTACCATTCAAAACCATTTGGGGAGTCAACACTGTACACAGTTATCTCACCATTCAAAACCACAGTAGTGAATGGTTTCAAATGGTGCATCAAATTATTCGAAAAGGCACCAAGAGTAGGAGGGTTTAACAGGTATTCCCTAACGCCCTAAAAATTGTTTAGAGTATCAATTACCTGGATGTTCATCATTTCTGTTAAACAGCAATTCTTAGACATTCCTCCGATTTAGAGAAGTCATAGTTAAGATTTGTAAACTGTATGTCTGGTCCCATGAAAAGAAGAGTTGCTTGAGTTGGACTCGGTCAAATTTAACCAAAACTTGGATATGAAGAAGTCATATTTTGTTATGTCTTTAAAAATATGTTGGTCAGAGAAATTCTCTTAAAAAACACAGCATATCACATGAAACACAATGAAAGGTAAGATTGTTGTAACTAACTAAGTATTTTCACTGGTAGAATTAGCCTGAAAATTCTGTCTTAATTTTTTTTTTTATGTACATGAACTCATATTTTACTGTATAATTATTACAGTTGGCCGAGAGTAAAGTGTTTACACCAAGTCCCGGTCAAACGACCACAAATACCATCAATTCAGTTCAGCAGCCCTCGGCTCAGCCCCAGCAATCTCCTCTGTCCACTAACGCCCAAATGCCGCCCTCTATGCCAGCAACGATGTCGGTTAGCTCCATGGCGCCCTCTATGGGCCAGTCCCTGGCAGTGCAATCCTCATCCATGGGGCAGCCGCAGTCCATGGCTGCTACAATGCAACAACAATCCAGTGTCATGCCCTCAATGCAGCAGAGGTAAGCTACATCAAGTACAAAGAGTGTGTTATAGTTTCTTAAAAAACATCAGAAGTAATTATAAAAGTTTGTACTTGTTTTATCCTTATCCTTATACGTATAAGGACAAGTCAAGTTTTTCTCAACAAAACTTTTGAACGATGACTTTCCCAACAGCCCGGTGTCTGGTTTTATTTGCAGCCAAAATAATGTTGCATATTTTTGTTGCACTTTTTGCTTTAAACAACCAGTTCTGAGGCACTGTTTTGTTTTTTTTTTTTGGTTTTTTTTTTTGCCACACTCTCCTGTTCCTGCCTCGTTTACAAAATCAAATGTTTTGTTGATAATTAGACAATTGTGTGACATGATTTTGTATGACTTTACTTTCTGAAGGGATGTTATAAACAGCTACAGCATGGAGGATACCCACACCAGCTCAGCTCCTGAGAACTTCACAAGGTATGACAAGTTGAGGTGGTCAACATTAGAGGGTTAATTTGAAATGGCTCTGCTTACTGCAGAATTCTGCTTACATGGGTAAGCGCCGAACATATGCGCTAGCTGTGGAAGGGAAGAATGATTTTTCATGCTTTGGTAATTTTCCACTTACAGCAAGCAGAGCTTTGAAATTAGGCCCTGATCACATTAATCAATAATGGCTTCCCAATCGGTCGAATCAACTTCAAGGTTATTATTCTAATGTTCAAATGTACTAATGTTTTGTGATCATGAACTACGGATTTATTATTGCTTCCGTCATTAGATGGCCGTAGTCACTGTAGATGTTTAATAGACATTATGGTATTTGAACCTCCAAATTTTGTATATGTGCTAGCCATTTTGCTAAGCACTCATCAGTATTACACATTAACGGTTCCTCTGATAACGACTTTGTATTTCGTTCCCCTCTAGGATTGACCTTGCAGCGTTATTTGGAAAGTCGACCCCTCATGCTTCTAACGTGACCTCTCAGCTGACATCGGGTCCACCCTCCAGTATGTCTGACCCTATGTCATCACAGCGGCAGTCGTCCAACGTGTTCAGCCAGTACGGCGAGATCAAACCTCAACCCCCCATCTCGGCCAATGACAACAAGGTGAATCAGGTGGGTCTCATAAAAAACAAAAATATGTAGCCAAGGTTTTTCCCTTCAATTTTTCTGTCTCTTTCCTGCCTAAACTCTCAACACCCTCTCCCCCCCCCTCCACCACCACCACAAGAAAAAAAGGAAATACATATTGACCAATGAATGAGAAAGCAAATGGCTTCCCAAAAACATTCAGCCAAAGTTTACCACTGAACTTATTTGTGTTTCTAGTCAACTGGTCAGAATTGAACACCCTCCCCTCCCCTCCCCCACCATTTTGAGGCAACAGAGTACAAGATGGGTCTTCAAATATGTTAAGCTTGGGGTTTCTTATCACTGTTTTTGTCTCTAGCAAGCTGGAAGCTGGACCTGTAAACTGGCTTTTCATAGTGGATGATGACGATTTAAGATATATAGCATTGTAATTTTGAGTTGTCTGTCTGTATTGCTTGGGTAGATGGGCATGCCACCAGGGCAAGGAGTACCAGGACAGGAGCCGACTACGAATCAACAAGCCCAACAAAGAGCTCAGTCACAACAATCGTCCAAACCGACAAAGAAGAGAATGCCTCCACCATCCACTAAGGTAATACCTTGTACCCTTTCTTCAACCATCCCACTGTCTGCCAATCAACAAGCTCATCAAAAAGCAGTCTCAGAACAAAACTAACTAATAGATACTGCTGGGAAAAAAAAAATAGAAAAAATCTTGTTGGGAACAATGTTACCAGAGCTGTCAACTGTCCCTGATTCTGCAGAAAGTTCCCTGACGATAAACCAATTCTTTCCATGTTCTGATGAACAAATATTGAATATGGAAACTTTCTCTCTATTATGTTGAATGTAATTCTAAATATCTCCCTGATTGTTGTACGAAATCTTCCTGACTGCAAGGTGCAAGTGTTGGCAGCCCTATGTTACTTGTCAACGATAAAAAACAAAATCTCACTTTTGAAAACCTAGGTTTAGGGTTTTGCTGAAGCCATTCACACAAATTATGCAAAAAGTGCTCATGTTTGATTTCTTGTCTTTTTTAGATTCCTCTGTCGGCTGTTGAGATGCCAGTATCAGCAAGAGGGCTGGGTGTGCTTGACGTCCAATTCGGTGCAATGGATCTGGAACCATCGGTTGATTTTGGTGTGCCTAGTATGATGTCTGGAGTCCCCCCTAGCAGCACATCGCTTCAAGGGTCTGTTCCAATGCCATCGTCTGGCCAGCTACCTTCAGCCATGCCATCATACAGGTAAGAATAGGAAAGAGTTTCTTTTGGGACTTCACTGTTATTGCCTATACGCCAGTGAAGTATCTGACACAAGTTGGGTGGTTGGGTTGGCGTAGTGGTATCTTTCTCCGCCTTCCACCTCTAGGAGCCCGGTTCAAATCCCGCTGGGGGCACTATGTAGATTGGGTTTTCAGTCCCTATCTGATTGCATGGGTTTTCCCTGGAACGAATCTCTGGGGTTTTCCTCCCACATCTAAAACTGAAACTTCCTTCCTTGTCTTCTTTCCATGGGATTCTTGGCTAGTATAGTGATTAAGTTTGCTTTTCTGAGAATCTCTCGCTTCATAACCCAAATTAGTGAAAATGAAATGAATGAAACTACATTAAACACGGCTAAATCTAAAATGACAATAAATGCTAAGTTTACTTGCCATACATTCAGTGAGTTGATCTCACTGTGAGGTGTTGCCCAAATGTAAATGTTTCTTGGACATTATACAGTTTATGGAACTGATTGTGATACTCTTTTGAATGTCAAACCGCTGGTATTTTCAATCCTTTTTGAAGCATGGGTGAATCAGCAGCTGTAACGGCCCCAAGCCACCTGTCCTCCTATCCTAACAAAGTGCAAGGTGATAACTACCCGTCATCTGCTATAAACACGCTGTTAACAACCAGCACAGCCTCACCGATCTCAACAACATTGGAGCAGAGATCTATCTACGGCCAAGCACCTCAGAAACAGGTCAGATTGTAACCCTAGATGTAACATTATCGTACTATTGTTGCTTGTCTTGGCCGAGTGGTCAACGCTCTGGACTCAAGCTCTGGTGTTTCTGATCAGCAGAGTGTGGGTTCGAGTCCTGGTCTTTACACTTGTGTCCTTAAGCAAGACACTTAACCATTATTGCTTTGTCCTTTAAATAGGATGTAAAGTCGTAGGTCCCGTGTGTTGTGTAATCCATATAAAAAGAAGTTGGTTCACTTATCTTTAAGAGAAGGGGTTTGCCTGGTTGTTTTCTGGTATGGTTGGCTGCAGATTATGCTATCAGCACTTTATAAACCATCACATGATGCTGTGTAAATAAATGGGTCTTGTAGTTTGAAAATAGCTCCACATATCTGGGCTTGCGGCACCCTGAAAGCAAGTGATTCTATGGGCTGTTACCACAAAATTCTGTGGTAAACAGTGCCATCCAATTGTGCCCTTGTTGCTCTGAAGCGGTTGCATGTGGGCAAGTTGGCAATAATAAAATCCTGCTTATATAGAGTATATCACCCTGAGGTCCCTGTGTGCTGTAGAGGGAAAATCAACAATTGTACACAGTGAACAGATAAGTTTTCAGCGGTTTTTTTTGAAATGTTCTGATGTTTCGGCCTGTTTAACAACCTCTGGAAGACTGGTCCATAACTGAACTGCTGCATATTGGAAAGAGCAGGAACCATACGACTTGGTTTTGATAACTGAGGGGGAAGTCAGAAGAGATTTATGTGAAGATCGCAGATTTCTAGCTGGTTTATTCTCCTGATCTAAACTTTGGAGAGGAACAGGGCCAATGCCATTTTAAAATCTACGCTAGCCCATATTGGTAGCCAATGTAAATTATTTAGAATGGATGTGATGGATGCCCGAGTAGCAAGACGTTACATTTTTGCACTAACAGTATTTAGTGTCTTTAGTGTTGTTCCTTAACAATGGTTTGTTTGCCAAATGGCAGCTAAAAACACATGGGGACCATTTATGACATTCTGCCCCAAACGTTCCTGCTGGCTAGTTCATGGCTTGCCAAAGTTCTAATGGTGGAGTATTTGTTATTCTTCAGATGGCTCCTGAGCCGATCCCGATGCCAAACCAAAACCAAGTGGGCTTCATGAACGCACAGAAATCTTCACCTACCCAGCAGATGGATAGTAAGTAAAACCTCAGGTTTCTGTTCGTGTTTTCCCAGAAATATTGAAAAGTTTTATAAATTCATTTCCCCCCGAATTCCTGCCCCTTGGTTTGATGGATTCAGTACTGCGTTGTAAACCATTCTTGGCAAAAGCACAAGCTTACCAATCCTATGCGAATCCAAAATGTAATGGTGTGGTATACCGTCTAATATTGGAAGATTCCAAACCAAATGCCAAGGGGTGTCTAATAAGGTCAAAATTAAGTTAATATTTTAGCTCAATTATTAAGTCGTATTTGATGAACGTCTAACTGGAACGCTGAGATAAACGTTTGGCGATTTTTCTTCCCACTCCCCCTAGACAAGACAGATAAGCTACAGTCAGGTCCGTACCACACGCCCACCATGCCATTGCAGCTGTCCGCCCTTGGGACACATCCAACGAGTCTCGCTAACACCGCCATGTCCCAATCACCGAGCGGTATGCAAGCATCTACGGGTCTACACTCACAGATGGGATTAGCGTCTCATGGTAATCAGCAGTTAAGACAGGTGGGTAGCTCATAATGTTCAACCTGGTTGAAGCATATTTATTGGGTGATTTTAAACCAAGTATGAAAGCCTGTTATACTATATTACTGTACTGTTTACTTTATTGACAAGAAGCTGAGGATTCTTTAGGCCGCGGTTGTATGTGCTAGTAACCTCTCCCCTCATATATTTCTGTTTCCTTTTTTAACTTCTGTATCTGTAACTTATCTGTATCTTGGCTTAGTTTTTTTTACTTCTTGCTTTTATTGATTTCTGTTTGTGAAGTGTCTTGAGGCCCTTGCATACGACACTCTGTAAATGTTTGTTTTATTATTATTGTTATTTTTACTAACGCTGTTCATTTGGCTTAACCCTAGCAGAGTTCCCTGTGTTAAAAATATGTAATGCCGTACATTTTACTAATTTTTTTTTATTTTAAAATGTCATAGCAGCAAACTGCTGAATTGCGACATAATTTACAATCGTTAAAAATATTACAAGTGTTAGAAGTGCGAGTACTTCTCTCTAGAAAGTGCAAAAAAACACTTGCAGAATCAATGACTGCAATCAAAAGCACAGCAGACACAAGTTCAAAGCTGTCTTCCCAAACTTTATTTGGTCACAACTTGACCTTTCACAAATGTTATTTTAAGGTCATGTTGTGTTTTGTAACCAAAACAAATGCATTATAGATTAAATCGGCCCTTCCAAAACACAGTCCGAAAATTGGGCCAATTTAATCAGCGCAAGACACTGCTAGAGTTGAGTAATCTTGAAAACATCTCCACCCCGTAGGTCTGATTTAAATTTGCCCTCATACTTAAAGATCCAAAATTATTCTGTGTTCAAAATATGTTTTTGTCAGAGATAATACCATTTTATGCAAATATCTCATTCCTTGATCTCCAGACACCAAACTCCTACCATCCAACGAGTGCTGCCATGACAACAACTGTACATTCTCAGGTCAGTCTGTCCAGCGGTTTGTCCAACATGCCCCATGCTGTCGGCTACTCCAGCTCCAACATGAACGCCAGCAGTCACCCCAACTCGAGCATGGGTGCAAACAACCTCGCACAGTCAAACCTCAGTGGGGGTAACTTGGGTACTTCTAATCTCGGCAGCTCTAGCCTTGGCGGGTCAACGCTGAACAGTTCAAGTCTCGGTGGGAGTGGTCATCCCACGTCAAATCTAAGCAGTCATTCAACAAGTGGACTATCGTCCAGTGGTGGCTTGACCGCAGGCGGTCTGTCCAGTGGACCAAGTACAATGAGCACTCAACCATCTGGACTCTCAAGTTCAGTCAGTGGAATGTCAAGCTCAGGGCATATGACTGGAACGACGGTATCAAACTCATTACCATCACAGAGTGGTGTACAGGTAGCACAGCTGAGTGGCAACAAATTGGGAGGTCTAGATGGCAGACTGAACTCATCACAGGTCAGTGTAGACCTTAAAACCCAACCCTATATTTACCAGAATTCAAACTGATTTTGCCCGAGGTTGGTGGATTCAGTACGGCGCAGCCGAGCTTTGCTTGAGCCATGTCAAATTATTGAGTTTGTATTGAGTTGCCATAGTCTGGAGGATTGTGATTGCCATGAGACAGTTCCTAGCCAGAAAGCCTTCATGGAGAATATGGGTCAATCGACCCATCGATTCCATCAAAATCCATCTAATTACCACAGCTAGTTACAGAGTTACAGCATAGCCCTATATGCTACAAAGTTTAATTGGTATGATATTTGGATTGATCGAGGTACACTGGCACAGAAAGGTGTTAAAGGGTAAATACATCGCACACATGCCTAAATCATTCAAAGGTTTTAGCTAAGCACAAAACAATTTTGCTTACCACTATAAGGTTACCAGCCATAATACCATATCACACACACCATTTGTGACTGGTTTCCTGCTCGTTTCTGTTTAGCAGAAGCTTTGTAAGCAAAATTTGTCTGCTTAAGCAGATCTATGAAATTAATCCCTGATCAAGATGTATAAATCGTCTGCATCTTAAACCTCATCTTAAAGTGTGTCTTCACATAGCCTGGGAGAATGTACACTTTTTGTATAAATACAAAGGTGGCACCCAGAGCTACTTCATTTCTCGTCAACATTCCATAGCCGAGTACATTTAATATATATGTTAATGGAGTCCGGATGACAAAGATTATTTTTTATTTTGTAATTTCCGCTCTTCGTGTTAAAAAAATCTATATGTGTTGTTCATCGTCTCAATCAGTTCCCTTTGTGTGTGTGGGTGTAACGTTTCTGCTCAGGTATTTGCAAATTTGAGATGTTTGCGCGTACTTTGGGACCTTATTGGTGCGGCACCTGTCCAATGTGTTGTTCAAAGAATGTCGGACATTTCTCAGCTGAAAGAACCTTTTTGAAAGTTTCCTGGAACACATTTTTATTCTAAAGTAAGATGCACTGAATGCCATTTGAAGCCTTTAGTTATTGGCACCTTCCGGACTTACTGGGCTTTGCTCTTAAAGGCCACCATACATCCCAGCGTGACGTTCACATTAAAAAAAAACAAAAAAAACGATTACATACTCCAGTACGCGTTATAAGCACACAAATAAAATGCACACACATTTATGTAGAGAGTAGAGCTACTGCCCAAGTTGCTTCAATGAAAGTGGTCAAATGGAGAAGCCACCAGCTATACTCAATTGCAGTGGAACTTGGGCTACTGGGGAAAGAGATGAGGATCTCAACCTTGGTCAGGTTCTGCAGTGGCAATTTGAGTCTCTTAGTGATCAAAGTGTGGCATTGGTTACTTCACCATTGCGTGCATGGCATTTTGGAGATTTGGATGCATCTTGGAGTATGCACCTGTGGGAGGGTTTAATGATGAGAGCTTAATTACGTTGAAAATGATGGATTCAAGAACAAAATTGACATCCAACCCCCAGCGGGGTCAAATGTACTCTGCTGTGGAATGTTAGAATGTTAGCAAGGGGAATATAGTCGCTTCTTGCAGGTAAGATCCAAACTACAGCGAGCTGAGATTTGTCCACACTGCACCAGATCCTTCCTAACTAGGTCTCCGTTGCTTTGTACAGCACACAGGAAGAGTCCTATTAGGGTTCACTGGTGGTGTTTTTGATTCAGTTGCCATGTTTTATCCCATTCAAATCAATGTTACCAAACTGAGGCTGAAATAAAAAACAGGCTGGCCTCTCTTTGACAATATAAGAATCGGTTACCAGGATTGCTATTGAATTCGGGGCTCATGACCTAGATGATGACAGTGTGATAAATGCCTCGATGCTGAAATATTATTAGAGGGAAAACATCTTTAAAAATTGTTGAGATCCAAGCACCTGAAAGTATTTAATTGGTAGTATACTAGTCAGACCCCAGAAGCAGACCCATTGTAGATCTGTGAATGCTGGTATATGGTGGACCAGTCCCTCCCTATAAAGTCACATGTTGGAATTTTAGGATTCTGTCCATCCACCTCCCTCTCAGTCTTCCCGTCATGACCTAACATTGGTTGTTGATGTCTAGCGGTTGTCAGTCATTCTTGCCCCCCATGTCCAGCCTGTTTTCATTTCACTGTTGCAATATTCTTGACGATGTTCTTAAAAGGGCAAGTACATCCTTGGTTTTTGGAAGAGTAAATGAATTGCAATCCTCTCTGGTGCACAGCAAACGCGAACCATACAGCCTAACTGTGGACATTTTATCAAATTTGATAATTGCGTTTTAGTGAAGACAGTTCATGTTTTATCCAGAATTGTTTGCATGGTCATATAATAAAAATAATACAAGATGCAATCTCGGTGGTCTAGTTGGTAAGACATCTGCTCTAGAATGGCAAAGGTAGTGGGTTCAAATCCCACCCGAGTAATATGCCTGTGGATTTTTTTTCACAGAACTCGGGGGAAAGTACTGAGTATACAGTGCTTAACACACATGGGTGTATTGGTATTAAATCGTTGTGGTAACAGCTGCTGAAGGATTTTAACGGCCTCTAGCCACCAGGCAATCTTGGTGATCTAGTTGGTCCCCGATGCAAATTTAACATCTTTTAAATGGACATTCATATAGCGCTTGTGTCTGCCAGCTTTGATGCTCATGGCCCATGAACATTATTACCCCGGTCACTGGGCCATTTATTTCATTCCTTAAACCATCTCAGCTTCCTGGGGAGTATACAGCCCATGCTGCCAAGTATGTAGCACACCAAGCTAAATCAATCACAAAGATCATCTCTGCCCTAACTGGTACCTATTTACCTCTGGGTGAAGAGAAGCAATTATAGTTAAGAGTCTTGCTCAAGGACACAGGTGTCATGACTGGGATTCTAACCCACATCTCAATGACTTAGCCACTTGAACTTGAGTTAGTGCACTAGACCACTTGGCCATCACATGCCATATATTATGACACACAGAATATATCATGTAATTTTTGACGGCTGTAATTGAAACAAGCAAAAGTGATTTGGAGGGGTCTTCAGATGCTAATTTGAAAGACCTTGACAGTTTTTCAGATGGAAATATTTCGCTGGAGGATTGGTACTATTATGACCTTTAAATCAGTGAGCTCTACCTTACCTGCCCTCTTCGGGCCAAGTGGCCCATAAGGTTGCCCTGTGCACTCCCTCCAGTTTGGCTCTTTTTGTGGCTACCAGTTTGGCTTCATTTGAAGACTTCCATCCTAGCTATTTCCTCTCTTAACAGTACACCTCCATGTTGTTCTCCAGGGTCCCACTTTCCTCTTACCCTCAGGAACCCATGTCATTGCTGTCCTGTAGTCAGCTCTAAGATTGAAACTGTTGTTTTTGATTGTTTGTTGTTGTTTTTTTCCCAATGGTTACCTACTCTTTATCTGTAAGTCATTACAACTAATGCATGGGTCCTTAACTGAATCTTTTTGTTTGATGGAAACAGCATGGTATGGATCACAGTCATCCGACGTCATCCAGTCTCAATAGTCACTCCTTGACCTCAAATGCCAGTACCTCATCGCTCTCTACATCCAGCTATAACACCGTCAGCGGAATGTCATCTGGACTCACGTCTGTAACATCTGTTGGATCCTCAGCGTTCAAATCATCACTCACATCAAGTAAGTTTTTCTTGACTTCAAACTAAATCACAAGCTAACTCGCAAGTGCTGAAATGATGCTTAGATACTTTCGTTCTACCGACGTAATGTCTGAAGAAACTTATCAATATCTTCTGATCAGCCAATCATCAGTTTATTTACATCGACAGGGGCTTGAATTCTAGGGAAAACCTCTAATATGACATGGCTTGTATTTTCATGACTACCCAAGAGCTTGATTTCACAAAGCACTAAGATTCATCTTAAGAAGAGTTGTCAATATTCCCATTGTGATTTGTATTGTGACATTACACATTACTTAGCAATAAAGATTAATACAGTTAAGATCAATCTCAGGTCTTTGTAAAATCAGCCCCTTGGTCTGCTTGCAATGCACCCATCAATCATTGTCGATGGGTTATATCACCCAATCCTTGACCAAGTGGTTTTCCTTTGAACCCAATCTGTTACGAGTCATATTATGATGCTTTCAGATCAGGTCATGTATAGCACATACCTTCACCGCACTGTTCAGATGCGTTACTGGGGCACAGGGGCTAGCAACCCTTGGGTCTGTCTCCTTCTTGCTACATAATTTTTTCTCTTTCTTTATTTTATACACATTTTTTTCTCCTATCGTTTTCCCCTTTTCTTACTCTGAACTGCAGTGAACCATTTAATTGGCCTATCAGAATGACCTCTTTAGTCAAATACTGATGTGGATATTGTTCACAGCTGCTGTTGTATAAAAAAATATATAAAAAAAAAATAAGTGATGTGAAATGTCTGTGCATTGTTTCCAGATAAAGGACCACCAAACTTGCCACCAGGAATGCCATTGTTTAACCCCCAGTACATCATGGGCCATGGCATCTTGCCTGTCAACCCATTCGTAAGTATCCTTGGTAGATGTTTAGCTTTTGTTTCAACCCGGTCAGTAACCCTAGTGGGGGGAAACAGCTCTCAATCCTAGCCACCACAGACGCCCACAAGGTATGGCACAATCCAACTTGGTTTGTGGTATTGACCTGATTTGCCTGACGTCACCATCCAGGATAACTCTTGGTTGCGTCATTTTGGGAGTCAGATTCCATATGTGTTAGTGGTACTCTGCAACAAAGTTTCCCCGGGCTATCGAACCTGATTTCAGAGTCATTAGAATTCAAATGGATGATTGAAGCAAAACTGTACGCAAACTGACAAGCAGCGCTCACACAAATTCACGATGATACAATCTACACATCCAAATAGTAAGTTCTTGATCTGAGGTCAAGGAAAAAAACCTGATAAACGACTGTGTATTATAGGTGACGCGCATAGAGTAAGACGCGCACCATATCTTAAAGTGCAGATCGACTCTTAAAATGGACGACCAAAGGCAGACAGTAACTGCAGATGAGGTCAATGCAAGGTTCTGTGGGGCATGTTTGTCCCATCAAGTTTCTAGAAAAAGATCATCTTGGTGGTTGAAATGATGTTATTAAACTGACAATGTCTGAAGACCATACAACCTTGGTTATCAATACAGATCAGCAAAACTATTTGTTCTTAAAAGATGAAACCATCATGAGTTTTCCCGGAAGACACTTTGTACAAAGATTTTGCTTTCTTTAGTTTGTACACTACCCATGCCAATTCTAGTCTGCATGTTGATAAAACAAGAACAATTTTGTTGTATGCCAGCAGGCTGCAGCGGCTGCAACCCACCAACCGTTCTACAATTACGACGACTTGCAGTTGCAGTTATCGAGAATGCCAATTGTAAGTTCTACCTTCAATTTGATTTTCTAAACTATTCATCACTGACACATTCATTGTCATCCGCGATTATTTCCCCCAAAAATTATTAGATCAAACTCATTTAGTTCATTGTTGATTGAGCACTTTGCACCCTTTTTCACTAAACATTTGTAAACGTTCCTTATTCCATTACCACTTGAGAGGTATTGGACTGGTCATTACAACTGAACTAATGCCCATCGTTATAAATGTAGCGATTGTAAAGGACGTATCACTGGGAAGTCCTCTTGGCATTGGACATATCGCTGGGAAGTCCTCTTGGCATTGGACATATCGCTGGGAAGTCCTCTTGGCATTGGACATATCACTGGGAAGTCCTCTTGGCATTGGACGTATCACTGGGAAGTCCTCTTGGCATTGGACATATCGCTGGGAAGTCCTCTTGGCATTGGACATATCGCTGGGAAGTCCTCTTGGCATTGGACGTATCACTGGGAAGTCCTTTTGGCATTGGACGTATCACTGGGAAGTCCTCTTGGCATTGGACATATCACTTAGAAGTCCTCTTGGCAATTCCATTTGATAAAGGACATATCACTGGGAAGTCCTCTTGGCAGTTATAGAGGCCATAAAACTGGGAAGTCGTGACAATCAAGCCTTAGCCACTAATTCGTACACAACCTCACTCTAATACAAATGCCCTTTCTCAAAATGAGAACTTCCCCAGCCTCATTCAGATGGAAATCCAGTCCTGTAAGATACTCATTCCATAGTTTGTCAACATGGAGGTATATTACCCCCATGGAGCATTAAATGATTGTCATCAGTGAACCGCCACCAACGTACAAATACTGGTTAGCTCCTACGATATTCAAGAGGTGGTGGGTTCGAGTCCACCAATATGATTATATTCAACACTGATAGAGGATGGTACAGTTTGCAGACCAGTCTAAAAGAATACTACATCACTCCCGAAAGATGTTCCCTTTTTCAGAGGAAGCACATAATTAGTTAGCGTTTTTTTGTCAGTATGATAATCTTGTTGTCTATACTTTGAAACATACTATTTGCATGCAAGAATTTGATTAGTTGTGTGGGAAAAACATTGACACAAGATATCTGGGTATAGAGTCAAGACTCCAGTTTTATTCAACGGCTGAGATGATGTTTCAATACTTTCGTTCTACTGACTATGTTTGAAGATCACCCAAAGAAATTTTACTGATCAGCCGTGAAATCTCAAAACTTAGCCATTGTGAAAAATTATTCATCTAAAACCGATGGCCCTAGGTCGTCAGTTCGACTACCAGTTGCCATTAGCAACTGTAAACTTCTTTTGTAATCCATTCTTGAATGCCTGTAAAATCACGTTTCTCTGGAAGAAATTTTGGAACGAAAACATGGCGGCAGAAGAAAAACAAAAGCGAGGGTGGTACTTGATTGGCGGTTGCCAATAGCAACTATTAATTCCACTTTGTACACCAGGGTTACTCCTATGATCCTCAACAGTTCCCTCAGCCTCCTACCACGCTGACTGGTCGTGATGTCACGTCCCACTCGACGGCGCAGTATTCCATGACGGACCAGAACAAGTTTACGAGAGGAGACGCGGCATCCCCGGTCGGCTCGTCGTTGTCAACGCAGCAGCAACAGCAGCAAACAGGTGACGTAATAAGATTCCTTCTTGTGACCTGTGATGTTAACTATACAGGGAAACCAGTCACTAACATTATGAATTACTTAGCTTTTTGGCTGGTAACCTTTTCGGCAAAGCGGTATTTTTCTAAGAGCTGTTAAGCAGTTTGCTGGGAACTGGACACAATCAATATACATTGCATGGGACTGTGGATGTAGGGAAGCAATATTTTTTTCCTGTGCTTAGCCATTTTGTGTGCCGATGAAATCGGTCATCATTAATATAATATTAGTATCTGAAATTCAGCTAATTTTGTTTAAAAATGGGGAAGGAAACTCCCATAAACTGAGCATGCAGCTTTTCAGCCGATTCCCTGTTTTTCGGTTTCTCACCTGTGATATCCAGGTATGGAGTCCAGACTCCTGTTTTATTTAGCGGCTGAGATGATGTGTCAATACTTTCGTTCTACTGACTATGTCTGAAGATCACCCAAAAAGTCTTACTGATCAGCCATGAAAAAAAAACAGTACAATGTCTTGTGCCTGGCAATTGCCAGTGTTTTACTGCAGTTGTTTGCGTGAAGAAAAGTCCAACAAGAGATGTAACATTTTTACAAGAACGACAGAATCACATTTTACCAGAATCATTTTACTGCTCATAATGAACAGTTGCCTGTCCTCAACTTCTTGTCAATACTTTTGTGGACATGAAATACTTGATTAAGTGATAAACATTAATCGCAAACAAAATATGAAAATGTCATCAAAATTCAAGAAAAAATATGCTGAATATGGCATTATCCCCACACTGTCCCATACTCCTCAAACAAATTGTTCCTGTTAAAAAGTATACTTAAAATGACATTTTGAGAAAAGATGAACGAAGTGTAATGTGGCACAAAGATTCATTCAGACAAAGGATTTCCACTGAACTCTGGAGGTATTTTTTTGTATTAAGACAAACCAAAAGGTTTACATGTTTGTTTTTAGGATTTAAATAATTTGGAATGCATTTGTTACTTGAAGATTCTTTCCTCAAGGTTTACCCTTCTTAATAATGGCTTTATCTTGATATAAATACAGATGAAAATAACTGTTTTATGAAGATCCCTAAAAACTAACCTGAAACAAATCACATTTGGCAAAGCGGGGCAGTCCTTTTGCGACATTTTCATGATATTTCTACGGCGTTACTCCTACAGGTCAAGCGGGTCATCACCAGACACAGCAAGCCACCCAGCAAGCAGCTTTTCTGAATCCAGCAACCGTCCCACCAGGCTATGGGTACGGAGGGTTACCTTACTACCCAAGCCCTGGGATCATACCACCCGGTCTGCAGTACCAGCCAGCTGTGTTTCCTGCTGTCAATACTGTATGTACAACAATACACATTCTTAACTTCAAAATAAATTATTCGCCACAATAGACTGTGCAAGTCTCGTGCATATTCGAACATTTTGGTGACCATTTTGGTCCCACACACATTGCTGTAATGTGTGAAGGAAACAAAATCACGCGCTTTAACGCGCTAATGTTCAAATACGTGCGAGAATTACACAGTCTATACCAGACAGCCCCCCACACCAAAAACAAAAGCGAAACAAAAACCACAACCAAGGGAAGTTTGAAATACAGCACAGTTTGTCTTCACAAAGTTGCCATCTTAGGCCTTATTCCCTATTTACAAAGATATTACAAGCATGCAATGCTCATCATGGTCACCAGACTATTTTGCCTCTTTGCAATGTTACCCTTATTTTTAAATATCAGCACCTTTCGCTAAATTTGAAGAATGAGCAGCATCTAGTTATTTGTTCTTTATATCTGGATTGAAATAGTGTTTCATTATCAGATTTGTTGGCCCTTTTCACCGAAAAGGGGGAAACCATTTCCGAGCAGTGCACATGGTATTTTGGTTGGTGATCTTTTTTTTGTGGGGGGGGGGGGGGGGGGGGAGTAGTAAGATTGTTTCATGCTAAACTAATCGTACTTCAGAAGCCCCAAGAAGTTAGGCCAAAGAGAGTCACAACCGTTTTCTCATTTTTGAGACGAGCTTGGATACTGGAGGCAGTTCGTAAGTGTTTTCAAATCTTCTTTTGACAGGTGCAACCCAACAACAGGTCTCAAGCAGGGACGACGCCGCACTCGGCATTCCAACAAACAGCATATGGCCAGCATGGATCCCACAGTGCATATGGAGCAGGTACAAAAACACACCCTTTATTCATGTTCACTATATTCATGCCAAATGTGCACACGGAAATGCAAAAGATATTTTTAGAGAAAAAAGGCTATGATTTAGTAGACAGTGTTTGGCTGCATAGTGCACCACTGGCCCAACAAACTGCGCAGGTCACGCAGAGCACATTCATATAAAACAGGCATGGGATTTCTCAGGATTTTCTCATTATCTCCTAGAGCCTCCAAATTTTCTTGAAAGAAGTACAACAGTCACCAAAGGGAGGAAGAAATAGTCCACATTGTGTCCAAACCTGTAGTTATGTATTTCTGGTGATGCACAGAGTCTGTAAACCTCCTGAATTATAACATCTGAGGGGTTGCGGGTCTAGACTAATGGGGAACCCAAAGTCTAGAGCCATTTTCAAGAATTTTCACATTCGTCAAATCTCATCCCTGATATATTGCTTGTAGGATATGATGATTTGAACCAGTCGCAAGATTACTCCAAAGGTGGTTACTCAACGGTGTCACAGTCCGGAGCTAAAGGCACAGGAGCCACAGGTTAGTTTTCCATTTAGATGAATTTCTGTCAATCTCAAATCTCATTCCCTTGGTAGGCCAGGCCACACTTAGTAACTCTCTGAAAGGGAGACACAAATGCTGTTGCTGTGGGCTGCAACGACAACATTGAAGAAAAAGAGTTTTCAACATTCCGGCCAAAGCCGTTGTCGAAGCTATTAAACTGGGACATGGCCTATCAAAAAACACTGATTGTAACTGCTAGATGCTTGTAAACTCTCAAGCGCTTGTAGGGCATTTAGCACATTTGCAAGTATTGAATGATCAACATACAAGATCTATGTGATTGCCCTACAAATAATTTGTGATTTATGCGGTCGCACCGTTACTGCGTGCAGTTTAACATGTAGCAAGATCAAAGCACTAGAGGGGACCAGTTGCGCTGTGACTTGGTGCCTCGTGGCTTGATGCTTGAGTGGGCAAGTAGACATGCCTGAGGTTGCTTTTAGCTCTTATTCATCACTGCAGCCACGTAGACAGAATGAAATCCACTGATGCTAGTTTCAATTAAATTTATTCTCTAATGGGAGGAATGTTTTTTTCTTCCACAAGTTTCAACAAATATTTTCCAAGATTAACAGTTGCTTGTGTGTGTGCCACTAATTGAATACAAGAGGTAGATTTGAAGTGAACATAGCAAACTATGAACCCGGAGTAGCCTTTTGTCAATTTGTGATTGTCTCTAAAGGTAGATTATAGGATTGGTATTCATTAAACATTTTGTTTTATTAGTATCAGTTTTAAAGCTTACTGATTATGAAGTTCCTACCAGTACCGATTTTTCATGGAAATTGTTCTGTCTGAAATACTATCAAAGTCAAGAAAGGAGAATTTGAAGATCCCATTTTATTTCAATTTTAACAATCAAAATTAAGGACAATGCGTTTTTACAGGTTGAAAAATGTTTTTCCACTATTTTTCCACGACTCAGACGACAGATTGAGCCCAAATTTTTACTTTTTTTCATGTATATGTTGAATCACACAAAGTAAGAACACTGCACTGTCAGCTTTACCAGTTCTATAGTTTACCTGTAAATTATGAAATTTTGAAGAATCATCAGGATTCCTTCCAGAAATTCCCTTTATTGTTCTCCTTCTTTTGTTCGATAGTCTTTTAGAAAGAAAAAAATGCATTAAAATAAAACTGCACTCAATTCCACGATAATCTTGATCTAACCTTTGCATCACCACACTTAGTCATGAACTCCATGTCTTCATCTTGTAACTAACTTGCACATTTTAATGACTACTTCCATTCACATTGTTCTCTATTTTCCTCTTCCTGTAACCTGTTTTTTGTTTTGTTTTGTTTTTTGCCGTGGCCTGCGTTTTGTCTTCATTGCTTTGTGTGACAGCAGGACGTAGTTCAGGTAACTAACAATGCACCAGTCAGGCTTGATACTCTACTTGTTTAAATCTGACCCCCCCCCCCAATTTTTGCCCTTGGGGGGAAAAAGATACATGCATTGCCATTTATACTAGCTTGTGGTTTTTCTCCTTAACCCTTGTACTGTCTGACCATTCATTGTCATCCACTTTGGTTTTGAATGAAAGATAAATTAAACCAGCCTGCAATATTATATTGTGTATTGAATGCATCTACATAGTACACAGTCAACCCTTCTACTGACTGACCATTCAGTATCGCCCACTGTGGTTTTGAATGATATATAAACTATGCCAGCCTGCAGTATGACGTGGTGAATCCATCCACACAGTTCACAGTCAACCCTCCTGTGAGACCATTCAATATCATCCACTATGGTTTGGAATGATATAGTGTGGTAAAACTATCCACACAGTACACAGTCAACCCTCCTACTGTCTAACCATTCAGTATCATCCATTGAAGAATGTTTGCAATTGCCTGTCAAAGCTTGACCCTGCTGGCTTTAAGGTTTGAATATCATCATCACCTTCACTTCCCCCGTCCTACCAAACCCGCCCTCCACTACCAAAACACTCTCATTCTTAGATCTGGCTTGAATGTTAAACAACTTTTTGCAGGCAAGGGATTCAGAAATTAACTGTTTATTTCTTGGAGTTTTTACATTAAAATTGATTTTGTCAATTGTCTTTAGAACACACTGTGTTATGATTATTTATTATTGGCTAAAGTACATATTATGTCATGATGCATGTATGTCAGGGTGGCATGGGTGGCACGTGCCTAAAGTGCCCGTCTCTCACCAATGTGGCCCTGGTTCCATTCCCGGCTTGGGCAATATGTGAGTAGAATTGTGCGTTGGTTCTCTCCTGTGCCACAAGGGTTTTTCTCCAGGCCATCCGGTTTTCCTCCCTCCGGAGAAATCAAACACTTTTGATCTCTGGCTGTGCTCCGTGGTGATACATGGGTTGATGTGGCTGGCTGCCAAAGGTGCCCTTGCATGCCAGCAGCTCAAACACGTATAACCACGTCTTTCGCAATTCAACCTCTCAGCTGCCAGTATGAACGATTAGCCTCCCGAATTAGTATTATTATAATTATTTTTATTGGATTTTACGTAAAAGTAGATGAGGTGACTTTAGACTTTGTGTAAAAAGTATATAGAAATATTTTGATGGTCAATTTTGTATGTCTTTCGTGAATAGTGTCGGTGACATCAGCTTCAGCTGTACCAGCTGACATGACTGCTAGCTCCTATACAAACAAGGCTCATTCCCAGTCCTATGCAGACAAGCAAGGCTTCCACACAGGTACCCCGCCACCATTCAATTTCCCTTTGGCTAGTGGGAACCAGGGAGGGCCTTTGACGCAAGCGACGGGCTACCCTCACGCCTCCTTCGTGCCCATGATGCCACACAACACCATGTTGCCACACCAGCTGCACAGCGATGGTCAGGGTGGGTCATCGCAACGATCACAGGGAAGCACCAACCCCAGCAAGCCGGTCAGCAAACCACCTTACGGATCCACATACTGGGGCGCCAACTAAACCTGGTACCCGCCAGTCATATAACACGATCGTAAGATCATGTACAGTCCACATTGCATCTGGACACACACATGTAGATATTGTTAACTTATCCTGTTGTATTTTATGGAAACATAAATAGTTTGATGCATCTGCTTCATTTCATTTTTTTGTTTTGTTATTACACATTTTTTTCTGATTGATTATTTTTTTGTTTCGTCCCAAGGCCAGAAGAAAAATTGTGTCAGTTTTGAGCAGGCCTTGTTTTACTATTTTGTGAATGTACACCACAGATTTGTTCCTAGCTTTAGTAATGGGTCATATTTCATGTGATGCTTTGTTAGTGCGATATTAGTTCAGACCAAAGAGTGGGGTGTATTCTCGGTGCCAAATTGTTCTGTTGGTTTCTACAGGGAAGAGTAAAAACATACAAACATTTATGTCTTGTACTCTGGCACTCAACTGCACATTGAAAATGTTGTGTGTCATGACATCGTAATTTCACGTGTGCAACCCTTTTTTTGTCACAAATCGGCGTCTCGGTACAACGAGGTCATAACTCCAGCGTGAGCAAAGTCCTATTTGGCGTGGAAGTGCTCCGTGCAACCGCATCGTATCTCGGCGTCCATTGACTTTGTGTGTACACACGGGTTATTCTGTCATTCTTAAACTCGCGTTTCACGTAAACTCTTATTTTTGGAGATACTACCTTGTTGAACTGACATATTGAAATCTTTATTATAGACACCGCGGTGCTCGATGGGCTTATCTTAGCAGCCGCGGGAAGGGAACCAGCCTCAGTCTGGTGGGCCTGCCTCTGTTGTTTTTTAATTGCACCGGCCTGATTTCATCAGACTAAACCAGAGAACATACCCTATACTATAGGTTATATTGACGGAAAATGTTGCAGTTTTTAAACGTGTGTGCCTAGAGCCACTAGAAGTATTTTTCCTTTTTAAATTTTACTACATTTTCACATCAGAAAACATCAAACGATTAGGTAACAGGTTAGTGGAGGGGACTTATTGAATACATCAACCCTTGGCTAGGATGTCACAAACAGCGCCCTCACTGGGGCTCAGATCAGAGACTGACCGTTTGCTCGTGTGTGTTGTAGTTGGTTGACCTCAACTATCGCGGGGGTAATGCAAAGGGTAAATAATTCGGTGTTGGCTTTAACTATCTCGTAATGGCCCGTTTTAGAACGGGAGGTCATGGCGTCTGAATCGTTTTTTCAATCGCCTCATTGCTGTTTGCCCAAGTTACAGTTCAAGGCAAAGTTGCCAATGTAAAAAAAAATGGTCTTGCATTTTATACTCGTCACAGATCAAACTCTTGACACATTAAAAGTTTATTTGAATTCCACCAACCAATGAAATTGTAAGTTTCTGTAATAATTCGTTGACAATCAATTATAGAACTACCGTCTTCAATAGACTAACTACAAAATCCAAGTAGCTGATTTAGTTTGATTTGCATGATGTATAACAGTTGATCAAATAACGGTTTACATTTCTTGAAAACTAGTAGAGCAAGAGTCAGGCGATGCAAATGATCACAAACCACATGCGCAGGCTTGGAATTTCATCTTTGAGAGGGCAAAGCCATTCTTAAAATCTATGGGACACTTTTGAAGGCCAAGACCAGAGCACCAGAGGCCATCTGTGTAATTCCAGGTCTGCACGTGTGGGTAATCAGTCGCTAAAAATTACTGTCATCTCTTCAGATTTGTACAATTCATTATTTTCCTAGGACCAATTGCTAAAAACGAAATCATTCTCATCAGGGTTTGAAGTATTTGGAAAATATTCGTACGAAAAGAAAAAAAAAAACATTTTTAGTCACTGCTTGTCGTACTGACGTAGTCAAGAACACCAACAGTAGCATAAAAACCTGGTGACTTTCTATGTGTTTGACACAATTAGATAGTGAAAATAGTACGTGAGAAAGCTTTTTGTGGTTTAGTAAATGTGGGTACAATTTCTATCGACCAGCTTGTTCATAGCAGTGTAAAGCAATTGTTTTATTAACGCCACCTCTATGCCCTTTTTTGTAAGCAGAAGTTTCAATAAAAAAGTTGGTGCAAAGTTAATGGATAGACGTTACGTTTGTCGTAGAAGAGTGAAAGGTGTCGAAGGCTAGAAGTTCCACGCCTTCGCTCTCTCTCAATATTATTATTATAAACTTATTGTTAATTATTCACAATATGTAAATTAGTAACAACAACAAAAACTAAAAAAAAACAAAGAAGGGGTCTTTTTGACTTTGGCTTTAAATTAAACATATATATTTGAGTCACACGCTTTTCAATTCAGCCATTGTGTATAGTGATAACAGATGGACGGGAGTAAACTGTTGTCTTTTATGGTATGTAGTTATGATAACGCTTACTGATTATAACATCAGCAAGTTTTATGAGGTGTTTAATGACAGATATTTTGTCTGGCTGTTGTTCCCATCTCATTTTAGTTGCCGTTGTTTATTTTTTGTTTTTCAGTGTTTTTTGTGCCTGAATAATCGGAGTGATAAAAAAAGAAGTCAATATTTTGTCTGTAATAAATGCATAAACAAGCTTTTTTTTTCTTGGATATCTTAATTGGTGAGTTATTGTTGCATTCTTTAACCTGAAGTCCCCCCCCCCCCTTTATCCTTACTCGCTAGGGTGATTTACTAGGATCCTCCCTTACTCTAACCATAGGTCTTTGCTGTAACTCAACATCCAAACTGTTTGACTCCAAGTTTGATGTTTATGCCTCATCCCATATAAAGCCATTAGAGCTTTAGCATTTGCATTGTATAAGCAGTCTACAGAGTTTGCAGGAAGCTTCAGACTTTTATCTGTATTCAGACCTTTTTCTGTCTGCCTGGTGAACAAGTAGCTGTTATCTTTTTTTCAGATATCGTGCACATTTATCTCGGTAGTCTAGTTGGTAAGACATCTGCTCTATAGAATGGCGGTGTCATGGGTTCGAATCCAACCTGAAGAGTATGCCTGTGGACTTTTTTCACAGGACAAAAGGGGGCAGTGACACACCCTCACACTATGGGCGTTGCTCTCCGGGGTCTGCACCAGAAAATGATTCCTTCTTGAAATCAATGTCATTGTATCATCCCCGTTCAAATAATTAAGGAATACTGTTGATGGTAAATCTTTCCCGTAGCCTTCGCGTGCTTGGGTAGTCAGTCATCCCATGGAGATAGGCCATCCACTAGTCCGCATTGACTTATCACTTTAATAGCTCGCACAGCAGTTTGTGATTTGGCGGGAATGTCACGGCGAACTGTCAACCGTAGAGCTACAGTCTTATGCCTTATGGTCAACCACACTTTCAAATGAAATTCAGCTGGTACTCAATTTAGTCCATGGTGCAATTTATTTTCATTAAACCCAAAACGCACTGTTATTGTCGTCGAACCGAAAGGGAACATTAAAGTGAATGTCTGGTTCAATGAATATTAAGTTAATAGGCATCTCTAATACACTACAAAGCGCATTACTACTGATGCCTTCCCGAAACATGGGCAGAGTGCCCCTTTAAGTATATCTGTCACACACGCAAAGATGTCGCGCAGTCACTCATTAAAACTAACTGGTCTAGAAATGTAAGACGCTCCCGGAATTTAATGTACAAGTTCCGGTATTGTGTTTATTTGATCACGGAGCAATTGCAGTGCGATTTGAACTCGGGGGTTTGTACTAGAGACTCTTCACAAGTTACGTGGGAAATTGAAACTGGAAACCTGGATGTTGTAAAAAAAAAAATCGTCGGTGGGGTTTGAGTTGTAAAAGCTGAATTTCAAATTTTAAAAGCGAGAATGTTTCTATGTTTGTGCAAGGTTTACATCGGCAGCAGGACTTGCGCGTGGAATCACTTCATTAATGCTAAAATAGTGAATCTGCCGGGTTAGTGGTAAGGTCCTACTTTGAGTTTATGTTTCGACAATGCCTTGTATTTTTAAAGCATAAATCCTGTGAATGACGTGAAGCGTTTATCATCACTGGATATAGTTGTCCCATCATGAACTATTTCTAACCAAACTTGATCGCCAACATCCAACTCCAATACGGCCCCGCTTGTCACTTGATCTGTATCCCCGTTGAGGGCGCCACTCGTCGCAGTGACCACCACTCTGCCGTCATGGACAAGACTTACTGCAACGTCCTTAATGGCGGTGACCCTGTACAGGGAAAACATGAAGAAATGGACGCCTTTATACTTGCTGGAAAAGATGCCAGTGTCACCATCAAATGTAGCGCCCACGTTAGTGATGACGTCATTGAGTGGAAAAAGAATGACATCACCGTTGTTGGCCCTGAAACTTGAAGAGCGCGTTGCTGTGAAGGCCACCTTTCGACAGGTTGATCCGGAGGAGTTTCCCACAAGTTCGGTTGATAACGGAGGGGTTCCGGCTTCACCTTTGTCTCCCTTTTCACCGGGTGCGCCTGGGTTACCACGGTACCCTTTTGTTTCTTTCATTGCCGTAGGTCCAGTCTGACCAGGCTGTCCTGTCTCGCCCTTGTCACCTTTCTGACCTTCTCGACCCTCTCGTCCATCTTCACCTTGCTCTCCTTTCGGTCCAATGGGTCCTGCGTCACCTTGTGACCTCTCAACCCTGGTCCCCTCATCACCTTTCATTCCTTTAGGTCCAGCTGGTCCGGGTGAACCAGGTATTCCGTGTGTTCCAGGAACACCCGGTACTCCCGGAACGGAGGGCACCAACGGAGGGCAGTAAGTAAAACTGCAGAAATTGTCGTCTTTCGGAGGAGAGGTTGTGGCTAGCATCTCTCGGACAAACAGAACGACATACAGACTCACGTGAAGCTTCATTCTCTGAGGATTTAGATGGCGTGAACAAATTCACCTCCTTCTCATGTGCACTGCCTAAATCGTTTTGCAATGCAAGACTTAATTGCCAACTTCGTTATCTCTTGCAAATTATCCGGATTCCATTGGATAAGGGACGAAGAATGCCTATTATGCAGCTTTCACTTTTATTTCAAAATATTTCATAATTATGGTTGATGCAAAACATCCCTGACAACTTCGATAATATAATAAGTTGCTCTTTGCCTGAGTCCCTGTCATAATAATTTATATATTGTTGTATAAACGTCTCAGATTAAATTCCATTGTGGAGGGATCAACATTGTGGGAATGTTTGTTTCTCACCGCCACCAAATCCCAAGTTAGCATCCATGACCAAAGATGCGTCATTGACTCACGGTGACCCTCCTGGGCCGATGAGACATCATATCAAAAGACACATGATCAGCTCTAGCTACCGAGAGCTACGTGCGGGAATTCATCACCGCTGACAACCGCCCCCCCCCCCCCCCGCCTCACACATACAAACACATGATTGGTAATCCAGTAAAATGAGGACTTCTCTTTGTTCTGTTGTTTGGACTTAGTTTAGCAACGTCCCCCGCCTATACAGTCATGTACACGAAAGCGAGGCGCGGACGTCCACGCTCTGCCAAAACGCCCGGATCCCTCGGTTTGAACGGGAGGACACCCCACACGCACTCACGCAAACATGATGGGCGATCCAGTGAACCGAGGACTGCTCTTTGCTTTGGCATTTGTTTGGATCTATTCTTTTGGCAACGTCCCCGTTGGTTTTGTACACAAAACTCAAACCGAGACTGTCCTCGGCCTGTCCATGGATGAAGGAATGGTATCCTTTTTAATGAAGTCATTGGTTGGTTGGTGTTAACGGTTAGCTCGCACAAGATGTGAAGACCCTTAATGTTCTTTCCTTTGTCCCTGTACTCAATATTTTCTTATAGACTTTGCACAAATTACCTTGTGGAGCATTCCTCTCTTAAAGAAAACTCACGCGGAGACCCTTTTTTGCGCTTCCCTTTTGTTATAGGACTCCACAAATGAGCGAATTCAAGCCCCATTGTTTGGTTATTTTCGGGGCGGTCACGCCTCCCCTATTGGTTTTTCATACAAAACAATCAACCACGTATAAGACGTCGGTCTGCACCATCAGGTTCTGTTTCGTTAAATTCCACCACCACGTCTTCAAACCAGTGAACGGATCAACATTGTTCGTCACGTTTATCCCCCCCCCCCCCAATAATTAAGCACATAAAATATTGCTAAGCAGTAACAGGTAACCATACAAAATTCCATGAAGTTTACATTGTAACGACTGGCACCCACTCAATTTTTGCTTGGCAAAGAAATTTGCTTAGAAACTAAAGATAAAATGTTTCTACAATTATTTGTACATCAACAAAATAATGTCCTGCGAAAAGTCGTCAATTCATTTAAAGTTTGGAACATATTTCGCGTCATTAAAACATATTATAAGGCCAGAAAAGAAGGGGGGCAGTATTTAAGTGCAATTAATTATGAACTATTCGTATGGAACTATCAGTTGCGGGGTGAGTTGATTAATTATTTGATAAAATTAGATAGGCTAAGTAAACTTCTAAAGTAAACTTGTTTTTAACCAAACTTGGTTTTCTGGTTTGATCATAACATGCATTGCTTTACCTTGTTAATTTCTCACTTGTATCAGTATCATGTGCAAGCTAAAAGAAGAAGGGCAACGATGAAAAAAGGGTAAACACAACGAGTCAATGTTATCTCACATGCAGACGCCAACTTCACTAAGTAAAGATAAAAATGTAAGATTAGTAAAGTTGGGGTTGTGCAGGTCGGATCCACAAACCCTCCCTCAAGTTAATGGTGCAGTCCACTTTGTTCCGCAGTGATGCGTTGGGACGTCACGTCTGCCTCGCGCCCGATCATTTCATTTTAGCCTTCAGAGGGGAGGCTGAGTCGGGGATGGAGTAAAACAAATCCAGTGGGTGAGCATGAAGCATTTTGACATTTTCAATTTCAGTGTAATATTATAGTGCCTATTTGCGTCATATTTAAAAGTCGACGACCGGTTCCAAGCTCTGGTGTCAGTGATACAGGAATGAAACAACCCAGCCACGCTGTTTTTTTTTAATTCAAGGCAACAATTTATTAATGTACTGATTACAAGACAATGCAGGTACAAAATTATTTTTGGAGGGCACTAAATTGTTAACAGATGGAACCTTGGCTATACCTTTTCTACACGAACCAGTCTGATATGCATTTGGTCTACCGAAGAAGCAGTAACAGCCCACATTTTATTCCTTAGACACTGAGGCATTTTTACCGCAACTCAACCCTTGATTATGCACACACGGGTTTTGTGCTTGCATTGTGATTATTTGGGTAGACTACTGCTTTTTTAATCCACTCAGCGGTTGTGGCCCGTGAGTGGGTGCACAAACAGGGTCTTGTACATACACGGCTAAACACCAACCATTGTGGTAGTGTAATACAACAGCACCTTTTTATACCGTGTGCTCATACAATGATTACGGCCAGTTTTCTTGGGTCAAACAGCTAGCTAATCCCCGGCAGTAGTTTGGTCACTTGCCTGTACTGACTGTGGACACTGGACACACGCAACTCCGAATTTAGCATGCTGCTGCAAACAGCAACCCTTCTCATTATTGTGCCAGGTAATTTGTGAGGAATTTAAAGTCATTTGGATCAATAAGCCAACGGGAGGTGAGTTTTCTCTACGGTTTTCTTCATGCAGCTGTTTAAAACACGGTGGACTATTTTACAAGAACTTCAAAATGTGCTTGAGCTACTACGGTAATTTCTGTCATGAAGTGATGTAGCCTGTATGTCAATGTGGACGTAGATGGAATGTATTAATGTTCTGAACAGATCTACTGCTCGGGAATTTCCCAAGCTCTTTCTCTGAAGCATTTGATTTCGTCTTGAGAGACCATAACAAGGAATTGTTTAACACGTTCATCGTGTGCGTGAGGTTGCCGGAGATCCGAGAGCCTAGCGGGCCACGGAGGGGAGTCCGTGGGTGAACAATGTCATATCGTCCCGTCCGGAATCGGAGTAGCGGAGCCTCGGGGATGATTGTCCCGGAATATAAAATCGCTCTACTTGGTAGTCTCGGGGTTGGCAAATCAGGTAAGGGCTATATGAATTAGCTTTTTTTAGTTAAGGAAAGTGTTGTTTTATTCGGATAATGGATGACTCTGCTTTTGAGATCCCAGTGTGCTCGATCTTGATGGGGGATGAGGGGTAGTCGCTCTCCGAATGATCACCATACTGTCAACTGCCCCTTCCCCTACATCCACCCTTTTTATTATTTCTTTCTGGTAATGAAACCAAGGGGCCCTACCTCAAACTCTGTCACCAACCAGCTGACTGTGTACTTGGAGGTAGTAACCCAAAAGAAGTTGTAGAGCTTCCTCTTCAATTTATCCATGGATTAAGGCTAGCCGTGGTGCCAACAACTCCTTTAAAATAATGCCTTACTCCAACTTAATGTTCGGAGGGACAACGGCCAGCCCAGAGTGTGTGTAGGGGGCTACCATGGCAAACCATGTTCACTGTTTTGGAGGCATGCACTGTGAGATAAAAATTAATTCGATCGTTCTTATCTTGTCACTTCACCGGTCCCCTGCCCCTTTGCAAAGCCCCGTTTTAGACACCCCTTGCTCATCCTCTCGCAGACCTGCGAGTCTATGGAACCATTTGACTTTTTACTCCAAAAGTCTAAGACAGTTCATGTTACACTCACTTCGCGGGAGTTCATTATTTTCAACATGTTCACAAGTGTACAAACTGAACGCTATCGGGGAGGGGTTAATATCCAATGAAATATATACGCCTGTTTCAGTTTTATGAACAAAGTGTCGACCCTTTTTTTTTTACCTTGGAATGAATTTCCCAGGAGACGCTGTTTTTCAAAGAAGCGGATGGCTATTTAAAAAACAAAACTCCTCCTCTTGCACTCGCGGACTTGAAGACTTCATCTAGCCCTTTCTGGATTTAAGTTCTGCTCTTAAGAATCATATATTCTAATACACACGCCTCTTACTTTCATATGCCCCATGTTGGAGGGGGCTGGATTTAACACTTTTAATACTCTTTTGTGGGGAGGGAGTTCATAAAAAATTGAGTTCTCTGTATACGCATATATACGATTAGTGATAAATACTAATTTATTCGATTGCTAGACATACAGCGTCTGTTAGTCTGCGTTGTTGCTTGACGAGAGAGTTGCGGTGTGCTCTGTTCAAAAAGTACGTGAAAAAGTCAATCCGTCTTCTGTCGATCCGTTGGCAGTGAACAATACACAATGCAGACTTTTTGACAAATAATAGCAGAAATCTCGAACAACCGCTGATTGTATGTCTTTTGTCATGTTCCCAGACAAGTTTGAAAATTTAGCATTGTGTATGTACCCACGCGTTACATACATGCAGCCCGAGGCATACCCGCACGCATAACACATGTTCTCGTCACCAAAGCCTAAATATTGGTATAATGAGTAAATCCCTACTTGTAACCCACCTCGAACCCATGGTTTGACTGCCCGAGCTTCGTGGATTGTTGTCTCGGTATAGAATCCCCCACTCGTGTAAAACGTTCCACAACACCGAACCTGAAGACTAAGTTAACTCTATTATCTATGGTACCTCAAATCGAAGGTAAAGCACAGCTAATGTCATTTAGGACCACTTTACCAACTGTCCGAGGTTCACATCAAGTTATGCATATTTTGTTTATTGACACTTAAGTGGTTGATATTTTCGACAATATTTGTTTTGATTTAACTTCAATTAATTTCATTTCATTTCATTTCATTTCATTTCATTTCATTTCATTTCATTTCATTTCATTTCATTTCATTTCATTTCATTTCATTTCATTTCATTTCATTTCATTTCATTTCATTTCATTTCATTTTGTTTTAAATTTTATTTTTTTCTAATTGAAATTTTATTTTCTATTCTGATGTCAGACTGTTTTGAATATATCCCATTTCAAAGCTTATGGTCAATTTTTAAATGTGTAAATTTTATTTTGTAATCTGACTGCAGTTCTTCTGTCGGCTGCAATGGTCGAATTTCAGTAAACGGTTTCAAATCAAATCGAATCAAATATTTTAAAATGAATATGTATATATACTTTTACATCAAATGTTTGTATCATTTGTATTTGTTTATTAATATTCTTTATTTTATGTTAAACTCATGGTGAGATTAGCCTTCCAGTTGTTATTATAACCTCCCAATCACCCAATCCCAAAAACCTCAGTCATCATCTGGACTTTATCCACTGTTTACCTCTCACCAGCGTCTTCTAATTTTAGCGCTGTGCCTGGAACCACGGACAATGTCTTTTCTCCACCCGCATTCCGTAAAACTCGCTTCTCATTGTTCCCACATTCCAGACTTGCGCTTGTTGACAATCGTTGATGACACCCGGCAGCTAAGTGGTGTGGAGCAAACACTTTTTAATGAGCCCCCCAATAACGAACAAAACACAGGTTTACCATCACCGTATACCTAACGTTTGTTAATACGGTATTATTGTAACACTTCAAGATTATTTAAAGTTTACAAACAACAGAGTTATACTTCAACCACGCATAAAGGACAGACATTGCTTTAGCTTCCGTTGCATGCTGTGCGGGCTGGTTTATAGTTTGCATTCCCTATAATTGTAATTCAATTTAGCCTAATTTGAGGGAAATAATAATGTAAACAACAATAAATTAACATAATGTATCATTTATTTCGAAATACCAACGTTGTATACAATCAAACATCGTATAATGCTTACAGTTGTTCTGCCGCGTGAACGAAGCATTATACTTTTATACAATGGTGCTGTATTATAGTGAATTGTTAGCCTTAAAACGGTTGCCCTAACGTGACAACAGTATGGTGACCTTAAAAAACACAGCCACATTTAACACCCGTTTGTGTCTCAACAAAGAAACTCTTTATGTGTGACATAGTAACTCTTTATAGTCTGTGTTCCTACCCATTAATTCTAGTCTAGATGATAACAGAAGACTGGATGTTTTCAGAAACTGTTTTAAAGGTAATTTATAGGATTGGCAAAGCTGATAGTGCAGTGATCTTACTTTGCGTGGTTCAATATTTACATGGAAAAAAAACAAACCTGTGAAAATTTGGGCTCAATCAATGGGAAACCGTGCACACTTTTCAGCATGTAAACACATTGTCCTTAATTTCGATTGTTACAACCGAAATTAAAATCGGGTTTTTTTAATTTTATTTTCTCGACTTTGACAGTATTTCAGACAGATATATTTCTATGGAAGATAGAAATATGAACTTCATAATCAGTAATACCCCCATGATCAACATCGCTTATTTCGGTTTGTACTGCAATCGAGATAACACATATTGAACAAGCACAAATACCTCTGACAAAGCGCAATTCGTTTTTGTTCTTTTCTCTTTGTTTCACCCATGAATCTGATGAAATTTTCACAGGTTGTTAGATGATGTTTTTATTGAAAACTGGAGGATTGAAATGAGTGTTCCAGATCTATATCGATACCTTGAAGGGGCGTGGATTTAGCCAGATGTCCTGGTGTTTAGAGTTGGGACTCAACACCATGTTTCACCGTGTTTTACCCAATGGAGTTGTACCATTTTACCATGGAGGTAGAAATGGTTTCTTGTGTACATGTGCTATACTTAGGTATTTCAAAAGAGAGTAAGAACACTATTTGGCTTCAAAGGTTGCTTGCATGATTTCCTCTAGACCACCTTACCTGCATTTTCGTTTATATAGGTGTTTTTCTGCTTTAAAAAAAAACTGTGGGTAGTACACCTTGCCTTTAAAGTTTGCCGCCCAGTTCTCTGTTATTCGCTCAGGTAAACGTCGTTAATCAAAGCAATTACTCGCACAAAAAGCCGGCGTTATGCCCCTGCGAAAACCAAAGTTCACAACAGTCGTTTTACACCGGTGTCATTAACGGCTGTAAAAGACCCCTTTAGTACGACCGAAATTGGGTTATTTGTGTTTGTTTGTTTGTTCGATTCAGTAATGGTTCCGAATTTGTGGCCGAAATAAATTGGATTGCACTTGGGTGAAAGATTGCGGGGTGGGGGTGGGGGATGGGTGACGACTATGAGCATGGAGTCAGTGTAAATGAGATAGATGCGGGGGGGGGGGTCATTTTCGAAGTGTTATTATTGGATAATTATGAAGCCACCCATGGTGGTTTATAACTTTGGTGGATTTTATGAGAGTTGCTTTAGCTCTTTAAATAGTAATGGCTCATAGCATCATCTGTAGATAAAGTGGGCAAAGCAGGGTTTATGTTACCGTATACTTCAGTTTAGATTGGAATGAAAGAAAGACAGAGACAAACATTCAGGAAAAAGAAAAAGCAGCAGAATTACCATTGGTTGATGTTAGCCTTTTGATGTAACTCAACGTGCAATTTGAAAAAAAGAATACAAGAACTCTTCACAATCCCATGTGGTGAAATTAAACATTTTGATAATATGCATGTATATAACGTATACTATAAAGTCTGCCATTTCACGGCAATGTTGAACTCAAATAAATATTAATTTATTGTTAAAGAGATCGTGAATTGGGAAGGATTAAGGCGACTGGAGAAAACCCAGAGACAGTGCACGTATAAAAACGAGGATGTGACAAAAGACAGTGTAAATAAAAAATCTGAGACAGCTTCAATATCCAGGTCGTGTTTGATTTTCGGAAGCTCTATTTTATACCTCATGTTGTCTGTTGGTATGGTTGTTGCTCTTGGTGTTGGTGTTGTATGTTGTCTGTTGCTGTTGGTGTTGCTGTTGCTGCAACCGTTTGTTTCCTTGATGTTTCCTGTTTTCGAAAGTAATAATGAACGATGGTGAGATGTTTTAACTAGATGTCAAAAGGAGGTTGTTGATTGGCCCATCTTGTGCGCCACGCGTATAGGGCATACTCTGCTTCGCGTTTTGTTTCCATTTTCCATCATCGTTTTAGTACTCTAAAGATGGCGGTGGGATGACGTCAATGCATGAAGTTTATAATGTCCACTGTCTAAAGTCGCCCTCCAAAAATTGTTTAGTTAGTTTTGACAGTTTAATAATTCAAATTTTTCTGGGGCATATCTACAACCTCTGTGTACAGCCATTATTATTGGCTCCTCAAAATGTATATGATTTCCCCCCGTTTTTCATTTGATACTCCAAACGTGACACTGAATCGTGGGGGCGAGTTTTGCTTGTTATGATTAATTAGTTTTTATTGACAAAACGTGATTTCATTCGGGACATATGAGGTTAAACTTGTCCGTCCATTTGACCAGGCCCGAGGCTTTCCCTAGCTGAAGAAAATACCTCTAACCAATCATGTGACAGGTGGCTTAATAATTGATTGGTCACATGTCCAAAATATAGTAATTTTAGCCCAACCACCCAGTGTAAATATTGTTGTTTTTTCTTTCAGCCCTGACTGTTAAATTTATCACAAGACGTTTTATCAACGAATATGACCCAACATTAGGTAAGTTTTACAATATTATGACAGATGTTGTCATATTAGTCAATTGGGGTGTCAGCTTGATTGTTTGTAAGTTGTTTTGTTTGTTTGTTGATGTTGTTTGTTTGTTTGTTTGTTTGTTGGGTTGTTGGGTTGTTTGTTTGTTGTTGTTTGTTGTTGTTTTTTGTTTGTTTTTTGGGGGGATGTTGGTGACTGTTTGTTTGTTTGTTTGTTTGTTTGTTTGAATGTTTGTCACGTTCCAACTTGCACTGAATGCGGTTGAAAGGTATACCGTATAACATTTACAACGCAATACCACAAAACAAATTTCCTCGAAAACTGGAGCCTCGGAATGAAGCACTGATTGACAAAGTTTGTGGTGAACTTAGTTTCAAGGTTGTCCCGCGTGGCTATTTTTGAATGTTTTAACCGCTATCTCAGACTTGAAATGAAGTCTAGTCCGTTGGACCACAAGTTTGTTGTTGCCCCGTATGGTTTCTTGCGTGACAGGGACCATAACGATTCCCAACAGTGTCAAGTTGAGCACATTGCCGCCATAAATCACTAATGCACCATAGCGCGTGCCGTGTCGATTGACCTAACAGACGGCTATAAAAGAAAGTTGAGGTGAAAGCTGTGGAGAGAGAAAAAACTTGAATAAATCTCTTGATATTACTACCCATAAATAACATTCCATAGGCTAAGGGTGCTGGAATGGGTAGTTGTAAATTTCATGTTTTCAACGAGCTATTTTGATGTGAACGCACGGTTAGTTATTTCTTGATATACACTAGCCCTAACAACAATCCAGGAAAGTCGAACAATTTCACAGTGCTTTAATTAAGTTTATACTTTTTTGTTGTTAAAGTACAGGAATTGTAGTTATTGAACCATTTCCTGATGAGCTTCAATTTGAAAGCTCACTGATTATAAAAGTCATATCAGTACTTATCCTTCAAGACACAAAAATCATGATCTTTTTTTTAATGCAATTCGCCTATCACACGGCCCAAAGGCCACTCGAGGTGTGGGCTACTTTTTGAAGGGATAGAAACCTGCCCCAATGCGCAGAAACAAGACATGGAGAGATATAAACGCAAGTCTCTTCACAGCACAACTAAGAACGGGAGGGTAAATGAATCCGTTGCGAGACAAACAAACCTGCCTCTTCCCCTGTTTGAAGCAATTGTAGTTAAGTGTCTTGCTCAAGGACACAAGTGTCATGACTGGGATTCGAACCCACATCCTGATGATTAATAGCCACCAGATGCACTAAACCACTCGGTCACGTGCTACTTAGTGCTACTACCGCAGTCGATAAAAAGGTTCAGCAATGAGCTCAAAATGTATCATTATCCACTTCAATGAAATTGTCCTTAGGTTAGTTTTAAGTTCGGACATTGTTTCTATGAAAGTAGATGGTTTGAAGGGATGTGTTCCCGCTTAATAGTAATATGCTCCTCGTAAAAGCGTTGTTGACTGTGACGTCCATAATGGAGACGTTAAACTAGTTCGTTGCTGAGGCGAAATCAGACCATGGGCGTTTGTTTGGTCGACATATGTCAGGATCAATCGTCAACTCAATAACATCCAAAAATGTTCCAGATACTTGCTGTAATATAATCGTGTGTCTACTCCATTTGTCATAAAAGAAAACCCGCATCGTGATATCTATTTACCGTCCTCTTGAGGACCGTGGGTTGTGACCATTGAAAAATTGATTGATTGCAATGACTTAAATTGCAGATTCAACCAATGTGCACCGACGGATCGATCTCTCAATCTAGGTTTAAGCCTATTTTGAGCAAATAAAGAGGAAATATGTCGCCAAGTTGATCATTTCTTTTATTACAACTTACACTGCGATCCTGTAGTGAATTTATCTGTGATTTGTTTTTTAGAGAATACCAGAATACCGATATGACAAGAAACTTTTAAAGCGGTATTCTTATTTTGAAATATCACTGTCCACCCAATTTCTATATAATATAAGGGTATAGTTTATGTTACATTTTACTTGAAATATCAAGTAATAAACAACGAGGAAAACTGACTAGATAGTTATGAATCAATTTTAGGGTGAACAAAGAGACATTGACTAGAACGGGATTTGAACCTGCGACCTCCGGGTTTACTGGTACATAAGGGTGATCGCCGACTAGGAGCACCACACGTCAACCCGGAGGTCGCAGGCTCAAACTCCGTTCTACTCAATTCCTCATTGTTCACACTTAAATCGACTTTGTGTGGGGCCTAACTTGTTTATTTCTATTGACACAAACCATTGATAAAGGAAATTGCACCAACCAACAACCAACAGCAGTAAACCACAAAAGATCCATGAAGTTTAGGAAATATATATCGAAATGAGATGAGCCGTGATTAGAAACAATCATGGAACATTCACTGAACCACTAAGGAAGAATTTCAGTCTGTTTACTCAGCAGTATACGAGGGTGAAATAAAGGGAAACATGTACTTCTGCATCTCTGACTACGGTGAGTCTGTAGGGATACCCACGTACCGACCATAAAATGTTTATGCAGCTGGTTCCAATGCATTCTTTGAATCAGCTGTCAACCATTTCCTAATTCATAAAAATTACATGACAAAATATCCCGACGTCGTTGACCCCATGGGATCTGGATTTCGATTATTTTTTTCACAGAAAGAGACTACTCCTACGACAAATGGGTATTGATTCATGGCTACTCCAACTGTATATGTCAATGTTTTTGTTATAGTCAGGCACCTTACGCAGAGGTCAAAATGAGGTGACATCACCAGTAGATAGTGACTCAATCTATGCTCTGAGCATCTTTAATGTTTGGAGGCCCTTAAAAATGTCTGTAAACGACCGATTTGAGGGTCAATACTTTTAGGGTTGTAAGGAGGTCTGATATTTTATATTATGGTTATTAACTCTCAATTTAGTGTGTTTTGGGGGAAGCTAGGCCCTGAAAAATTTGTCCCATTTTGCTCACAAGCGTGGGATAACAGTTACCCTACTGTACCAAGTACGGGAAGACCACTTTGGGAAATCATGCGTTAAAAAGTCGACCCGAAGTTTGAAGAAAGAAACCCACTTGGCAAATCTGAATGAAAAGGGACAAATGGATTCAGTCCGAGCCACGATCCGACGACTAGCCATGCTATGCTTGCACTGATTAACTTATTGATTGAGAATCTGAAGTAATCGATCAGACAGACGTGATGAAACAGTCGCAGTATCGATCACTTTAATTCCTTCCCGGCTCGACGGTTTCAGATTATGATCAAATTCGCCACGCGTCCAATAATGTTGAGCACACCCACAGTAATTAGCCGTCGGTTTGTTTGTTGATGTCTCGGGTTGCACTGCCGGGCATGTTCCTGTCACTCGAATGTCACTTCGCTCATTAATGACTACTGCTTCACCTTTGATCACACTTTTGATGGACACCTTATAAGTTGACATTAATTATAGTAGATACAACAACCCAAGGTTATGCATATATTCAACATTTTCTTCCTGTGAATACTGAATCATTTTATCACCTGAAGTATGCGAGAGTTATCCTACAAATGCACATCACCTGTTGGCGATCTGTGTGGGTCTGACATCTCGAGATTCTTAATGTTTTCGACAAGGGGATTGGGGAATTCTTGAGAAGCAGGTGAGTGGTGATGAGGGGTCCAGGCTGGTCGATTAGTCGTAGTCTTGATGCAAGACGTTGTTTTTCACTATCACACCACTTGATGTCGCGATCGACACTTTAGACCATGTGACCTGTGACATCACATGTTTACAAATGAGCCAAAGAGCCTGGACTTTATGAAGGCATGATTTGTACACAGCCCAATGAAAGAACACATCCAAGCTTACCGTACTCATTATGGCGATTACACGGACTGATTTTTACCAACTTTTGATATGAAGAAAGGGGCCCATCTCAAAACTTGTGCAGCTGTTGTTTTTATAACTCTTTCTTGAATTCACGTGGAAATTAGGACACAATAAGTTAACTTTCCCATAATGACCGGTGTAGTATCTTGCCTGCCAGAAAGGCACTGGAATGTACAAGGTCACTCTTTTTCTAAACAAAGGTTACTTTGCGTGTTTGAGGGCACGCGCGTCCCATAAAATGCGCACTGCGTGCGCAGCTGACTCCAAAAATGGCGCAACCAAGAGTTATCGTGTGGTGACGTCAGGTGAATTGGGTCAATATAGCGTCTTTGATTGTGTATGGTAGATTTTTGTAAGTAAAGATGATGTTGTGAGATTGGTTTATGGAAGAGTATACTCGTCTTTCTATTCGTCAAGTTTTCTAGACGGCCTTCCTCTGAAGGCGATGAAATTATCCCCTATTTAAGCGGTTTTATCTTTGAAGAGGAACGCCAGCCTATGAGTTACCCACTGGTTACATAAAGCCAATTTCAAATCACGGCTTTACAGTATACACGTTGTTTTCTTCATAAGAAAGAAGGAAGAAGAGACAAGGAAGAGGTCTTGTAAAGCAAATCCAGCAACAAGGTGCTCAGGGCTCGTAAAAAGTAATCAAAGAGGACAAAAACACAGTTGAGAAAGTGTTTCGACATGAGGTGTGTCTTGAGAGTGGCTTTTAAAAGACTGGATGGTTTTTGAGCTGGTTTCATGGACGTGGTGCGGCAGCTGAGAATGAGCTGTCCCCTGAAGTGCATTGACATTTCAAGTCTTGGAGAAGATCGTCACTGCCAGATCGAAGGTTGTGGGATGGTTTATAAAATGTTGAGCATGTCCAAGATGTAAGTAGGGGCTTTCCATTTTTGAGCGTTGACATCCATTAGCATCAGCTTAGAAAAGATTCTCGATGACAGGGAGCCAGTGAAGATCTACGGACAGGTGTTATGTTGAAGTGTTGCTCCTTTCTTTGTGGTTAAAAATACCACAAGAGAAGAATTGTTTTGTAAGCGTCGGTGGCGTGAGAGGTGTTCCTCTGTAAACTATAAGGAATATTAGACTATCCAAAAAAACACACACACAAAAAACGATGGACTCTTTGTTTTACTTTAGGTGACCGGGTTGGCTTAGTGGTATCTTTCCTCGCCTTTCACCTTTAAGGACCTAGGTTCGAATCCCGCCGGGGCACTGTGGATTTTGGTTTTCAGTCCCTATCTGATTGCGTTGGGTTTCCCTGGAATACTTCTCTTGGGTTTTCCTCCCACATCTAAAGCTTAAACTTCCTTGTCTTCTTTCCATGGGTTTCTTGGCTAAGTGTAGTGATTAAGTTCACTTTTCTGAGAATCCTTGGCTTCACAATCAGAATTTAATAAAAATGAAAATGAAATGAAAACTAACGACGTTCAGTCAAACATCCGCGACTTCATCCCGGTGAGGTTTAATACGAGGCAGCGCCATAGTTCCCCCATGGACCAATAAGGGTAAGAGAATATATGAAGTCAGCAGAAACTGAAAGATTTTTTTTGCTGACTTAGACCGTTTGCATCTCTGGTCTGAAACATAAAAGGTTTTTGTGAGAAGTACGCCGGTCATTTGAGTATTTGAGTCCCGTACAAATCAATACAACGATGGTTAGTGCGTGGGATGGGACTGTTAAATCAATGGAGGTGGCCGGCCCCTTTTTATAAACCCCAACGTGTACAAGTTTGCCAAATATGATACTACACTGTTTTAAATATGATCTTGTACATTAGGCTGTGCAGAATCGAGGGTTACCTTGCCGGCAAGCTTCCTGTACGTATCAAATATCATTGACATTTGATACTGGAATCTCTCAAACTAATAGTATAAAGATACTAGTGGAAGAAGTTCCGAAGAACACATTTTTTTTAAATGCAGTTTTCACACTGCAATGTTTCTTCCGTTGAGGGCGACAGCCCGCACTTTCTGTTTGAGATCTGACCATGTGGGTGCTTGGTCACAAACACAGTGTGATGTCACAGTTCACGTCACGGACCTGTTGGTGTTTCCCACGGGATTCCATGCACAAATATTGCTTGAGGCGTATACGGTCACTAAATAAAAAAAATGAGTTTTTTTTCAACACCGCCCCCTCCAAAAAGAAAGAAAGGAAGATAAATGTCGAAACAAATTAACCCAGATTTTGAATATTTCGTAGCCTTTGAAATCATCGATAAATTCGTTTCTCTGCGGCCCATGACCATAAAACAGCTCAATGCATGATCGTTTTAATCCCCTTGAGTCATACACTTCAAAACTTTCAACAATATTTTCTTTAGATCCTCCCAAAACCCTCGACTAACAATAAACAGTTTGGACAAAAAAACTCACATTTGAGGCAGCTAATCTCCGTAAGTAAAAAGTTTGAAAAACATGACCCATAGCGTTGGGTCTGAAGACTCATTGCGTTGGTGTAATAACTCGGTACATTCCCGAAATCGCACGGGCGCACTTTCACGGTGTGAACTGTAAACAACACATCACAGACCAGCAGTCACGCAATCCTGAAGAGCTCACGGCAGTGTCCTCAGTGATGACGTGACCACACTTCGGGTAAATGGTTGTAAATTGCATTCATGTCCGTCAAGATTGACGATGTCTGAAAAGGAGCTGACGGTTGCGTGAAATTCCCGGCTCCTCGTACTTCGTGAACATTGTTCGGGAAAACCATGAGAAAACAAACCAATAATTACATATACTGCCTTTAAAAAAATGCTTATGACGTTTGTGCAGTAAAAGATTGACCTTGCACATACAATAGCATTCCATTAAGGCAAACTTCTGTGCAGTTTGCTTGGGCCTGATGAATGAGTGTATTTTGAATTGTATCTTACAGTCACATACTAACGAGATAATCATGATGGATAGTGCAATACCATGCACCATACTCAATTCAGTGGCCTAGCCAACATCTTTCTGAAGGGCACAAAGGGGGGGGGGGGGGCACAGATGTTTATAGAGGGGACACTTTCAGTTAAAATTGCCGTTTATAGCAAATTTCACCGTGTCCAGAGGCTGACGGGGGTAAGCAAGGGGTAAGCTGTTTCGGGTAGTGGCAGCTGCCCCCTTTACTCCCCCACTTGCTACGCAAATGCCCTATTATTATTTGTAATGTTTTATACCCATACACCGATGTGTGTTAAGCACTGTGCTTAACACACATCGGTGTATGGGTAAAACATTACAAATAATATTCTTTATCCCCGATGCAAAAAATTAACATCTATCATAATGCCCTATTATTGTTTATATGCCTACATCACTACAAAATGAACAGTTATATGCTCTCCTTTTCTGTGAGTGAACTGGCTTTGTATAGAATATTAATTGACACAATTGTTTATTAAATATTTAGCGGGGGACCTATCACAAGAGATACCCATAACGTGGTACCAATGTCTTAATGCCAATGATGAACACTTAATACAAAACAAAGCACTGGTATCCATAAACACAATATGGGCGCTCAGATTCGCTGGTCACCGTTTATTTACGACATGTTATGCACAGCTATGTATTATCATAGAGCTACAAACCCATGGTATAGACCTTTCCATTGTTGATAAACAAACCGTGCTGGTTGGCATGGACGGCCAAATGTAGCAAAACATTCAAGTTTTGTTGACAGACGTTATGAACAAATTCAACATTTCTGCAACTTTCCATTGAAAGAAAATACATCCCATTATTGGATGGTTTGTTTCCAACAAATTTTGAACAATTTTTAAATATATTTGTGTAACATTTTTGCAAACTATGATTATCTGTTTTTGCTTTGCATTCATGGCTCCCCGTAGTTTTTCCATCTTGGTTGGCAAAAACTCGGGCTGTGACGTTGCGAAAGAAAGGTCTATTATGATGCCCCAGCAGCGCATCATTTTGCTGCCAGCATGGCAGAGAAACACCGGCAACATACCCCCTTCTCCCAACAGTATATGAGTTGCACAACACACGGGACATAAGGCAATAATGGGCGAGTGTCTTGCTCAAGGACACAGTTAGTGTCAAAACTGGGGACTCGAGCCCACAGTTTGCTGATTACAACACCAGGGCCCACTTTCATGCCACTGGGATTATGCGCTTATACAACCCATAGAATCACGGGTTTGACAGGTCACCATGAGCGCTCAATTCTGCCATCAAAACTTGAGTCCGGTGTGCTAGACCGCTCCGGTCAGCGCCGCAACGCGCGATTTAACAACAGTACTGCCTGTTTGTGATGAAGGATGATGGTATTTTGGCGGTTTAGCTAAATTGCTGACGATATGGGCTCCATAGTGCATATGGCATGGGGAAATGAGGCTAATTTAATAAATGTGCTTGAATGTGCGCGTGTTTCGTCCTGACGGACTCCGTGCATCCATGCATGGACTGTTTGTGGGCGTGTGCGTCTGGGTATCGTCCTTACGGACTCCGTACGTGGATAACTCGGTGGTAAGGGAAAGCGTGAAGGCAGCCTTGATCAAGGCTACAGCACTCTCTATCCCACCATGTGTTTTCTATTAAGAAGAGTACGAAGGCCGAAATGACAGCTGTTGGTCTGTACGTCGATTGCGACGATTTATGGTATTCCAAATGACTTGATATCATACAGCATAGGTACGGTATATATATATATAGAGAAGACATTTCAATGAAGTCCAAAGGGTCAAAACCGTAAATGTTAAAATGTTTCAAAGGATCTTCGTTTTGCTGACAGGAATAACAGGCGCATGCAGCGTGCCGTACACTCACTGAGCAGCCAACTCTGCAAGTCCATGGGTCAAGTTAAGGTCAACATTTGAACACACGTGATGCCTGCGCGATCGCTGGCGTGTACATTTTTCTCACCCCATAGAGCAGTGATGAGACTCTGATGGGCCTTTTCCAAACCTCGGCACCGTCTCAGGCTCTGGGCTCCGTTTGATGTTGGAAACACCGTGCACAATGTACACTGCTCCAAAATCTGAGCCGGAGCACCAGCCGCGGCTTGGAAAAGGCCTCACGTATATGCCTTAACAAATACAGTTCCAGAACTTATTTCGACTACCACTATTTGCCATACGTTATGAGAAGCGATGGGCTTCAACCGTACATGATTGGTAAGGATAAAAAACATCACTGTTTAGTTTCAGTCTGAAAGCTTACTGTTTATGAAGTTCATACTGGAACCAGTTTTTCTGTGAAATAGTTCCCTCTGAAATGCCGCGCTTTCATATTCGAGAAAACTTTCTGAAATCCTATAAAAAATAATAAAAAACACGTAACTACAGCTGATTTCGGGTGTAACAACCGAAATTAAGGACAATGTGTTTACATGCTGAAAAGTATACACATTTTTTTACTATTTTCTCCTGACTCAGACGACAGATTAAAATGTATATATTGAATCACACAAAGTAAGAACACTGCACTATCAGCTTTACCAGTCATGGATAGTGTCTGTAAAAGGAATGATACAATATTATTCTGGACGACTACACTATCGGCGATATCACTGTCAAAGGAACAGTTGACCAATGAGTCGTTAAAAAGGCACTCACTTCCTCAGAAAAAAAAGAAGTATTTCTGCAGGATTTGTTACAGACAATACTGCTGAGATGCGTAATTTTAGAAAGAAAATGGGCAGACTCCCTGTGCGCTGTAGTACAATTAGCAATAATACATAGGAGTGACCAGACTATATTAACACTTTTGACCTCAGTTTGGCGTTGAGGATTTGCCTGGCAGTAAAACAAAACGAAAATGGCTGCTTCCTCTGCCGTGTACGATGAATGTGTTTTAGTATCATTTAGTGAGCCCAAGGTCCTGAGACTAAACGTGTTGAAGTGTAATCAGACCTTGGAGATGAATTACATAAGTATTGAGTGGCGTGACCTAATGAGGTCATCTAGCAGGAGAAAGATCTGTCTGTCGCCCCAGGGCAACCAGTTAACGCAATTGTTCTCATTCTGACCAGCCAATTTCTTCAAAAATCAATACTGGTTTAGAGCCAATTAGAGGATGGGTGTACTTGCAAGAGAGCTTCGCAACATACATTGTCCTGAAAACTTGACCCTCGGAATAGAAGAGACACCACAATGTGACTTATTTTCATCTTCATTTTCTACCTAAGCTCTGGGCGGGGCTGCCGGGCGGGGGTGGGGATAGTGAGAGTCGGCATTTGAACTGGTTTCGGGCTCCTAAAAGCAGACTATCACTTTTCTGAAGTTTTATTTGTGGACGCCGGTTTTGAGAGAAAGATTGTAAATGCAGCATTTTGGGGAATCTCTTTTGTTGTCTTGCAACATGACCCGTCACCGCCGCCAACCCTCCCCTACTTTCGGGCGATTGTCTTTGTTCTTTTTTCTTTTCGTCGGTTCAGTTCCAGAAAGATCTGTATGTCAGTGAAACTAATAAAAGCCAAAATATGCTTGAAAAGCCGACTAGTGCTGCTGCTTCAATTTTGCTTCAAAGACGTTCCCTGTAAAAAGAGACGTAGGAAGTAATGCTCACATCAGTTCTAGGTGTGGAAGGGAACTCCACTCATTTTCAGTTGTCACACAGCGAGGATTTCACTGTTGTGAAGGTCAACTTTCCTCTGTTAGAATGGTCTTACTTATAAAAGTGGGTCCGTTTTACTCGGAAGTTGTATAAAACCACTTTGTTTAAATTCTGAATAATTATACATTGTTTTCGAGTCTTTCAAAATACGATCTATCGTAACAATCAACAAAAACAAACTTGTAAGCCGTGAGGCCTTCAGCTCAATACAAATCAGGGTAGTTGTTTCATCGTCTGTTGTTTGTCAAATTGGCGCCTTTTATGTGCCGGACATTCTCTTGAATATTGTCTCCACTTCACACGCGCCGTGTCCTCCACGACCATAAAAAAAATTAGAAAGGAAGTCACTATAGCTTATTAACGCACGGCTGGATCATTTTGGGTCTTTTTAGAACTTACCTGTTATCACAACGTGCATGGCTTTGATGTAAATATATATCGCCTGGATCTAACCGACAATCTCTGGTGTTCTTTTCACTGTCAACGATTTCTTTTCAAGGGAACGGCCGCTACTTCGAACCAAAGTCCTACACGGCTTGCCCGTCTTTCATCAGCATCATTGTGGGTGTTCTGGCGTTTTAGTGGCCTGATATGGGTTTTTTTAAGATGACTTGCAGGGTAGTTTTAAGACGGTGTTCTAATAATGTCTTATTTGATGTTCGATTGAACAAAGCTGTCTTTTAATTCAAGGAGAAATGGCTCCATCGTTAACAGGTATTCAATCATTGGTGACCATGACTGACACAAAACCAACGTGGTGGCGTTAGTTTCCCCTCCAATGTCTTCCTTTGCCATCTGTGAATCCAACCTTTTGTCGGTATTTATGTGCGATATTAACAAACGATAAGCATTTGGCATATACCGAAGAGTTGACAAATGCTCTGAAGTTAAAGAAATTCAAAATCGGTTTCACGTCATATGAACGTCATATCGGAGGGAATTTGAAGTTCAAGACATTTCCTGTGTAGGTGCTTTTAAAAACATCGTATATCAAAGCGCCTTACACTACCATCCCTTCATTTGGGCCTTGATTAAAGCAATCCTGAAATCATCTCAACTCCTTTGGAGTATGCAGCACCATGCAGCTGCCAGATTGGCTACCCCGGTGCACATCAACAATCTCTTCCCTATTGTGGTTTCCCATGTACTCCTATGTAATGAGAAGCAATAGTCTTTGCCCAAGAACACGTGTCACGACCGGGATTCGAACCCATACGTATATGTCTCGGCCATCAGAATGAGAGTCTGGCCCGCTCGACCACGCGGCCACAACGCGATACGTTAAAAACAATTGACATAATTAGTAATTCCATTGTGTGCATTAATGATGTAAACATTTAAACTACGACATTACAATTACCGTCCAGGGACACCAATGTGATAGCTATAGTTATTAACGATTTTTGTCTCTCTGAAAATCCAATGGGGTTAGGAAGGAATGTTTGTAGTTGGTCCCAAATGCGATTGGAGTTAGAAACTGTTTCATTTGGGATTGGTACACTCGTCCCCAGGGCTCGATTTCACAAAGCACTAAAGATTCATCTTAAAATGAGTTGTCAATATTTCCAAAGTGATTTGCATTGTGTCATCACACTTTGCTTAGCAATTGAGATTGATACACGCTTAAGATCAATCTTAGCTCTATGTGAAATCGGCCCCAGGTACATACTCATAATCAGAGAGCTTTCAGATTTAACTAAACCAATCAACCTTTTAACTGAATGTCACTTTGCATCGAAAGTATTCGCAACGCTGACACCTTCATGTTTTTGTTTTTGATTTGATTTTGTGAAAGGCAGACGACGTCTTTGATTGACTTTGAAAATATGTAGGCTTATATACCCCCATAAGGGCTGGGATTAACAGTGCATGGCCTCGCTTTAGCCTGGAATGTTCCCCCCTTTGAGTTGCGTTCTTCATCCGTATGATGAGACTCAATGGTGTGAAGATGAGTTACTGTCGAAGTATGATAATCTCAAACCCTATGCCGATGTTAAGCATGGGGAAAAGATTGCATTGTCATCCTGAATTGTCATGGTTTCTTGTCATCCTTCAACTCTTGTTTGTTACAAAAAAACCTGCACATTTACAAGCATGGTCTCATTATTGTAACGAGCTGGTAAGCGAAACAAATGATTGCGTATCATAGCAAAGGCTTCGCAGAAATGGCTTCACAGCTACAGCACCACGTCGTCATGTCCTATGAAACGTCAACTGTAATCAGTCCACTGCAGCATGAAGGCCTCCAGTATGACTGTCGCCAAATGTCCTTATTTCTTCTTTATGGTACCAATCTGCATTGCCACAGTTTTGATGCAGTCCAACTCTTCGTCAGTGTAGGCTGTAGCTTAAAAACCAAAATAATATCCTTAATCCCAGATGCTTAGTATTTTCCTTCCTCCAAGGTATTACAACTATTATTAAATTCTGCCATATTATTAAGCAGAGCAAAAAAACTTAATTGCTGAGCAAAACTTAATCCCTGATAAGTTAAGGATCTTTGGGGGGGGGGGGGTGCTCCACCACCAGCAAGAGTACATCTGAACTGCGTCGTGAGATATTACACCTCCAAATAAAAGTAACTGAATTACCGTATAATTTCCAGGCAATTTAGTTCTAATGAAACCCTAGGGGTGTTGAAGCAAGACTTAATTTGAATGAAAATTGCCCGAACGATGTGCGAGGTTTTTTTTTAGCGTGACAGGTGCCGATGTGACGCAACGAAACGGACTTCGCTACCTTGGAACGAGTTGTGTGATTATTGAGTTGGGCAGCGTGTTTCCCCGTAAACTTTGCCCGCACCATGACAGTAGACTGATTGTGCTCTCCAAGTCACGTGGTCTGTAGTGAGTATTAAACATACCGTAAACAAACACGACGTCCTCCATAAGGAAGTGCAGTACGGCACATGATGCTCGTTGCATTGTTTATTCGATCGAGGCTTTTATTTCTTGAAATCTGCGGAAAATATTCCAGAGTTTGTACCAGTGAGACCTTCGAGTGGCTGAATAAAGCCAGTAAGGACAGTTCCAGCAAGTCAGAGTGTCCATTCGTAACAGGAAAATTGTGTGTGAAACGAATAATGGTGTGGATTCCCCAGGAGATTCCCAGGTTTTATTTCCTGTGAATTGGCTCTGCAATGTGAAAAGGGTTTGAAATGTTTCTGGCTTCGTTGAGTTTTCAAATACACATAAACGCTTTGTTGGTAGATGACGTAAAAACTCGCGGCAAAATTATACAAGAGGACGCAAGGTCAAAAGCTGCCGATGACATTTTGCAGTTAAGTTCATGTGCTTATCGCTTTTGTCAAGTTGTACTGATCGAAGTGCAAAGTTTCTGTTTGCGTCGAGTTGTGTTTCTTTCTTCAAGCATGCCGCGTGCATGGTTCCAATTTATTCCAGATCACAAATGAGAAGTGACGTTTTAATTTCCATGTTCATTATGCTGAGCGGCGTAGGCCTGGGGCTGTTTATAATCAATCCGCGCCGCGTGAAATTCTACTCGCTGTCGACAAAACTGTTTTACTCGAATTTTGTGCGTGTGTTGTGTATCTATAGTAGAAGGGAATACTGCCTATCTATTTTAAATCGTCTGTACGGCTCAATGTGCTAATTGACTGGTAGTATGTAACAAAAAAATAACTTAAAGTGAAGCTCAAAAAGAAAGTGTGATTTGGAGCGAGCATCACGATGATAGGGGGGCCTACATATGTTTTTGTGTTCTCAAAATGTAAAAGAGTGAAAAAATCACTCTCTCGCCCGAGTGGTGTCATTTTGGCTCCTTTGAGATTGAAACTCACGGTGCATCACTCTTTTTTGTGAAATTGGAGCAAACTTCACTCTGATTCAAGTTGAAAATACCCGTCTTTCACTCTAAAAAGAGTTGTCCGCCAATGACTCTTTGCAAGAGTGGTATGGCAGACAAACCAAAACTGTATAGGCCCTAATGTTTTAAGCTGCCCGCATCAGTCAGTGATTTTTGGTAAGATGTAATCTCATCCGGACGAACAATTGCTCGGCGTAAAGTTGGTAGTCCTACGGTACATGAGCAAACTGTGTTGTTTATGTAGGCTTCCCGATGAAAAGTCATAGTAAATGTGTGAGAAATGCCCCGTATAGTATAATCTATGGTATGCTTGGGGAATTAAACGTTACAGGATTGGTGTTCATTGAAAAATTGTTGTATTAGTTTCAATCTGAGAGTGACTTCGATAATGAGTATTCTTTATTTTGAATGGAGTCATCTAGCGTATAAATTTTATTGCGGCTTTAAGCAATCTACGAAGAAAATTTTTTTCCATTAAAAAAGAAACTAGCCCTCAGGGTAACTGGTGTGGGGCCCTGTTAGTTTTTAATTTCCATGTAGCCCTCTTCATGACTTTCGGTTGTCAGCAGGAGTAGGGTTTGAAATAAACCACAAACGAGACGATTCCCTGGTGGGTTTAGCTAGACTATGACCCAAGAAGAAGAAAAAAAACACACTACGCTATTAAAAGCCGGTGTTTTTAATCATCGTCGAGACAAGATGACAGATGAAATAATGGTCAAGTATGTTATTAATTTTTAACAGCACATTTGCAGACGTAGGCGTTTCTGAGGAGGTTAAACTCAAACTATAATTTTCACCTTCTTCTAAACGTAAAATTCGTTTAAAAATAAATTTTGCTAAATTGTTCTCCTCACACAGCAGAATTCCTGCGTATTTAAATAAAAATTAAATATCCATAAAAGATTATGTCTTCGTTGTCGGTAAAACCTTTCACTACAGACGCGAAAACATTTCCACTTTCGTCACAGCAAATTGAAAATTGTTCGTGATTTTGTAAAAAGAAATTCTGGAAAAAAACACCAGCTGAATAAGTTGTGAGATGTGCCCGTTTTCTTCACATAAAAAATGATAGAAATCGTGCTTTGCATTCTCTTTAAAATGTAAGATTTTACGTCTTTTTTAGTTCAACTGTTGCAAGAGCCATCAGGAAGTTCAGGCTCTGCGGGCTTATGTTGAATTCTTCTCTTGCCTTCTCCTTTAGTTTTTCTTCAATTAATTAGGGTGGCATGACTTTTGTAAAGTGTGATGCAACAGTAGCGTTTGGACGTTCTTGTGTCATCAGCCTTTTCTGTTTGGAGTCGTAATTCAACACTTCCATCCTATTAATACGAGTCAGGTTATTTGCATCATATCGCAGACTTTGGTTACACTCTTGTTTTGATAACACGGGAGCTTGCAATTGCCACTTATCATTGAAGTGTGGTCGGGAAAAGTCGAGTTGGCTGCCCGTGCCCGTTTTTATCTGGCTCGGCAGGGTGCGGTATCCACACACTTGGCATTCCAACGATATCAACACATCTTATTTAGTCTACCGTTGCTCTCTGCCTAATTCATTCGGCCATGCCGATCCTTGTTAATCAGGTTAAAGGGAAAGAGAAGAGACTGATGTTCTTTCCAACTGTCTGCAGAGAGACTCGTCAAAATAATAATTGAAAAATTACGCTCATTCTGTCAAAGAAACTGTGACTACAGACCTACAAAAAGTTTCGGCCGCACGGAATGTGGATTTTTGTTCGTTTTCACATTTTTGTTCAATGGCATCACATTGTTCTTTTAAACTATTCGGTAAAATTGTTAACGAAATTTTACGCTTTTTCTGTCGAAGAAAAGGGGTTGCATTATGTTTCTGCGAATCAATGTGAAAAGAGCAGTTTTTGAAAGTATTTATATTTTTTATTCAGATGGTTGGACTCTCAGTAGAAATATAATTGAAAATGTTTGTTACTCACACCAAACTAACATAAAATGAAGTTTCAGTTGTGGCATTGTATTTGCATCAAGAACAGTGTTTGTTTTTGCCCTGTATACACTCAATGGTCGACCAGCCCTTTAGGTTGCGCGGGAAACTGTTAACAAGACGCAGTTTCTGGTTTCTTTCAGCAACCAGGAATTCCGAGAGCCACTTATTCAGTTTCGCTGATAAGACGTTGCGTGGGGATGATATTAAACCCTAACCCATAGATATGTGAGAAATGTCTACGATTCGGGGGTTACACTGAGCCGTTTAACGCCAATCAATCAACAACGACTCCGTGACAACTATGACGAAAGTTTGGCTTATTTAAATTAATATGAACAGTAGAGGGCGCTGTCGTACTTGTTCAGCATTAAACAAAGGTTAAGATGTGTAGACGGTCTTATGTTAAAATCTTATGCCTTGCCCTTTAATTTTTTTACTAGAATGGCAAAAGCAGTGTGCAACTTTTAGAAACTCAATTGCCACTTTAAATAATACAAAAAAGAATCTGGCCGAATTTAAGCCCTAGGCCTATTTGAAAGAGAAAAATGAATACAAATTATTCCTTATTTTTATCCAAATTATTACAGTTTGTAGGTTGTAACGAACCAGCCAACCTCTCTGCTGAGACTCTGATTCTACGAACTTTTGCCCAGTGGGGTTTTAAGATGGTATAAATAGTGATTTATGGTACAATTGTTTGCCAATTAACCAGTTACTTGCCATACTCAAGGCTAGCATCTGGACTGGCCGAGGGGGGGGGGGGGGGAGTATGTGCGGGAGCAGTAAATCACAGCCATGAAAACTTACAACATTGTATGTCCAGGCAGTGTACACTACCGGTACATGATCTTCCCAGCCCGTTTCTGTTTGGAAAACAAGTAAATTGTACAAATAATTCACTGAGTTTCTTAAGTGGTTAGCAGTTTATTAAACAATTCTGGTTTATTATCTTCTTTTATGTCTTCGTTGTCCCCCAGAGTTGTGGGATCCCTCGGTCTGGTTTGATGAGGTGTAATTATTGTCCTTTCTCTGTAATAAGGGAGGGGGGGGGGGTAGAACATGTACATGTTGTGTACTTGATCAAAAGTATTGCACGTACTGTGTGTTTCATTGTTTGTAAAGTGCTAGTAAAATGCGAATGATATTATTATTGTGAACATTAACAAAACACATGACTGCTTACGATAGCTTCTTTGTTATAGGTTAAATTGCTTCTATTTAGCAGAGTTCACAGATACATATAGATATAGCCTAGATAAAGCGCTATATATAAGACAATGATTTGTTATTATCTAGGTGATATCTTGCTATATGATTTTAACACATATGTTATGTTTTATTGCCATTCTTTTAGAGTAATGTTGTGTAGTAATATTTTGGATGTATTTATCTTTTTTGTTCAGAGGACACATATTCCAAAGAAGATGTGATAGACAACCAGACGATGCTCTTAAGACTCATGGATACTGCCCATGGGGTAAGTACCTCCCTGAGGCAAGACTCTTCCGAGGTGGAGACAAAGTTAATAATTTATAACAATTGGAACAGGTGTTTTCTTGTTATTGAAATGAAACTCCTGAGTTTCCAGGGTTGGTACAGTTTACAGGATTTGATGGACTCCGTAGATGCCACAAATGAAAATCTACTCAGGTCACCGGCCACCTGGTGGTAGTCTAGCGGATAAGTCATCCGCTCAAGAATGCAGATTGTTGTGGGTTCTAATCCCACCCAAGCAGTGGCATAAACAGGGAAGGGGGTCCCTGCTCAGAACACTTGCCCCCTCTTGCCACTCCAAATGAGATCGAAAAAAAAAATGCACAAATCAATGGTCAATACATCAAATAGCCCCCAATTATTCCTTTCCCCCCGCTTTCCCCCTTCCACCCAAAAATGAAAATGTCTTGTTACAAAAAAAAAAATAGCTAGTGCTTTTTGAAAATAGAAGATAAGAACAGTAATCAGTAAAAGTACTTATTTGTACGATTTTCTGAATAGGATGCAGAAAATCTTGAGCGATACATCCAGTGGGCAGATGGCTTAATGGTAGTTTATAGCATCACGAGTAAACACAGCTTCAACTATGCCAAGAACCTTCTCCTAGAAATCTCGGAGTTACAGAAGTCGAGAGAGACACATGAAGCGCCGGTAGTCCTCGTGGGAAATAAGAATGAGATGGAGAGATACAGGTAAATATGCTGCCGTGGAGGGCAGTATTTAGATCGTATTGGAAGACATAAATACGGAACTGAGTAGGCCTATTAAAAGACTGCAACTCTCACAAGTTTGGACCTGTTGAGTCTTGAACTACACTTGACTTCACAATAAATACTTGTTTAACTTAAAGATTGGTCCTCATTTTAGCTGTATAGAGTAAAGTTTATATCAATCTATCTCTGTGTATATGAATGATATTGTTACCCTTTTCTTGTAAAACAAAATTACAGACAAGTGAGCAAGTTGGATGGGAGTTCACTCGCCACACAGTACGCATGCTCATACCATGAGGTGTCGGCAGCAGGGGAATTCAAAGATGTGGAAAACGTCTTTCATGAAACTGTTCGCGAGATTCGGCGAGAAGCCGACAGGCATGTACCCCTTAAGCCGTTATTTATTAGTGAGGAGAAGACCATCCCACCATCTCCACCCTCCTCAAGGAAAGACAGAGATCGTGCCAAATCTCCACAGCCTAAGGCGCCCCGAGTGCTGCAAAAGAGAACTGTTTCCAGTTTCAAGTTTTTCAACAAGGGATTCAAAATATTTTGAAAAAACACGGACCCTGCTTTTTGTCCTGAACCTTGCCTTGGTGTGGAGAACCTCAAAACGTGACACTATGTTTCACTGATCATCGGTTCTTCCATTGCTTTGAAGTTGCTATGAGACCGTAATGGTGTGAAGAATTTTGTAAACATCTCTCAAACCAGCCATCCTTTCTAGCTACCTACAAATTGTCAGTACTGATAATTCAAGAACAAACAGATTTTCTTTGGCAGCGAAAACCCCCAGAAGTAAACCTGATATTTCTGACGAGGACTACATGTCAGCGGGAAGTAATCTCTCACCGCTCGATGAGACCCCAGTTTACATAAGACTTGAAAAGGCAGAGCTCTGGTTCCCACATTGAGTGAACTCTTTATTTGTTTTCTCTACAAACACAAGGCGTCAGTGATTGCCATACTATTGTGAGAGTCTACCGTGAATCGGCAGGGGGAATGGTGTCCCGCACACCTGACGTCTTCTCTTATAATGTGACAGGTGTCAATATCGGGGTGCTGACTCATTCAAAAGCCCATAACGGACAATAAAAAAAGCCATTAAAGGAAATGACACCAGTAACATTGTCACTCGTTGGCGTAGCAAACAACTTTGTTGAAAGGGGCAAAGGGGGACACATATACTTGCAGAGGGTGCAATTTCAGTTGAAGTTACATGATAGTAAATTTCACGGTGTCCAAAGTCGGGGGTGGCAAAATGTTCCACAGGAGGGGCGGATGCCCCCCCCCCCTGCCGCCCATTGCTTCACCACTGTAGTGCGTTCAACCCTTCCCTTAAAATTATGAAATAAATTCCTGTTACTTGCTGTTTCCTGAACTTGAACATCTAATGATAATTTGACCGGTTGGTTGTGTGGTGTGCTCACTGAAAATTTGAGGTTTGGAATGAGTGTACTCTGCCAGAAACCATTGATGTTTCCATGGAGGTGTATCATACCTTTAATTTGTCAGAAATTTGCATCACATCGATTTATCACTCCGGCCAAAACATAGAGGTCATTCTTTTATTGCCATGGTGTCGGCCTCATTAAAAAAAGTTCCCAATTAAGACATTGAGTCCAAGCAAGAAACGGCATTCATTCAGGAAGGAGTATAGCCTTACATCAGACTGGTCCAAGGTCAGGCTACAGACAGACAGACATTGGTGGGAGTTCAGTGTTTTCATTTGGCAAGAAATATCGCTTGAACCTCAAAATGATGAAATCCGATGGGCTATCACAATCTGAGCGGCTCGTTCATGATGGTTTACACCACCGCAGCTAGGGCCGCCGCACACGCGCGCTACACGACAGTAGCGCGTCAGCCGCGCACGTGTACCAATCAGCATTCAGGATTCACAGTGTGTGGGCGTGGACGCACGCGTGCGGTGGCCATAGCTGCTCCGACGAGCTACTCGGATTAGTGCTTTACTCATAATCGTTTAATTCCAGGCGGGTTAAAGGTACACTCAGCAGTAACATTTCAGAAAGTATAATGTTGAGACGCTGTTTCTTTTTTTCAAAGACAAAATTTAATTAAATGGCTTTGAAGCTCATGAAAACACTTCCAAAGACTTGTAACTATACATCTCTAGGAAAAGACATAGTTCTCATGAAGTCCATTCATGTATAATGCTGTAGACAATAAATTGTTATTTATTTTTAAATTTTTTGTTTTAATGGAATAAAACCAAACTAAGAAGGGACCACACAAAATGGGAACAAAACAAATGCAAAATTGTAAACTTCATGCAGCCATAATATGTTGAGAAACGCTTTAAAATCCGATACTTTTTATCATTTTGCCTTAATTAGAAATTTGACTCGTTTTTCCAATCTCTAACAGACGATAGAAATCAATGAGTAGTTAACATACGTTTATTAATGAGTAAGTTATTTGACATGTGTGGTTAGTACAGCTGTGGTCAGATTAGCGGCTATGGCTGGATCACCCTCAGCAACAGCCAAAGCCATCAATAAGAACACACATAAGACCTTTTCACACCAAGCTCTGAATCGTGCTGAAAGCTACATGGAAGTTCCAATTCGTGTTGATTTCCTAAAATTACAACACTGCTCAAATCCATTTTTGTAGCTTATGTGTAATTCTCTACACGGGTCAAAACCCTCAACCCAGCTCCTGAGCAGGCTTGAAAGTTTTTGACACGGATTGAGCGCTCTACTTTGGTAAATGCCGGACTGAAATGTTGCAGTGTGAACGTGTCAGTCAAATAACCTGCATGGGTTGGACCCGGGCGGGGCCCGTGTCCAACATGGAGATTTGTCGTTGTGTGAAAAGGCCTGAAGTGTCTGGAAGTTCCCAAAAATCCATTAGTAGTACATAAGGAGCAATTAGTGCATTAAGTGGATATCTTGCTTTTACTGAAGTTAAACCAGTTCTGGAAAAAATAGTCTTTCAAGAAATATTTATTTTACATAATTAAATTAAGAATAAACAAGGATTTTTGGTTTGTACTTTAGACTTGGAGCCGCTGGGATGAACTCATTATAGTCATTGTTTATGGGAGTTTTCTATTGTTTTTTTAACACTTAACATGATTTTGGACTTTGGTAGATTGTTTTCCCACCATGCAGTTTCAATTATACTTGATTGGTTAAGTTTGTGTTAAATTTATGTGAAAATTATGAAACATGTAATATTTCCCACAAAAAAGACCGGTGTAGTATCTTGCCTGCCAGAAATGCACTGGAATGTACAAGGTCACTCTTTTTGTAAATAAAGGTTACGTGGTCTAATAGATGTCCTTGGTTATATTTGACAGTCACCCATCACGACTTTTCTTAAGATGCTGTTTATGACCAAAGAAAAAAACAACGATTGTAAAGAAACATCGATGCAGTACTCACGCTGCTTCATGGGTACTAAAATTGGATGTGTCTTTGCAAGTGTTTTTTTAATTAAGAGGTGTGTGTGGATTCGCAACAGCTTCCAAATGTTTTTCGTTTGTCAGAATGAATTGAATGTTTCAGCTGTGAAATGAAGTGCGTTAAGTCACTGATCTGATGTAAGACAGACAAAACGAATGTTTTCTTGACAAAACGAATGTTTTCTTATATTTTCCTGTGAGCATCTCATTTGAAGCTACCCACAAAACGTAATAATCTGTTTCGAAGAATACTACTGATGTTTTACCTGTACACCGATGTGATTAAGTACTCGGCACTTTCAAAGACGCCAGTGTAGAATGCCCACACATGTTTCCTATCAAAGGTGACGATACGTCTTTAAAATAGACTCCCAAGATATCATTGCCATGTTCGTACTTGTGTGTATATAATGAATAATGAAAAAAATGCCAAATGCAGGTTTTTGAAATTTTCCACGCAGTCAAACCTTTGGTTGTCGTATACAACATCATCAACTTTTTTATCTGCCCGTACATTCAAACCTGTACGACCATACAATATAAATTATGGAAATTTGTAGACTGGTACTTGTTTGTATTGATAAAAAGCTGTACATTTCTTTATGCAGACTCCGTGGAATCTGACTAAGATGGCTGCAGTAAATATGTAAAAAAAAAAAATTAATGATAAAATAATAAAATAATCCATTGCCTGAAAACAAAATAAAACGAAATTAGTTTACCTCAGTGTATCATTTTATTTTTTATTGTTAACTGTCCTCTTGCATCTCATTAACAAGGTTGTGGTTTCACTTATGCTTAACAAAAAAGTTGCAACTTTTGAAAAACTGGTCATGTGAAGGATATAAAATGGCCCCTTTACTGCGTTTCCCGTCATTTACTGCTAAACAGATTTGAGTGAACAGAGAATGCACGCCCTCTATGTCAAGCTGTGGCCATAAGAGTATCATTACCATGAGACATATTCACCAATGGGAGCGCTAGAATCAAACCTCGCGAAATTTTCACGGGAAAAAGGTTATTAGTTTCATTTTAACCACGACAAAACAATGAGCAAAATCCGTTCAGAACTAACCGAGATGTGAGCCAGAAAATGAAAAATATTATATATAACAATTATGTATAACTAACCATTATTTATAAATAACCATTATAGAATATAACCATTATTTATATGTAACATTTATTTATGTATAACCATTATTTATAAATCACCAGTATCTATATGAAAGAAGAGGATTTTTTTATGCAAACTAGTTTCACAAGCCGGGGAGTTGCATGATCACGTGGTACAAGGAACTTGCCAAGCCGCGCATTTCATGTATTACCTTGCGAGAAATGTCCCGGTCAATAGATTGTGCCATATCTTTGTAAAATGTTTAATGTTTCACTTTATTATGTTTCATAAGGGAATGAAGTGCAACTTCAGACAAAAAAACCCAAAACATTCATGACCAACGATGATTTGTGCAATGAGAACGCCTTCATTTTTGTTATGCAAATTATTTAAGAGGCCCTCTGTAAGATCACGTGACAGATGTACCGCCATTTTTAAAGGCGTCAAGATGTGTCCGTTCCTTATTCTCCAACAAATTCAAGTTTTACCGAGATCTAAGGACACAACTACCACAAAAGTATGATGGTGAGTGACTTATTTGATTCCAATACTAACGTTTTGTATAAGGATTTTCACACAAAGTGTTTAAAATAAGGAAACTCGGGGGCTTCTTAGCCCCCACTGACTTTTAGTCTGAGTTACTGGGACCCTGGACCTTATCACTCTTGGACCCTGCTTTTCAATGTTGAATGAATATTGAGAAATCAAGCAAGATATGGGTTCAACACCCAAACTTTGTCGGGTTCCCTTTCCATCTTATGAGGTGATCCACCCCGATCTGCTGGAGACCAGACTGGTACCTGTCGCGTCAAGCGTGATAACAAAAAATACAGCAAGCGTTTGAGATGAACTGTATGGCGCCCTCTTATGGTGAAAGCATTATCAAATTGTTGCTGTATGTAATGGATTTATTTTTACAAAATACTGTTTTATTTTGTTTGCATTTCCTCTAGCTACAGTAGACAGACACGCCGTTGTCAGATGAAGTATGCCCCTCCAAAAGTAGATACACATGCCGCCCATCATCAAAATTCAAGGAGCTCTTCTCCATCCATCAACAGGTAAATTTTAATTGCATGATCAACTAGTATTATTTTAAGATGCTTCGAGATTTCGGACAGTTTGATGGTTCTAGGCTTAAGAAATACGTGTAAACATTAATTAACCCCCCAAAATAAAATTGTAAAAAACATCAAATTAAACAAAGCTGCCAAGATAAGTAGTTGTTAAGTGGAATGCTCTTCATTTCGCCCAAAAGTTTCCCCTACAAAGTCACCCCTAAACAAGCTTGCCCTGGTTTATAACAAATTCCCTCCCCCCTCCCAGACAACTGTTAAAAATTTTAATATAGCCTGTGAACTAGTTAAGAAACAGAGAAACAGAAATTAGCCTTTTTTTCAATGAAAATGTGAAAAGAGATTGAGATATTTATTGCGGAAAGTTTTTTTTTATGAAGTTATTGAATGGTTAAATATCAATACTGTACCAGATGGTTGTTTTTGTTCCAACAACCAGCTAACTGTTTCACGCCGTTTTCTTTGCAATGCATTGCAAAAAATTCTTTAAATTTGTTCAAACTTGTTGTGTGTGAAGGCTTTGATAATGGTTAATTGATGTGTTAAATGCATTTGGACAAAGAATATCATTTTTGGTTTTATCCTCACACCGATGTGATAAGCGCTGTATACTCAATGCTTTCCAAGTCCTGCAGAAAACAAAACCTCATCTGAGTTTATCTGATTATCACATCTCGATGTATGGGTAAAACTGATAATGGTTAAAAGTATGACCGATTAAATGAAAGGGAAAAGGTAATCTCAAACCACCTTTGTGTTTCATAACTTGTTGACATTTTAAAGCTAAGTAAAGCATTATTGTGTTCTTTGTTTGCATGATACAGCGAAGGTTGTCATCTCCACAGAGATCTACTCGTCAACAAAGTAGACGTCAAAGACCTGCAGTTGATGAGCTTCCTTGACAATGTACAATGAGTCTGGTAAATGAACTGCCCTTTCTTTTATAAAAGGTAAGGGAAACTCCTGAACATTAAAACAGTTGGCTTTAGAGTTTGAGGGGAGCAACTCATAATGACATCATATGTCTTCAAGACATTCTACACACCAAGGAATCATGGATGAACAACCAAGCAACTTGTTGACTTTAATTGTAAGATTTTAGACTCGTTAACTAATGATGTCAAGTACATCCCTGAAACCAGTGGCGTAACCAGAGAAGGAGGGCGGGGGAGGGGGGGGCCTCGAACCCTTGCCCCCACCAAATGAGATGGAAAAAATGCACAAATGAATGGTTGGATACAACAAATACCCCCACAAATTATGTGTTTGCCCCACACCCCACTTGCCCCTCCCCCACACCAAATGAAAATGTTTGGTTTCGCCACTGCCTGATGATCTACATAAATGTTTTTGTAAGAGGTAAGTGCACCATGTGCAAGCAAGCAAACGATGTTGAACTGAAGAAGTTGGAGATCTAGGCAATTTTCTTTGACTGTGAAGTTAGAATGGTTCTTGGTTGGGGTGGCGGATCCGACCTGTCCGAAAAGGAGGTGCAATGGCCATTAAGATCTCAGAGAGCACGTAGGGCTGGTATCCTGTCACCTGCAAATGGTAGCCCTGCTTTAGACTAACCTTATCAGGATGATAAATTGAACTGCTTGCAAGGTGCACTTATTCTTACTTCAAAACTTAATTTAAAGTGGACATTATAGTGTAATATAAAGTATTCAAATTTCTTTGCATCTTGTCAGCTCAGGACTTTAAGGTCATTAGTGCAGTTTGTATGTATTTAATTAGTTTTGTATATTTTAGTGTTCCTGGTAAAAGGAGTTTATCAATCAAGAGTGATCTCCAAAGTAATTGTTTGGCAAAAAGCATTGTTCATTTTGTGGATTTTGATTAATTTTTTCAAATTTATACTCATTTTTCATTCAACGCCCTTTTGATCACTATGGATACGAAGTTGCAATTAATGACCTTACAGTACTGAGCTGCAGATTTTTTGATCTTAATTTCAAAGGCGTTATATGTACATGGTGGACAAAGATCATAAAAGTAAAAGAATAGTATTTTTAATTCAAAGCTTACTTTTGGTGAAAAAGATATCCTTAACAATTTAGTTTTTATCTAGGCTGGTTCTGGCAAAACCCCAAACAAACAAAAAGTGAGATTTTAGTATTTATCTTGCAAGTTATAATGTTTCCAACAACATTTCCTTTTAACAAAATCTAGAGAAAATGCTCAATATGTTGACATGGAAATATCAAATTAGTTCCCAGGTAAATTGACCTTCAGGCTGTTACTTTTGGGTTTTACTAGATTTTTTAGTTTTCATTTTGATTAGAACATAAAAAGCCATGAATGTGCATAGATTTTCTGAACAACATACATCCAAAAGCAATTATATGTTTCCTTTAAATTACCTTGAAGAAAGGATACTTTTTTCAAAACTTCAGAATCAATAGTCCTGAAAAATATTTGTCCCTAAAATATTACCAATGTTCAAAAAACATAGCACAAAAAAGCATATCTGTCACAAATCTGTGACAAAACATTAAATGTGATTTGGGTTTAACTTAAAAACATGCCCAAACTAATGATGAATTTTCCGCAGCTTAGCTGTGTAAATTATTTATTTATAAGTAAGATAACTGAAATTTAATTGTCTTCTAAAAGAACTGTGTCCAGATAGTTCAGCAAAATATCACTTTTTAAAAGCTTCAAGATTTTTCTCTTTTTCAGGCTAGTTCAATTACAGTAAAACTATTATTCTCATGCTAACAATGTTAAAATTATATTGTTAATATTATATTATTTGAAGTGTCAAATAAAATGATTCTAAAAATGTAGCAGAAAATCTGTTTTAGTCCCTTACTTCATATGCTGTTTTTGTACATGCAATGAACCACAGTAAAAGGTGTTTAGCAAGATGTAGAGCATGATTAACATGCAAGATAATTTCAATTCAGCAAAGTTTGAACAATAGATTTGTTATTAACAAAACCCACATGGGTTCACACCAAAATGATGTGACAAAATTCAACCTCGCGCAATTAAAATGGACTGGTCCCCATCAGTAAACCTATTACATGTAATCCAATTATATATGCGGTGACCGGGAATCCAACAAAGATGGTTGCAGCAAAACGTTTCTAAATCCTCTCAATCCATTTCAAGAAAAGTGCGTAGTCTTTTAACCTCTTCAGCATAAAAAGTATAATTCCTTTAAAATCCTTTAATCCAAAAAATACCATACCTTTAAAAACATTCCAAACCACCCAGTCATATAACCACACCTCTAAATTTATTTGTGAAGCATTGTAATTCCTCCAAAACGAAAAGATTCATACCTTAAAACCTAAACTACCAGTTTTACCTTAAATATAAAATGTACCACACCTTCACAGTTCCATAGGCCTACTGTAGTGAAGATGCTTCAATATAAAAAGTTCCATAACAATACATGTGTACCTTTAAATTAATGTTGTAAGACATGTACATGTATTCCTTCAATACAATTTGAACTGTTCCTTTTAATCAATTCCAACCTACAGTGAAATACCCACATAAGACTTTTTGCTACCACCATCCACCTTCCCAACCATGTCAGTCCCACACCAATCTTCAACTATAGCCACACCCCAGCATAACTACTAGTCCATCTCCCCTACCCTCAAATACAACCCAAGCGCTGCCCACTGGCTGACTGACTGCCCATCCACCTTCCCAACCATGTCAGTCCCACACCAATCTTCAACTATAGCCACACCCCAGCATAACTACTAGTCCATCTCCCCTACCCTCAAATACAACCCAAGCGCTGCCCACTGGATGACTGCCCAGCAACCTCCCCAGCCACATCCCAGCATGATGACTACTGGTCCATCTCCCCAACCCAAACCTATAACCAGTCCAGCCCACTGGCTGACTGGCTGCCAGCAGCCTCCCAACCCCTCAGCCCCTCAGCCCTTGGAAATTTTACTCCCCAATCTCAGCTCCAAGGCCCTTGGTCAACCCTCAGATCAGCCAAAAATCCAAGGGTATAGCCAGGGAGAAATTTTTGTGAAAAATTTTTTAAGTCAGGCCATTCTAATATTCATCAGGTCCAAAACCGTTAAATTTTCATGAAAGCTCAGTAGCAGAGTGGTGAGAGAGAGAGGTTACAGGGCTAAAGGTACCAGGTTCAAGCCCTACCCATTTTTACAAGAAATTTAAAAAAAGTTCTTTTTTACTGGTAAAAAAGGGGTCCACCAGGATTTGAACCCCCGAGCTCACAGCCCCAGAAATCTGGGAGCTGTGAGCTAGCCCACCGGGCTAAATCGCCGCTTGAAAAATTGTGCTCGGACCTTATATATAAACCTTAGGATGGAAAGGTCAAAAAATAAAAAAATAATGAGATGCAACCTTTGACCTATGACCTTAGTATGAGCCAAGAGAGGGGAAAAAATAAATAAATGTCTGTTGGTGTATGTTTAAAAATTATTTATTTGTAAAAAAGAAACCATCTTACATAATACGAAATGTGTTTAACAAGTAAAAGTAAAGACTACTAAGACTACAAATCTGAAGTAGTTTAACATTAAAAATGATGAAATAAGTAATAACAAATATTCAACAGAGGTAAGGGTCCTTAATTTAAATATTAATTAAATTGTTCATAAATATTTTTAAAGCAATATGAACAATGTAAACGATTACAGTTTTTGTACTTTATTATGGTGTTAACGCATAAAAATACTCGAAAGTCCCTATAAAACAGGTTCAAAATATTGCATTCTCTTATTACGCCCCCCTTTAATTTAAACCATGTTTTAACCATAGAGTTATATATAAGAACTAGAGGGCGTACAAACCATGCAACACGGCCCGACATTTTCTAAGTGGACATTCGTATTCAATTTGCCCATAGGGATTTTCGCCCATGGTGAGTCAGTGGAGTTCCGTGCGTGGCATAGCGGGTACACCCTCTAGTTCTATTATATAACTCTATGGTTTTAACCCATCAGCAGAGTTAAACAAATATTTTAATTTTTAAAATGAAAACCCTTGAGGACTTAACGATGCTTGCAACTTTGGCCACTGCTAGAGGGCGCTACAACTATCTAGCTTCTTAGTCATTCTTGATAAAAATCACAATTCTACACAAGTATCTTGAATAACAATTCTCAAGTAACATTTGCTTATATGAAATAAAAGCAGTTTTTATATATCAAAGTTGATTTTAATTATTTATTTATCACCAAGTAAAATTTGGGATCATTCTGGTCTTTGAATACACTCATTTAAATAAATTCAATGCATTTGAGATAATAATTTCTTTATTTTTTTAATTACATTTCAGAATTGAGGCTGCTTTTTGCACGGCAAAATAGATGCACCGATCATCGCTCAGTCTCTGCAGCGCCCGTTAATAATACCAAAACTATATTTCGTTTCACCATCATAGCTCGAGATTCTATGAGCTTGTAATAGCTCAGTTTCATTCTATTTAATAAAATATAATATTTCTAAATAATAATTTTATTATTGCACTAATTTTTTTCTGATTTAATGTGGTGCATAAATTGGGAAGAATAATGTACACATTCATCTCACTTAAGTCTGTTGTTAACAAAGACAAAGTTTCAAATTACTGTTAGTGATGTGCAAAATAAGATTCTGACAATGTTGTTTAGATAATTTCAAACAATTAAGTTTTTAAAGACAGTTCATGACTAAACAGTCATTGTGATAATTTCATTGAAATATTTATATTTATTTTTGATTTTGTAATAATTAAAATACCTGTTGAGGTTTGTGTGTAACCCTCAAGCTGCAGATGATACACTTTTTAGTACCGTAATTAATTTCATATAATTTGTATAATAATAATAAATTTTCTTGTTAGAAAAAAGAGAATATATGTTACATAATTTGAGCCACCTTGTGAGTTGTTTTAAGTTAAAAATGAATCCATTGCTGACGACGTTTCATTAGATTTATTAATTATAATTAACAAAAAAGAGTATCGTATTCAACAGAACAATACTTAAGAGTCACCCCTTCTTTACCGTTTCAACTTTTTTTCAAATAAAATAAAACATAGTCATAATTTATGAGTAGGACTGGGGTATTTTTGTATATGTTAGTAGTCATAAATGTCAAGAAAGTGTTAATCTACATGTAGGCCTGACTTCTGTATAAGATAACTTGAACCCAAAAGAACCACCCACCTTAATGATGTAACCATTTCAAATGACTATAAACAAATAGCATAACTATTAACTATTAATTTGTTTTTACTGTCGTTGTATGTAATAACATTGGACAGTCTTCAAAGGCCTTAAAGTGGACCCCAATCCCCAACATCCATTTTGTTTGTCTCCATCTGTGATTTCATTGGACGAACAATATGAAAAAAAAAATACTTTAAAAATTGACAGTTGGGTGTCAGCCTATAGTTTATCATTGCTGTTTTAACATCGTTATGTTTAAGTTAGTTCTTAAAATTTTATTTCATTGTAATTAGTATTGTAAAATGTATTGTTATTCAAATTTGAAACATAGATTTGTTAGTTAGATTAATGTTAATTTCAAATATATATTTTCAAATTTTGTCATGTAAATGTTAATCAATATTAACAGTGTCATCATTTGCATTTAACTAAAGTAACACAATGATAGGATTTGTTAAAGGTTAAAAACTTAATGATAATAAAAAAAAAATATCGAACTTGTTTAAGATTTAGCATAATATAAATTTCGGGAAAAAAATATTCAGGAAAAAAAATATTGTCAGATATGTTAAATATCTATTACATTTATAAATTTTAATTCAAAACCAAATTTAATTATGGCATGTCAGTAGGAGACACTGCATAGGCCTATACCATTATCACATATTTTGTCAAACTCACAAACTTTTAAAGACGAACATAACTTTTAGTTCAAATTGTGACACATTTCTATTTATGAGAACATATCTCTGTAATAGATGCAGGTGTGGGTGTATTCATTTTTATAGCAAGTTTAAGGAAATGGAAGTATTTTATCATGTTTTACCATGAATTTTTAATTGATAAGTTGTAATTTGTCTTTTGATTAAAATACCAATAGGCCTATGATACTTGTTATGAGATCATTTGTTTTAAGTCATTTTAATCAAATCATAGAAGTTATTTCTTTTCAGGTGTTAATGGTAAAATTTCATCGAGTTTTAATAAATAAATCAAATAATTGTTTTGTAAAATACTGTTTTCAACAATCATTAGAAATCATTAATTTTAATGTCATTTTTTTAATTTTATAAAATTAACAATTTATGAATATTTACTTTGTTATTATGAATCCCTAGTCTGATCCCCAACTGTGTAATATTTGGGTTACAGGAAAATAATATTGCCCCCTCAGTATAGCCTTGCCATAATTACATTTTTTGTGGTTCAGTATTTTTTTTAATTTTAAATCTTACACACTAAATATATATTTTTTTATTTAACTGTATTGTCATACTCTTGATTTATGAATTTTTTTAATTATTTTATGTACATTTGTTAGTGAAATATGAAAAAACAAAACAATGATAATAATAACACATTCCAGTGTATTTTCACATGTCTTGTGGACAAACAATAAATGTATCAGACGAAAACTCGCAGTGCGCAATGACTTTATGTTTGCCCGACTCATGCTCCATTGCATCAACGGCAGCCTCATTTCTGTCCTTAACACAATCGCGTTTATTCCTCAAAATTAAAAAAAAAAGTGTATTTATTTGGGGGCAAAAACTACCACCTCAAAGTTTCTGTAATTATACCACAGAAAAAAATGAACATCACAAATAGTCATGCAAAACATGCAGTTCTTGATTACTGTTGCTTAGGAATCTGAGTAGATTAATCAACAGCCATCTCAAAACGGAATCATAATCTTGTAAATAACAATAACAAATAATCTATAAGTGCACCATTGCAAGCATATTAATTCAGTCAGTTCAAAATTTTGCCAATATCATCCTGGTAAGGTTAGTCTAAAGCAGGGCCACCACGAGCAGGTCCCAGGATACCAGCCCCACACGCTTTCTAGCATCGTCAGAGCCTTTTCACCTCCCTTTCGGCAGGGTCCGGTCCGCCACCCCAAGGCAGAACCCCAAGGCGGTCCCCTAGCTGTAGTAACGCGGTCCCATAGCCCCACGGTCAAGACTAGGGACTACTGCCGTTTGCCAACCATTTGTGATCACACCAGTACCATGCTCCTTACGATGGTGCAGCCTGATGCATCTTTAAGATCAACAACCAGCTGTCACCCTGGCCGGCAGTAGGACCCCACATGCCACGTGCAAGTGTCCAGGTCCCTTTAATTATTCGGAATTTTCCGTGTTTGTACCACCATCGATTCCGAATCGAATCCCCGCACCACCAATCGAAACCTCGCACCACCAATCGAATCTCCGCACCACCAATCGAATCTCCGCACCACCAATCGAATCTCCGCACCACCAATCGAATCTCCGCACTACCACTCGAATCTCTGCACCATCAATCGAATCTCCGCACCACCAATCGAATCTCCGCACCACCAATCGAATCTCCGCACTACCGAGGCTCTAATAAGATCTTTTTAGTACAAAAAACGCATATGTGCTTGCTTGCAATGGTGTACTTATTTACAAGATATTAACTGTACAGTGCTGCAAAAACAGCCCACTATACGACGATAACAGAAAACATCAAAACTTCAAACTAACACATCTACAATATCTTACAGTTGAATACAACAAGATGCTTGGTTGTTCATTCATGATTGCTAGATGAACTGCTAGGCTGTCTTGATGATACTGATGTGTACATATGCGTTGCTCTCCTTTATACCCTGTAGCCTTCAAGGTGTCAGTAGAGGTGATTCCCTCTTCACTTTCAGGGATCTGTTAGCTACATCTCTGGTTCTGAAAGGGCAAGTTCACAGATATGAAAGTGTATGCAAGCCAACAGTTGCAATGTGCAAAATCAGTTCAAGAGGTTTATGGAGATGCTAAGCCTTTCTGCCACACAAAAGAGTTCCCCAAATCAAGGATGATTTGAGAGTCCACAAAAGGATACTTTTACTGCTAAACCAACAAATGTACATTTCGCTAGCCGAAGGCTACCTCGCTGCTAAACCTACATATGCACATTTCCCTAGCCGAAGGCTACCTCACTAAATTCTTTTTTGCTACACCATAACAGCACCCTCAAGAGTTCCTTCCCATCTAACCTCTGCAACATACGTGTCGTCCTCAATTTAAAAAAGAAGAGTATAGGTTGAGGCCCAAGTGAGGCAGGAGGTTTAACAGATATAGCTCTTGTCTCAAGAACATGGGCAGTTCTGCCAGTGAAGGTTGGCCACTGCAAGTGTGATGAGTGTGATGGTCCTTAATTTCCATCAGGAATAGTATCCAGGAAGGCTGCCTCATGCGTCTTTTTGGTTGAGATAAACAGAGTGGTTTAGTACCCATGATGGATGGTCAGGGCATGGAGTTCGCTACAGCATTGTGCCTTGGTTTGATTTTTTGGAAATTCACCTTTTATTTGAAAGTACAGCTTCACTATCATGTGCAGGTCTTAGGACGTCTATTTGTTGACAGGTAGATGTCTTTGGAGATGGTAAGACTTTCTGTACCACAAACAATTTGAAAAACATTACCCATCATTAAAACAGTTCGTTTTACCTGAAGATTTTTCTATACTTTCAATCAACAAAAAATGAGGACAAAACATTGAAAGCAGCAACAAAATGATTGGAGGAACTCATGCACATCAGGAATATCTGTAAGGATGCAGTTCAAGCTCTCCCTCTATTAATTGTGTTTTTTTAATGCTGTCCCATGCCGCTTTTTGCTTGACATGAACAGTTGGGAAGACAAAGCCTTGGAGTGGTTTAGTATACAAGCCAGATACCATTTATCCTCAGTTATGGAAGAGGCTGAAAATTGATGTCAGGAATAAGAATGGCCCATGGATGGACCGAGGGGGAATTGATTATTCATAAGAAAAGAGTGGTGGGGGATGAGACGCACCCTGCCAGGTTCTCACCTGACCTGCCCATGATGGATGGTCAGGGCATGGAGTTCGCTACAGCATTGTGCCTTAGTTAGATTTTTTGGAAATTCACCTTTTATTTGAAACTGTAGCTTCAGTATCATGTGCAGGTCTTGGGACATCTACTTGTTGACGGGTAGATGTCTTTGGAGATGGAAAGTCTCTCTGCAACACAAACATTTCCAAAATTTGCAACATTTAGTGTTGAAAAACATTTCCCATCATTAAGGTTTTTCTATACTTTCAATCAAAATTAAATGAAGACAAAACATTGAAAGCAGCAACAAAATCATTGGAGGAACTCTTGCACATCAGGAATATCTTGATTGTTGTAATCAAAAATAAGCACCAGTAAGTCAGGGGATGTCAACTGCTTGAAACAATTCTCTTAAGGATTAGTTCTGTATTATCGCCACACGGATAATTTATTTTATTCAATAGTGAGTTGGCTTATTTTATGTAAGAATGCAGTTCAAGCTCATTTTTTTAATGCCCAGTGTCTCTCCCTCTAGTAATCGTGGAACATTTTACCTTCCACAGCAAAATGAAACTAGAATTTAAAGAATTTTGGCTGAGCAGTCCAGTAGTGCATTTTGTCCGAGTTATCAACATTTAAGTTTTAGGCCTTCTTCCACAAATTTTCCCCTGATCCCTACTAGCATCCAGTCAGCTGCACATTTTAAATGACCTGCATAAATTTTGACAAACCTGGGTGAATATTGTGTAAAATTTTAATGAAAACTAAACGGTTTCACACAAGCAGGTTCCTTAATATTTTTTATTAGCCTGTAGGGCTACCTAAGAGAAGCAAGTTTGACTTGCCCGTGGCAGTCTTAATATTTGTACACTAAGAGTGGCTAAACTGAGCCCTATTGGTATGTTTCCCCAGTGTGGTTGGTCACATCTCTTTATCTTATTTTACTTCTCAAGACCAGTGAGGGTTGAAGTCGTTTGTACAATTAGCAAGAGGTTAGCAAATTTTATTAGTTTTAACTCACCATCAACATATCTCATTGCATCCTCTCCCTGTAGTCAGACCTCATCACCCAAATGTCTGTATTCAATTAGTTATGACATCTTTACTGTGCAGGCTGACTACCAAGATTTTTTCAGTTGGCTGGAAATTAAAAGGAAATTGTATACGGCATCATTAAGGCAGCTCCCTTTATAAGAAACAAAGATTAAAAAACACCTGTTGAGTATTTATACTAAGAGAATAGAGGTTATCATCAACAATCCCACTATTTCACTTACTGATCGACTTTATTAAGAAGACTGTCTTACCTGTGAGGACTGTTCCTCCAAATTATGTCTCAGCAAAACAAAAGATTCAAGTGGAAAGCAGTCATTGTGAATGTCTGGGCTCCACAAAGAAGAAGTCAGGATCTCTGTCTAATACACCTGGCGGTCATTTTCATCCTGGTAGTCTCATCTTTATGGATGGTTTAACTACTTTACTTTGCCAATACAAGAGGTTGTGGATATCCTGGGCAGCCATCTGAAAGAGGACATCTCTCCTTTTTTAAATGCAAGTTTTTGAAAGAGTAGCCCTACACTCATTCTGATCCTCTACATTAAACACAATACCACAAACAACTTGTGAAAATGTCATCAAATGAGCCACTTTCATTTTCAAGAAAACAGTTTATATTTTGCAACAGATTTTGTGCTCGTTTAGTGTAATACTTTTTGGACTGCTACAACCAGTGATTTTGGTGTTCTTCAAGTGCTATTTTCGCAACTTTGGTATTGTCATGGAACATTTTTCTGGAACATTTTATGTGTAAGCTTCTAGAATGAAATTAATTAATTGGTATTCTTCATATGGAAAATATCTTAGGAACAAAGTCAGATTGAAAGGTTGGTATTCTCCAGCCATTTGATGGTGTCATCATCAAGGTCCACAAGGCTTTAATGTTTACTGGTAGAATGAATGCATAGGGCAGGAGTTGGTGAGGAGCTGAACTGTTTTGTGGGCACCACACTTGTATCTGTCCGAGGGCTCAATTAAAGCCAATCTTCTGCAGGAGGGAACGGTTTCTCCACCAGCAAGAACAATCCTGTATTTTAACTTCAAATGGATGGTACATTTTTGGTTATTGAAAGAATCATGAATTCAAACCTTCCAAGTTTTCAGTTAAGACTTACCGCGACTTTTGTTAATGATGATTTACATCCTGTCCAGCAAAAAACCCATCTCTCTGGTATGCCAGACTCAGAATCTCCTTGGCTATAGAAATGGTTTTAGCCTGCAAAGTATCTAACAAAAAAATGTCTTTTAACAGTGATACTGATAAAAAATCAGTTTCTAACCTCGTCATACTTGGTACAAAATTGAGTTGTTTTGGTATGAACCTTCCTGAGAAAGTCACAAAAATAAGATTAGTCTAGTGGCTATATTAAGACATGTGGACCCAATTTCATGGCTTTGCTTACCGTGGAACTCTGCACTTACTGTCATCGTTCTCTGCTTACAGAGTGAGTGCCAAATGTCTTTGCTAGCTGTGTATGTGTGAAGAATGCTTAGTAGCATGATGTACATACGCACACAAGCAAAAACTCTTTGCTACCTGTGAAACACATTTACATAAGTGCAGACTTTTCTGCTTCTGTTAGCGCTAGCAGTAAGCAGAGTCATGAAATTGGGCCCTACTCTAAAATGTCAAAGGTCAAATATACAGTGCTTATCACACATCGATATTGGGTAAAACAAAGCATAACATAATAGAATATTTAACCTATTAAGGTCTCTTGACAGTATACAACTATTGATAAACATTCTCCCCCATCCTTAGAAACAGCTTTTGGAATCATGCACAAGAATGTCTTGACTATACAATCATCACATCTTGTTCTCAATCTTACAGGGCCCAATTTCATACAGCTTCTTCAGCAGAAAATATCACTGAACAATATCTGCTAAGCAAAAATGCACGAGCAGGATACCAATCACAGGTGGTGTATGTGACATTGTATTTTAGCTGGTAACTGTATTTTGGTTTGCAACAATTTGTTGTGCTTCGGCAGCTCTGATAAACCAGGCCCAGGTCTGAGTGGCTTTAGATAGTCCCTGCTGATCTGTCCGTCTAGTTCTAGCTCCTTTGTCTACAAAATCCAAAATCTCCAGTTGAGTTTGAAGGAGTCAGAAAGGTTAGGGTCTTTCATCTTACTAAGTTGCTGTAAGCATTGACTCATAGCTCTGCCAAGGACCATCAAGTCTTTATCTTGAACTGCACAACATCACTTGCTGGTAGCTCATCTTCGCAAAGCAATTTAAGTCAGGTCTCCTGACGATCTGCAGGATTTGTGGCTGTATTCCTTTCTGGAGAGTGACTGTGTGTTTGTGATACATGCTGTCATTAGGTAGTCGTACTTCATCACACTCTGGTGGTATGCTCACTCCAGGTGAATGCTCGAATATGCCTCAGCATACAGCTGGATCACTACCAGTCCTACACCATCTCGTTCTAGATCCATCCTTTCACCAGATGCAGTTATTAGCCGCTGAGTGACGGCTCCCACAATTTAACAGTCAAACGCCACAATTCAATTTAATACATGGTTACATTTATTTCCAAAATTGATCACTGCAGTTCACAGGCAAATTAACAAACAATTAGCAAAAGAAAGCACTGTCTGAGTCTTACTTTACAAAGAAATGGAATAAGTGAAACTCAAAACAACTCTTTTGACAAAACAAACCTCATAAAAACATAAACGTCATAAAAATATAACCGTCATAAAAAAAGAATCAGCACAGAATAAACCAAGATACTTTGGGTCACAGCTACAGGTAAATTAATTTACTTTCAACTCTCCAAAATAGTTATATATAAAGTTGTCGGATTGTTTGATTAAATGAATTATGGAAACTCAACAAGAAAACCATTTTTCACAATTAATATCTTGTATTATTTGCGTTCAGTACAACCAATCACAGTTTGACTGAACGCACATTGATAGGCCTACAATGTTTTTTATTTGACTGAGAATAAATCAATGAGGTCATGGTTTGGGGGAGGTCCTCCATCAACATAGGCCCATCTCATTCTCTCCCTCCAGTCGAATTGATCCTTCATGCAGGAGCGCAGGTCTTCATTCATGGGGACTCCAGTGTCTCTCTTTAGGACGCAACGTTAGGACGACCTCCTCTTGCCTCTGGAGGCCTTTACTTGGGTTTGTTCCAACAAGATGAGGAGGGGAGGCTGACAGTTCATGTTGCCAAAAACAGTGCCTTGCAAGTTTCATTCCATCGCTCCAGAGTGTAATAGTTTTTGTAGACAGCCATAGAGGTTTGGTGTTCCCCATATGGTATGTCCATGACACATCCTAAGCCATCCTCAGCATACAGGTGTACTTCCAATCCAAGGTCTTCTCCTGCTGGGTAGATGAACATCCAGGTTTCCACACTGTACAGTAAGATTGTCTCAACGGATTGACACAGAATAAAAACAATACTATTCTTGGGGTCGGTTACTTTAGAGCAAATTTATTTTATTATTCTGACAGGACACCCATTTCACAGTTGGACAAAACACACATCACAAATAATTTGCTCCACTTTTTGGGGACGGAAAAGCAAAGAGGTATTTCCTTACAAGGCATAAAAAATAAAAATCTTGCAGGTCTGATGTAGGAATAAATAACAGAAAGTCAACAAGAAAACACTGTTTGACAAATAATGTCTGGTGTTAATTTGCCTACAAGACTAACATTCACAGCTGGACAAAACACACATACAATAAATACTGACACAGAATAAAACCATTTCACTTGTCAGGTTATAGTTTTTCGGGGGCACATTTATTTCCTTAACCTTGGCTACAGACCCTCCCATATCCTCCAAAACATTCTACTCCATGCTCAACACTGGACTTTTTGGACTTTAAAAAGACTGTTCAAATGACAAGCAATTGCTACTTTGGCCTAAAATCATCAATCATGCAAAGTCAGACAAATTCTTGAATGAGATTTTGTAGGATTTGGGACTTAAACCAATTGACTTGTTGGCATTATAGTTTTATTTATAATTATTTTAATAAAAAGATTACACATCCATTAAGTCTTGTTGTTCAACAAACAAATAATAGAAAACTCAACAAGACAACACTTTTGACAGATAATATCTGGCATTAATTTGGTACAGAATAAAACCAATTCACTTCTCGGGGTCGGCAATTTTTTCAGGGCAAATAAATTTATTTTCTTACTCCGCACAAGAAGTATCCATAGTCCATTAAAGTGTGCAATAAAATAAAAGAGATGAAAACTCATCAAGAAAACACTTGTTTTACAAGTTATATATGGTGTTATATTACATTCGAGACTGCATAAAACAATATGTAACTCGGGGTATCAGCGAACAGGCGAACAGGCAGCTGGTATCCTGCAATGACTGCAGAAAACAATATGCAACTCAGGGCATCATCGAACAGGCTATTTGTGGAGTGTTTACACGTCTTTTGAAAAGTAACTAAACAGTTGTTGGTAAGTGCAAAAATCACGCCTAAACATTGACATGCTGCAAGGTGTTAGTCCCCCCAAAACATCGATTTGAAGGACAGAAAATGATCATGAGTACAATTTAATGCCTATTATTTCATCTTTGATGTTTTGAAAAGTCAGTAGTCAATTTTCCAGCTATTTTATCATATCCTTATTATCATTTTGGGTAATTTTGTGTGGAAAATTGTAGCAAATCGTTGATTTGTTAAACATCAACAAGGTCTCCCTTGGGCACTTGTACGACCGATAATGTCAAAATCTCAAAAAAGAAGTACAGCTCCAGTTACTGGGTTTAACACAGAGCCTAGGCTGAATAGTGAGTTACTGGACCCTACACAATGCTTTCTTGCCATTTTGGACATTATCTGGCAGAAAAAATGTTTTGGCAAAAATGCTGTATCCGGCTGCCACTTTATCTCCTTTAATTTAGGTCAAATTATATCCTTACCTGTACAGAAAGGTTAACAGAATGTATACAGAGAGGAACAGATACTTTGAATGATTACAAAGTGTTGAAATCAAGAAAAAGAAGCCATTTTCACATCTACATTGGGCTTGACAACACTACTCGCTAAACGCCATTTTCGTTCCTCTGGGCATGAATGCGTTAAAGTTCCGATGAAATGTCCACTTAAATTTCTTTTTCAAAGGTCAATATTTAGCATTTTAGCTACCATATACTCCTAGAACTATGAGGTTCGTTCCGCTATCGTCTCCACGAGCCTCATAGAGTGATATGTACAAAATCCTATTCGAAACTTTCTGCCCTTCACGTTTACATGGCTACAGTTCTTTTTTTAAATCAGATCTCGCCAAAACTAGGCTCTATGTGTTCTTTCAACTCTGATCGAGCGTTGCACTGGTCCAGAAAATCCACTCCGCAAACTAAAAGTTGTTAAAAAGTGATAAATTCTTACCGTAATTCTGACCCCATTCAAACAGTATTGCAACAAATATGGCGACCGGAGTTGCAAAATTAACTGGTATGCTGCTATGCGGTGCGCTGGTCCTATGGGCTGGTTCCGCGTACCAGTTAATTTAAAAAAATTTAAAATTAACTGGTACGCGGAACCAGCCCATAGGACCAGCGCACCGCATAGCAGCATACCAGTTAATTTTGCAACTCCGGTCGCCATATTTGTTGCAATACTGTTTGAATGGGGTCAGAATTACGGTAAGAATTTATCACTTTTTAACAACTTTTAGTTTGCGGAGTGGATTTTCTGGACCAGTGCAACGCTCGATCAGAGTTGAAAGAACACATAGAGCCTAGTTTTGGCGAGATCTGATTTAAAAAAAGAACTGTAGCCATGTAAACGTGAAGGGCAGAAAGTTTCGAATAGGATTTTGTACATATCACCCTATGAGGCTCGTGGAGACGATAGCGGAACGAACCTCATAGTTCTAGGAGTAGCTACCATAGTACCAATTCCTCGAGAGGAATATTAAAAAAGGGGAAATAAACCCCAACATTCATTAAAAAATCTTTAAAAAATCCATTAGAAAGTGACAGTCGGATATGGAAACTTGGCCAATGTTTTTAATAGGATTTACTATAGCTTGACCTATATGTGGTTCATGTAAGAACCTGTCATAGTTCTAGGTTAGGAATTGGAGCTGGAGTACAACTTCAGTGGAGCCAAGGCCTTCCCACGTGTGTTTCAAAGTTTGCCGCCACACCGGCCAGTTAAGCCTTATGTTTGCTTCATTTCTACTGTTACGAAACCTAATATTCACCATGGTGACTCTTCCAAAGGATTCTATAACTAATATTCAACTCACCTCGTCCGTTTTGCAGTGGTTTCCTCCAACCGAATTGGCTATAAAATACGGAGAACTGAAGAGAAAACGTGGAGTCCTTGGTTGTCAGCCATTTTGTCTGCTCGGAGCATGCCCGTTGGGCTGTGAATAATTTGCATATCAAAGGGTCAAGCTATCATGAAGAATTTGCATATCCATAACATGGTACCATAGGGGTGTTTAGAAGGGCGGGTCTCTTAAGAGAAACACTTTTCTCGTGAAGGAGAAGACAATGATCTGAAATAATATTTTATGCCATGATTTAGATTGGACAGTCAAAATGTCAATTTTTTTTAAAGCATTTCAACGTTTTGAAGACTTCTGGCAAGATGGGCGAAGAAGAAATTAACTAAACTATTGCCATTCCTCCATAAACACCCCCAGTAAAGAATGGAACAAGTCTTTTCCCGATTATTCCTCATTTTAAAACTTACGATTTCTCCATAAATTTCCATAAATCTTTATACACACAAATATTTTACTTCATAAAAAGTTGATGAAGGGGGGGGGGGGAGGAGAAAGTACAGAAACCATTAAGTAATAGATTTTAATTCCAAATTATTTTAAGCACTTAAAAAGTTTTTAAAATAAACTAAATAATCCATTCACAAAAACTACATCATTTCCATTACATGGACCCAAAATATACTTTTTAGGTGATTAGTCTTGTGCTATCCTCCGTCTTGTACCCTGTGCAGTTATAATGTACGTGTATAGGGAAGAATTAATAACTTTTTACAAGAAAGGGGCCATACTAACTTTTGTTGATTGGTGATCAAACAACCGTGGACTTGAACCTTCAACCTGTTGATTACTAACCAAGTGCTGTATCGACCGACCTTACCAGTCCTTTGTTGATTGCATAGTGGTCTAACATAACACTAGCAGTAGCACTGTTTGTTTATAATTGACTTGAAGCAATTCGGTTAGCGTTGTACACTTGTTGGAAAATAAATCGTGTTGAAATTTTGCTGACACCACTTATAAGAGATAAAAACATTACAAAAAAAACTGAATTTTGATATGAATCGGATTTTATTTTATTTAATTGACATCATACCAACATTATGTAAGTCTGACAAATTAATGAAATACAAAATATATGATTGGTTTAGTTTAAATATAATAGTTACATTAAGAGATAATTTTACAAGTACATATTTTTTTTTTCAATTTATACAGTTTTCATGGTTGTTCATCTTCAAGTTGGGTTTTCAAAGGAAAGCAAAAAGTTACTGTAGAAAAAGATACATTCATGTTTTTGCAGCAACTCTGTAATAAAAGGGAGGTACAATTCAAATCAAAGTTGATTCCAAATGTTTGATTCATTACCCAACTGACCGACAAAGTCAAACAATATGACATTTGACAGTCGCCATTTCTGAAACCACGCCTTAGGCTTAGACTCCAGCTTAGGTTCCGTCAGTTACTTTAAAAACTTGTGCTTTTGGTGCGGACCTTCAAAAAGGCAGACAAAGCAAAAGCCAATGCCCAAACCTAAGTCATAGTTTCTAAAAACAGTCAAAATATCTGTTATTTAATGCTTACAAGAACTAAAAACAAAAAAAAGGAGACAATAAAAAAACACCTCATAAATGTTGATCCAATCCTGGTCCCAAGCTCATAAAGCTGTTATTCACAAAATTTGCTTAGCAGGAATAACTTACCAGTGAAAACATAATCTAATGTACACAGCTTATGACTGGTTCCCTACCATTATAAGCTAAGCAAATAAATTGTTTCTGCTTAACATTTTTTATTTTTGACAATAGGCTGTGCAATTTTCGCGCATACTAATATATTTTGGAATCCCTTTTAAGTTTGGACAAGAATGCTTGAGAAGTAGACTACACAAGATTGCTTGAGAAGTAGACTACACAATTGTTTTCAACTGTACAAGATAAAAGTGGTTTCCATTGACATCGTGTAAAATAAAAATCATAGGCATCCAAAAACCATGGCCCAATTTAATAATCATCTTCATTCAGAAAATAATCAACAAGTAAAAAATAATTAGCATTAAAATGAAAAGTATAAACAAAATATTCAAAACACATAGCTTGCCCGTTTACCAACTTCTCCTTATTTTAAAGCATACATGTCATTTTTTGGAATGGAATGAAACAAAAAGAAATAAGTTAAATGAAGTTTAAATAAGAGTATGATGTATATGTACACATAGAGGTTACAATTATGGTTTGTCTTACTATTTATTTCTGTGTCTTTATAAACTATGTTCTAATCTGTATTAATAAGGCAGCCTCTGAACCAAGGGCTTCAATAGTGGCTATGGTGAGATCACTGCAAAGGCCCATTATTCTGAAGCCGATGGCAACTGCCACAGCCAATGGCTATAGCCGTAGCCAATGGCTATAGCCGTAGTCAATGGCCATAGCCGTAGTCAATGGCCATAGCCGTAGCCAATGACTATAGCCACAGCCAATGATCACAGTCACAGCAATGACCATAGCAATAGCCACAGTTGCCTTATTCTGACACGGCCTCATATCACCTGATAATACAGCCATTTTGTTTGGTTCCCAGGGTGATATTCAAATCATATCAGGACCAGCCTATTTCTCTGGCAGCTTCACTTGTTGCCTGCAAAACAGAACCTTGAGTTCGATCTCAATTACACTCTGTGTACTGCCAGTTGATACGGCATATCCATACCATGTGACAGGCATGTAAGGTAAAATCAAATATTCTGAAATGCCTGTAAGGCAAAATGGAGACGCGAATTGAGCTTTTCTGTTTATTGGTCGATCTAAATGACATAGTATGTGTACGAGTGTCATGTGATATCATTTTGCTTTACAAGCCTAAAAAAAAAGTGTAATAAAAGAGGTGTTTGCGCATCCATAAAGTGGTCTCATAACTGAGGTCACGTATAAAAACTCACTCAGCAGTCTCCAGGTTCTATTTCTAAGGTTGTGTTAAAAAATAACAAACGGAGAAAAATTGCGTCAGAGAGAATACCTGAAATCTGTTTTATATCCATAACAACCCTTGTGTCAACTTAGTACCAAAATCCTCAGACTGGTACCCATGGCCCAATGCTAAGCAAGGTTCTGAATCCATCAAACCACTGGAAAGGATTCTGAAAAATTTGGGGGCAGTCTAGACTTGTGGATAAGTCGTTAGATGTTTGTCGCAGTAACGGCTTTCACGCGACTAACATACTCTTGTGAGACTGCTGACTTCCGACTACTGCCCCATTTAAATGGGGCTGTAGTCACGAGAGCGAGAGTCTCGCAGTAGCAGCAGTCTTGCAAGAGTTCAGTCAAGTGAGAGCTGTTTTGCTATCCCTGCGACAAACAAGTAATGCCATGTCCACAACTCTAGGGGCAGTCAGGATCGTTAATTTCCCGTAACCATCACAAGAAGAAAAACAATTTACAAAGAAGAAACTTAAAACACAGACTCTACAAAAATCTTATGAAGTACTTTCTTTAAAACACCGTTTCATTGGAGAATTTCTCCTTACAACACTCACTTCCAAATCATTTATATGTTATTATACAAAAACACTTATTGTAAATCAAATATCATGTACCAATTCAATTCATTACTATACAGATTTCATTAGTGGTGTCAAGATATGCAGGTTCTACATGTGTAGTTCTTTGTAGAATAGCCAAGGAACAACATTGGCAATTGCTGGATTTATTGCTGATATCTTTGAGTTTCTAAATGTTATTACCAGGTGAGTTTTCATACCCACATTGACCCCTTGCACCGGCTACTGTCTGCCGCCCTCGCCAAATTGCACGTACAAATTATGGTAAATGTGTAAATGCCGCGTTGCCTAAAATATAACACACAGGGACATTCACTCCTAAAATGGCGCAACAAAGATTATTCTGATGATGACGTGAGGTGAATTGGGTCAATAAGCCTTAGATGTTCACCGTAAGCTTCGTGTTACATAATAGTCTTGGGCTCAAATTCACAAAGTCTTAAGATTCATCTTAAGATGAGTTGTCAATATTTCCATAGTGATTTGCATTGTGACATCACACTTTACTTAGCAATCAAGATTGATACACATTTTGAGATCAATCTCAGCTCTTTGTGGAATCAAGCCGTTGGAGACTGTTGGAGTATCTTGTAGGCCCCTATACTTTCAAAGTCACCAATGTTGTACCTTCCTTTACAGCAAATGGAGTGCTGTCCTCAAATTACAGAAAATTCATACAGATTTAGAACCTCACAGTGAGCGAGTCACCTCCACAAATTTATTTTTTTTAAGGAGAAATTTCACTTATTATAGTTTGTTTCTTTACAAAAATAGGTTATATTTTAAATAAACTACTTCTAATAGAAAAAAGAAAGAAAAAACAATCATTTACAACTCATGTTTCCAACGTCAATCACAACAAAATACGGACATCGTTTTAGCAGAGAGTAAAAACACATTTAAAAAGATATCTGAGGAGCCGTTACCATGGAAATAAATCTTCAGCAAATAATTCTGGTCAATGATAAAATCACTTAAACCAAACGAAACCCTCTACCAGATACAAAAGGTTAGAAAATTGTCCCCCGCATTTTGTACATCTGTTGTATTAATGACTATTTTGTCAAAACAAGATTATGGAGTGAGCAGACAATACATACTGAACAATATTAAGAAACCTTGCATTTGGATAACTGCAATTGAAAGAAATTAACAAATCCTGCAAAACAGGGGCCAATTTCATAAAAACAATATCTTAAGCAAATCAAAAGGTGTGCTAACTTGCCAGCAAATCTAGTAAACAGCCGAGTGACGCAACAATACAAATCCATTTTGGGAGCGCACACACGCAGTGAAATCTTTGTGACCGTTTGTGAAATGCACTCAATAGCCCTCATGCATTGTCGTCTACCCACTGCCATCTTAGAGGTAAAAGCGTGGTGCACAGGATGGGCCAATCAGCAACCTCCTTTTTTACCTCTACATGAGGGCGCCCCACCGCAGTGGGTCATGTGCATGAGTAAACATAAAAATGTGCTTATCGGTAAACAGCTTTGTGAAATTGGCCCCAGGTAGAAGAGCTTCCCTGAATAAGTTCCCCATGCAGGATGGTCATTCCTGAACATCCTGAGTTTAAATCTTCACAGGATTTCCAGTCTCTCTTAATCACCCTCACATTACAAAAGTAAACAATTAGCTTGTTGGTTATTGAATTTGGTCTAGGGTTCAGTTTGAAGAAATTAGAAAGATCGATTGAGGGGAAGCTTCCGATTGGACGGTTTAAATTTCAAAGAGAGGAAACAAAATATGTGGCTTGTGAATGTCTTAGAGTAAATTGATGAGCAATTGGGAGTGCATTTGCCAGTGTAAACTACTGTTCAGCCTTCAGTAGTGACCTTTTTGGTGTAGTTGTTCAGTAAATACTTTCTTTTGTAACATCACAAGAGCAGAACAAGACACTTAAATGTCAATTGTCCAAGTTTTCACCAAGAATATCCAAGTTCCCCCCCCCCCAGAATTGTGAGCTTCTATGTAAATCCACAACTGCCAAGATGAGATTTACTTTTGTGTCGATGTAATTTTTGCCCTGTGACCTGTGACCTGTGACCTGCACATATTGCAGAAGAATGAGCAAATAAATGAGCGTCTGCTAATTAGGCCATCAAATGAAACTCTGGTTCAGTGTGATGGTACAGATGATAACAGATGACCTTTTTTTTTACAAATCTCCCTCCAGTTAACATTTTTTTCCAGACATGGCGTATGTTCCTAAATACACTGCGGACACTAATCATTTTTAATTGTTACAAAAAAAAATTGAGCTAGAGGAGATCTACATAGTTAGCAGGGAAGAATCCTTTTCGCCCGTTCAGCTCGCCTTCTATCCAATTCTCGTCTATTTTACAGATAAGGTCGATTATATCACCTTCCTGAAAGCCCAATTCACCTTCATTCTCAGCTTCAAAATCGTATAACGCTTTACATTGCTCTTTCTTGGACAACACTGTCAACAGAAAAAAATGGAGAAACATATCACCTTCAGTGCTTCCCAATGAATTATGCGTTTACAGAGCCCTGTATTTGTGGGCAGGGTGCATCGTTGGAAACAAAACTTGTTTTTTATCTTGTAGGAAACATCATGATACTTCATTCTTGTATGGGTGAGTTTTCCTTTAAATTTCTACTGGAACATTTCAACAGGCACCAAGGCAATGACCAGGGGTATCGGGGCAATAGCCTGTGCACAAGCGTCAGCTTAAAAATATACCGCAGTGCATCTTGGGAAACCGAGTACAGCTAAAAAAGAAATCAAGTTGCCGCAATGGACACCGTGCTGTAGTTTAAGGTAACTATGCCAGGTTTTATGTGTTATGTACCGCATTGCTTCAGTTAGTGCGCAATGATAGTTGCCCAAGTTGTTTGTACTCGGATTTTGCCTTGAATCCTTTTTCACGCCCATCATTTCTGGTCATGCCTATTGGAACACTCCATAGTTTCTCAAATGAGGACAAAAAATCCTGGTGCATTTTATGAGAACATTTGTTGTCTTTACTTTTTTTAATCAGGGTTTCAATACAATAAAAACATTCTCAAAAAATAAATAAATAAATATCCCGGAAGCTAAAAAAAATCAATACCGCGCAGAGGCATGGTAATTTTTTTTAAATACCATCAAGTTGTCGTTAAACAAATAAATTTGCTCATCCAACTCTGTTCAGAATAAAGCCTAGCTCATAGAAACCGGAACAGCTTGTAAAAATTCTTTAGTTTCATTACTGAAATGAAAAAGTGAAGAGAAAAAAAAGAAAAAAAAGAAAGAATGTAGGTCTACCTGGTGCATTGTAGTCAACAGCCGATGAGAATGCATCTGTATCGTCTGCAGTTCCCGAGTTCCTGTTTGAGTAGGAGTCAAACGTACTCCTTGGTTTTCGTTCACTCTTTGGTCGATTCTCTGCTTCGTTTACTCTGTAAACATCCACATAAACAAATAATTGACATAATATGATGAATTCAAACAGTGTGATTTGGTGTTCTGAGAGTGTTATTCTTTTTCTTATTATTCTATGTTTGGTTGAAGATGAGGTGTTGGATGGCTGATTGAGCCTCAGAACCCACTGGCTGGACGAAGATGAGGGAATGGGGTGAGTGTAAGAGAATGGGGTGAGTGTTTGGGAATGCAGAGAGTGTAAAGGTATGGGGTAAATGTAGGGGAATGGGTCAGTGTAGGGGAATGGGGCGAGTGTTGGGGAGGGGGTGAGTGTTGGGAAATGGGGTCAGTGTAGGGTTGAGGACGTGAAAAAGTCTTTTCTCGTAGTGTAACGCAGAAAAAAGACTTGATATTTGGCTTGAACGGAGAGAATAGTATAAGATGTTTTGGACATACCTATCACTAAGTGTTGAGAGAAGGCTTTCCAGGACCTCTGTTGATTGCCTATGAAACTCAAGCTGTGCTTCTGCCAGAGCCTGTAGCTGTAACACTTGTTCAACCTGTGAGAGCATGTTGTTAAGGAATAGTTTTACAGACTAATTGTTGTTTAACCTGACCGCTGCTCACAACATTTAGGTGGCGTGCAGCCAACCACTGCTAGAATTCCCCATTCCTAGACCTTGAGAAAGTGTTGTAACTACGTCGTTTTTTCTCAAGTCAAGTTAAGTCAAGTCAAACATGTTTTGCTCAAGTCAAGTCACACGTCATTTTTGCTCAAGTCAAGTCAATTCACAAGTTTTTTTTCAAAACATCAAAACAACACTCTACATATTTTCTGAAACAGGTAGAAAAACCAGTTTAAAAATCTGTGTTTTTTTTCTTTTAGGGGGGGGGGGGGGGGAGACACATTTTTTACAGACTGTTTCTTCTTCACCTGATCTGTGCTGACAATGATGATGGGCTCCTCATCCGGATGTGGGTAAACCCGCAACGCTTAGCTTAATGATTCTGAATTTGAATTGGAACAGCAAAAGGACAATGCATATGTGTAGCCTTTTGAGTTATGCCAAAAACACATCACTAAACCGCTCTTTTATCAAGCACTTAAAGACTTACGTCACTGTCTAGTAAGTTCTTCATTCCATTCTCTGCCAATTCCTGGGATTCAGCAAATTTCTCTTCGGCCATCTGTATCTCCTCCTCAGGAACTGAGCTGCCTGTGAAATGGAAGAAGACAACAACTGATGAGCTGAAGTATACAGTCCCTCCAATTGTCTGCAAACTTTCTCTGTCAATTTCTTAAAAATCCGTCTTTTGTTCACTTTACCTGCTGCAGATACAAATACAAGTGCTTGGCAAAATGAAAGGAAAACAAATGTTGAAAATTTGACACACCTGTTCTGCTGAACAGTAAGTGGTTCCGATTTGCCATAATGATGTATAAAGCCAAGCTGTCAGGCATGCAGGGAAATAGTTATGTACTAGGAATATTAGTTCTATGGAACTGTGTAGGGAATTGGACAATGATGGCTGCACCCACACAGCAGTGGCGTCACCAGAGGGGGAGCCCCCCCCCCCCCCCCCCCCCCATGGTCAGAACCCTTGCCCCCTGAAATCGAACAAATGAATGGTTTGATACAAATATTCACACTAGAAAATTGTGACAAAGCATCTGTAGATACATTTTTTAAGAAAACCCTATAATTTCTTAAGTGATCAGATAATGTCTTCGTTTCGGCTTATAGGTATCCGTAAACTCTTTAGCAATAACAAGTGAGTGAGATGAAAACTGTTCAGTTTAACTTTAAAACCACTAATGAAAATACATGTATGTGTGTCCCCATGACAAAACATTACAATCTTAAAGATTATCTCCATCATCAATTTTTTTGAAGACTCATAACATGGTCTTAATTTTTGTCAAGTGCAAGCCTCAAATGCTTTTGAATGAACAAAGCAAACATAATCAGCAAAATACTTCATTTTATCATCACTATACTGTGATACCTCAAAATGTCCCCAAATGCATTTAGTGAGGATTGACACATTTAGTGGAAGCACCCTATAATGCACCTAGCTTGGACAGTGTTGGGAATTATACCTCCATGACACTACAAATTGACAAGAGCTTATGTCATGATTGTGGATTACTGTAATAGCCTAAGACTCTCATTGGCATAATCTGGATCATCCAATCAAATGAAAGCTGCTCCATACAAAACAGTATGGACTGATCCATTATTGCACGGGGAGGCACTACTCTGGTTTTTGGCCCGACTGTTCCCTGATCAACTCATGCACCTAGCCACACCAGAATGGTTTCCCAATTGTATCAGAATCTTTGAAATTGATGATTTACCTTTTTAACTTCATGAATGTTCTTTGAAATTTCATCAATATAGATCCTAGGCATTTCCATTAACATAGCATAAATATTTCCTCGTTTCAAAATAAAATGTTATTTGCGACAAAAATATGTTTCCTTAAATTTTGTCAGCCACAAATATTTATCTTGGCAACTGGTATAAATACATATTCATAATTACCCCAGATAGTTTATCCATTCTGATTGGTCGCAATGTTTAGTGATCAATGTTAAAAATTGTAACTCCAATGACATCGTTTAAATATGCCTGGAGTCAGAAGCATGGCTGATACCTTTTCTAGTAATAAAGGGCAATGCAGTTTTTTTCCTTGGAGAGAAATTTAAATTTCTACTGGAACATTTAAAGGGGCACGCAGCCATGTGTAACATACCCTGTGTGGATATTCTTTTGTCATTGTGCAGTTGAATACGAGACATTTTTCATTACACCATCATTTCTATTGTTGTTTTGAGAGCTCACGTGATCCCTATAAAAAATATACTGTGTTTTGAAATGCTAGGACTAAATGATTCAGAAAATGCTCCCTGTTTTAGTAAAGCAAGAATATCTAACTTGTGAAAACACTGTGTGTACGTGTGTAAGTCCACACAGTGTTTCACATTCCTACACAGTAATAGGGGCACACAAGTATTGCATTGGTGTGTGTGTGTTGTTTCCCACTCTGGACATCTTTTGATATCAGATCCACACTTGGTATGTAACACAAAATTACCGCGGCAATGACCGATCCATTAAGCCCCGCCCCCTAAACATATTGACCAATCACAGTATTGGCTATATCACCACTGTAAACGCGAGTAGCACAATGTGCGTCTCTTCAACGCCACACTGCACGAGATGAACGCGCGCTACGTTTACACACAAACACTTTATGCACAAACGTTTACATTTTCCAATAGGATTTTATCACGTGGGACTTTTGCCGGACTTAATGTGGCGTAGCGAAGGCTGTGATTGGTCAACACTTTATGGGTGTGGGGCTTAATGGATCAGTCTATTGCCTCCGTTGCCTCAATCCGTGAAGTATCAGACCCAAAGAAACCTGGATGAACCAATCCTTTGTGAGTTTCCATGTGCATGCTTCAACAAGACATGGCAAATGACATGGCCACCACAGCTACCCTTGGTTAAAGGTTAGTCATCCCTCGGCTGTGATCTACATTATTTACTTAGCCTAGATTCTATCTAGTTATCTAACAGAAGCTAGACGACTGCACCTCATTAGACACGAATCATGAAACATTGATAGTACATTCACATCATATGCATAGTGTGGGAGGAGAGTAAGACTGTGATTACCACCATGTGAGAGAAAGAATAATTTACCCAGGAACTACAATGAACACAAGACACATCTTATCTGTACACATCAAAACCCTAACCCTGCCATATCTTTCTATCTTTTTTGCTGAAATGAAGGAGTGAGAAGGACTGAGGGTTGTAGGCCCAAATAAAAATAGCCTATCACTGGGTCAGGCTCTCTAATCATATTCAAGTGCAAACAATTTGGTGTGGAGAGGCATAGGAGAGGAGGATATTGGAGGATTGGGGTGACCTGTAGGCAACATGGCCTAGGGAAGAGCTTTACTGACGCCAATGGTTTGTATGTTAGATACATGCAGCTACACACATGCAGAATCCCAACTCAAACATGTCAAAACTAAATAAGGAACTAAACTGCACATATGTACAATGCAAGCAGGTCATCAAACTCTAAGCTAAAGCAAATCTATACTATAAACATCTGCAAGTTATTATTTTCAAATGATGATTGGACGTGCATTTTGTTTCTTTTCATAATCTTACAAAGCAGCAATAACAATGTAGCAACCAGGACATTGGAAGAAAGTCATGCATCAGAAAAAAATAACATGCAGTCCAAACTGTTTTGCAACAAATTTTTTGGAAGAATGTAATCATAAAAGCATCAAATGGGTAACAAAAAAATCATAAAAGTATGCTGAAATCATACATGTTAGGAGGTCTGGTAGATGTTGGAGACTTGACAAGGATGGTGATATCATGACAAAAGACCTTTGGTTGCTGAAATTAAAATTGAGCCCAACATGAAAAAGACAAAATGAAAACATGCAAAACTTGAAAGGGAAAGTGCATCGTTGTTTTTTTGGGGGAAGAGTAACGTCACTTACATCCTCTAGTTTTTAATCAACAAACCATCAGGCCAAATGGTGAAAATTTCATCAAAACCAGTGGCCTTGTTTTTGTGGGAAAAAAATAAATAAATAAATAAATAAAAAATGCTAATATCTTAAGAAGTTTGTGCACGATCACATCGGGCTTATTTCCATTGTGGCAATCAAATTAAGCAGCAGTGATTTGTGGGGTTTTCAAATGGTGTCTTTTTGGACAGTATCCCCAGATGGGTGCAGGTATGAACTTTTTAATCAGTGAGCTTTTAGATTTTCAGATTGCATATTTTTGTCCTGATAATCCTGTACCCTGACTTGAAACGTCATTTGTCAACTAGCAGTTGAGCTTCAGTGGGCAAGACTAAAAAGTAAATAAAGAGGGTCAAATTTAATTGTGCACGCACAGGAATCGTGTTCTTTTGGCCAATTACACGGTTACTCAGATCGCTGGGATCAGAATTCTGCTTGTCTGTATTAATTTTTCTGAAGTTGGTATTTCAAGACAAATAGCAGCAGGAAAAATTAAACAAATGAAATCCTACACACGTTTTGCTTTATCTACATAGTAAGGTGGTGGGGGTAGCAGCACATGCTGAGGGAAAGAAATTCCTAGAACTAATTGCTTATGAAATGATTTTTTGAAAGTATTTATAAATTTGAATTAATTTTACTACACTGATCAAGATAGCAACGAGAAGCATCCAAACACCATGAACAACTTTTTTCTATGCTACAAAATCTCTTAAAATGTATACTGTACCAGCTGTCAGTCCAAGTCATTAGGAGAGATTAGCGATGGACATGGAAGGTAAAAATAGAAACATGATGTCATACTTGATAAACTGATGATGTCATCGTGTAGACGTGTAGGATACAATGTGGTACTTCTGACCCTCAGCACCAGCCCAATAAGTCTTTGAGCCTTCAGCCATGTCCGACTTAAGAGCTTGCACATTGGCTATGGCCAGAGCACTAAAAAGCCCTATTCTTCAACGTTGCCAAGCTACAGCCAATACCCACATCAGTAGCCGAAGTCGCTTGATTTGGACTCGGCTTTATGTTGTCTGAGGCCAAAGCTGAGGTTAAAGGTGTAGTCCGAGCTAATGCCTCACAAAGCCCCCTCCCCCCCCATCCCCCCAACCCTAAACAATGATTGAGTTAGAGATGAAACTTTGGAGGGGGAGGGGCAGGACATTGGGGTGGGTGGATCCATGCCAGGAGGTATCACACATGCTTTGACATAGGATATAAGGCTGTATCCAAAATGGCAGCTACAGCTATGGCTACGGCTACAACTGGATCGCCATGTCATCATGCGTTGAAGTATAGGACGTCCTTAGCAACACCCTTAGAAACAGTCATAGCCGTAGCCAGCAATTCGGCTATGGCCTAAGTATTGCATTGTGTTTTTCAAAAATTTAACTGCTACATACATGTAGTAATATCTTGATTGAACATTCCGTTCCTCTAGAGTTGAATGTTACAAGCAACATTTCTACAACAAGTTTGCTTTGCACAAAGGCGCACATGAATACACATAATGTGCATACTGTTAACTTCAAATGACCTGACAACTGCAAGTCTTTCCTGGCCTACATTTTGTCTTATTTCCTCTGTACAACATATGGCGATGCTTTCAACACCGTTTCACGATAAAGCACCAGGATATTTAACAAGTTTTGTTTACATCTGTTTGAAGATATCCTGTTGGTAAGCAATGACGTTTTGGAGCCAGACCGGAAGTGTAATGTAAAGGAATGGTATGCGTGTACATACATTGTGCATGTGCACATGAACTTTCGTTTCACTGCACTTCGGCTCCAAAACATCATCACTTAACAACAGAATAAATAACCCTCTAGGCTGTTTTCCGACCCTGACATTTAGCCCTTTCCATGAAATATGTTACTTAAATGCACACATGCATACAGACACTAGTTGGCAAACGTCACAGAGTTGTGCACTAGGCAGAAGCACAAATGTGTCACGCCACCATCAGCCCCACACAAAAAGGCGCGATGCTCCCCCATTTTGCCAACAAGTAGTGTTAGCGCTTCTGCGTGATGTGCAATTGACATATATTTCACAGGAAGGGTCTATTTAGTGTTTGGAAGTGCGCCCTCACAAGCTAATGCACTGAATGGACAGTCCTCGGCACGTAGTTTGAAATGAAAGGGTACATCCTCGGCACGTAGTTTGAAATGAAAGGGTACATCCTTGGCACTATTTACCCAGTCCTTTTTGTGTGTGTGAGCATTCCTTGGGGTGTATCATGGGACCTAGCACTACTAACCTTTTGCCGGTTGGGAGAGTCGAGTGATTCTTTGTATCACAAAATTGCAGTGTCAAGTTTTGTTACCTACTGTGTGACATGCACTGGATACATTCAGGTACAATCAAGTTTATACAACAAACCACGGCAAGGAAATTATAACTAGTAAACTAGTCAAATTTGCGAGTACAACCTTGTGAAAAGTCTCTTTTGGGAGGAGTGGTGGCTCTGAAAAGAGCCGATGTGGTCTAGACGTTTCGAACACGACAATGGTGGGTTTACTACGGTTTATTATACTCTCTCAACAATTTGAGTTTGAATTTTGAATTTCAACGTTGTCATACATGTTTATTTATTTGTTATTTCATTACACATCTAACAGCACAAGTGTCTATAACAGGACGGTGTGTAGGAAACATGTCAATTTTAGATGTGGGAAAACCCCACATGGGGAGAAACCTATACAATCAGGTAGGGACTGAAAACCCAATCCACATGCAAGGCTCTGGTCCGAGGTGGGATTCGAACCAGAGTCCACAGTGAGGAAAGGCAGGGAAAGAAACCACTGAGCAAACCTGATCCCCAAATACACATAAAAACTACATAAATGTATATCTCCAACAATGTAGACGTATAACAATGCCTAGACATACATTATGCAAGTCACAAAATCAAAATGTGTTGACAAAGTTAGTAGGATCACTGTAACAAAATGACAGCTTCACAATATTTTGTGACACCGAACTAAACTGTTAAACTACTGGATCAATACAAAAAATGTACAGAACATTTTAAAATATTTTTTACAACCATTTTCCAACATACCAACCAACCCAGATAAACCTGCTCACAAAAATGATGCACAAAATAAAAATTAAACAAATAAAAATGAGATTGGGTGGAAAAAACAGAACAATAAATGGAGTATGTAATGCAAGGTTTTGACGTAATCAATCATTTTTAACGATTCAAATGTTTCATTGACTCACGACTTGAGTTTTAACTCAATCAACATTAATTCAAATAACACTACCTGTTCATGATTCAAGAACTCTTCATGACAATGAAGATATGTGGCTTTATCTGGCAAATCCTTGACTTTACCAAACTTTTATAAGTGATGTTTTGAGATTTATGTGAAAATTAACAAAGGTCACAACGACAATTTGGAAGTTTTCTTTTTCCATCAGAATCTAGAGGAAATGCTCTATATGGTGACATGAAAATCACAAATTAGTTCCCGGGTTCAATTATTGACTTTTTGAGGCTATTATGGTAAATGCCAAGAAGTTTTGGGTTTTGCCAGAAGAGCAGGTCTCAAATGTATTTGGACTTTTCTCAATCATCTTTAAGTTAAATGAAGTTTCAGTTTCTGCCAGATTGGGTCTCAAATGTACTTGGATGTTTCTCAATCATCTTAAAGTGAAATCAGATGTTGGGTTTTGCCAGATTGGGTCTCATACATCTTCAAGTGAAATCCGTGACACGACCTTGCCTCTTTTGAACCAACGGCCGGGGAACGATTATTTCAGAAACAACACTGTGAAGTGTCCAATCATTACAAGACAACCGATATTCATTATTCATATTGGACAGGCCTATCCATGCTTGGTGTTTACATGGAGTTGTCCACCTTGTTTAGAAGGGCTTTTTTTATAAAGAATTTTCAGGGTGTGGGTGTATTTTTTGTGTTTATTGTGAACAAATTTCAAATGACAAGGATCCATTTGTGAGTTGTAATTTTGGGTCGTCGCGGCCGTAAATCAAGCAGGTAACTTTGAATTTGCAGAAAACGAGGACATAGCCAAACACACATAATTTTGTACAGTGTTTTTGAGTTTTCCAGGACACTTAAAGTGAAGAAAAAAAGAAGAAATCAATTGATGCGCTGAAAATTTGCAAGCCTGAGTAAATACACAGCAAATATCAATCAAATGACAAGAATATGTGTGTTTGGCTTTCAATATCTGTTATCATTGAACAGAGAAAAAGTAGGCATAAAAATATTTTTAAACTATGAGGAAAAATTGTGAGGGTTGAGTTACTAAATGTTTACCTTTTGCTTGCTTCTTTTTCTTGTAATCAAAGTCGAGCCGTCTTCCTTCCAACTTCTTACGATGATGCTATAAAAGAAAGTGAAACATACAGTCAATTGCTATTCTTAAACCATTCATATTTCACAACCATGTTTAGAATTACATGTAATACAAACTGTGAAAATGAAACTCTGTAAGGTTTATATGAATGTTGAGTTTGTGCTCAAAAAGCCACGTCAATCAAAATAATGTGTCAAATGTTGGTAAAATGGCCGTTATAGTGCATCATGATGCGACGGAATGCACAAGAACAGTGAGAAAAGTGCCCACGATACAGACAGGCAGCGGTAACTACTCAAAATGAATAGTTTCAATGGGTGAGATATATTGTTTACGTGCAGGTGTGTTTGGAAAATATTGCGCTGCTAGTCTTCAATAAGCGTGCGATAGGCTGCTTGTACTGGCAAACACATTTCAAAAGGTATAACTTTTCAAGATAACTGAAAGTGATATGTTAGATCATCAGGAGTGGATTTCACAAAACTAGTCCTATCTCATGACTAATCCTATAAGGAAGGACTAGTTACTCGTCCTAACTCAAGATACAACTAGTCCTAGCGCTTTGTGAAATCCACATCAGATGCCCAGTGAAGACACCGCACAAAAGGTCAAAGGTGCATGTCCATTGATCCCTGGTAGTTTCTTGATGGTTTGGAAGGCCGGTATGTGGTGTCATACACCAGCCTCAAAATGATGACTTCAGATATTCAGCCTAAAGATAACGACTGGCAGCCTCGGCGAATGTGTACTTTTGTATTGTGCTAAAAACATGACAGCATTGTGTTCTTATAGAAAGTACATGTATTTTACAAAGAAACATTGCACGTTTTTAAAATATAATAACAAATTTGATCAAAATTATAATGCCTCAAAAAAAGGGGGAAAAAAATCGCTTCAGCCAGATTTCAAGAGCGAGCCGTTTTATCAATCACTGTACTAGACACAACTTACGTTTATCTCTTTCAAGTCTTTGTTTTTAAGATGGTCCATGGGATCAAGGAAGTTCTGCTTGACGTTTAAATCAAATGCGTCTTTAACCTCCGAGAGTTGTCTGAATGACTCTCCCATGTCTACCATGGCATTACCTGAAGAGATCAATGAGAATAAACCTCAAGAGTGTTAATATCCGGCTGATGATGAGAAATCTAGTGAGGTTTGCGGAGACACCACGAATCTAACTTGGTGCTTTTTCCAAGCTCGGCTTGGGCTCCTGCTCTGGCTCCAGTTTGGGCTGTCTCATTCATTTTGGAGTAGCGGGCATTTTGCACTGGACCACTGGCGTGCGTTCAGTGGTTTTAGCATTACACCAGTAACCTCAAAACTGAACAAGTCCAGCTGTCCACTGTTGTCCCTCCCAATTTGAAGATAAAGTTACGAACATTAGTAGTTAACTTTTCAACTCCCCCACAAAAAAGAAAAAAGAAAAAGAAAAAAAGCTCAGCGCATGACAAAAATGAAAAAAAAGGAAGCAAATATTCCTGGTCTTGTAAGAATATCGTGGTCCAGTGAAAGCTACAAGCCGTGTGATCTTTTGGATTGATTTCTTGAAATCTGAGTCCCTATCTTCCCTTTGCTGGAGAAACAAGATCCGCAAGATATCACCCAATGTTCCTTACCAAATGTGGATTCATCTCCGAGTTCTTTACCATTCTTGACCATGACTTCTCCTAAGAGGCCAATTGGTTGCAGACTTTTCACTCCTTTGTTCTGGCCTCTGATCTTACTCATTGTTCTTGACACTGTTTTGATAAAAATAATAATAATAATAATAATGTGTATTTATTATGCGCTATTTCAAGCCAAGTACATAAGGGCATTTCAAAGTGCCTTACAGTATTATTACCCATGTTTATTATGCCCTAAATATTCCTGAAACCAACTCAACTCCTTAAGAGTATGCAGCACCGGCAGCCACATTGGCACACAGGTCGCTAATCATTCACAACCAACAACCTCTACCCTCCCAGGTGCCCTATTACTTCTAGTTGATGAGAAGCAATTATGGTTAAGTATCTTGCTCAAGAACACAAGTGTCATGATCGGGACTTGAACCCATACTCCGATGACACAGCCACTAGAACCTGAGACCGATGCACTAGACAAGTCGGCCCTGACACACTATTGTATTAATAAAAAATAACATCAGAAAAAAGTATTTTTTACTCTAAGTTTCTATACTTATGGCATATAACATTTTTTATTATGATCTCTTTTGAACAAGTACCAGCTTTGGCAATAATAGGTGCTAAAAAGCAGTAAAAATAAGCGCCTTGAGAGCCTAATTGTTGGTAGATATGTGCACTATACAAGACTCTAGTGTTAATACAGCAGAAACAGATTCATTCTCAACATGTAGCAATCAACCTAGCACTAGTAGAAGTCTTACCTGGGTTAGGCTGTAGATATTCCACTGTTTTTGTCATCAAGTCATCAACAGTATGACATGTGACATCAATTTTCTGTCAAAAGTGAGACAAAATGTAAAGTGACGATTAGTCGGACATATTAACAAAATGTGAAAACAACATCTTTTTTTTTTTTACCCTGCAATACAAGCACACATGTACTCAAAAAAGCTTCAAAATCTCCCATATTCTATGCATGCAAAGGTGAGGTCACCCATGTCACTCTTTCCTGTCACTGTACATGTGTTTGTATCTGTGATCCATCCGTGCCACAGATTGCCACAGCGGAAATTGACTTAGGTTGAGCACCTCATCTCTTCGTACAGTAGCCCAAAATCCATTGCAATTGAGCATATAGCTAGTGACTTCTCCAGTTTACCATTCTCATGGAAGCACTTTGGGCAGTAGCTGTAATCTGTGCTCCAAATGCCACATGTAGCCCACAGTGCCCACTTGGGTTGTTCCAGAAACATTGTTTTGTTTCGTTTATTTGGTAAAAAGATGGTTCACATACATTTTTTTTTTAAAGTTCTGGAAGAACTTTTTTTTTTATTGATTTTTTTTACTCCACACAAAGCACAAAACAAAAAAAAACATACAATTGTACCATACATGATTCAATTTAAACAAAACCTTTCCAGAATTTGCCATTTGGATAAAAATTTATACATAGTGTTATTAGCAATAGCTATCTTTCTTTCAACATTGAAATGAAATCTGGTTCACATACATAGTGGATCTGTCAAAAAACCCGGGCCAGTTTTCATAGGAACTGTTCAGAAGTAACACGCTAAGAGGGATCTAGCACATTGTGCTGTAAGTTAGCAATTGGGGTGCCTCTTTTCAATAGACCATGTGATCTGTGACATCACATGTTGACAAAAGAGCCACAGAGCCTGGACTTTCTGCGGGCACGATTTGTACACAGCCCAATGAAAGAACACATCAAATCTCATATTTTATGGAGATTGCACTGTCTGATTTTTACCAACTTTTGATATGAAGAAAGGGGACACATCTCAAAACGTTTTCAGCAGTTACTTTTATAACTTGAATTTATATGGAAATTATGACACAAAATGTAAAATTTCCCGTATGACCAGTGTAGTATCTTGCCTGCCACAGAGGCCCTGGAATGTACAAGGTCACTCTTTCTGTAAACAAAGGTTACATGATCAATTCACATCTAGCTTGGATGCCCCTTTTCCCCATGCCTTGCCTCACATGTACATGAATGAACTTCACATACTGCCTGATACTTCGTGGGGGCAATCGCCTCCATGCCCCTGGTCAATGCCTTGATGCCCCTCAAAAAGTTCCTGTACAAATTTAAATTTCCGTCATAGGGGTGCCCCAGCCTGTTTACTTCATTCCTTGGTAAACTAAAGGGCACCTCGATGAAAAAATTGAAAGTTTCATGACCAGGGGCATGAAAGCAATTATTCCTGTTGCCGCCATACAGTACACCAGGCTTTTCCCCTTTAAGAGGGAATGTAAACGGTGTTTTAAAGTCTCGTTGTCTTCATTACTTGAAGAAACAAGCCATGCAAAACGCCAAATTCTCGCTGCTTTAACAAGTACAAATAACCACCCCCTGGATTGATAACCAACCATTTTGCATACATGCACTCTTTAATTGTAACTCTAGATCTTGATCCACACTTTTAGGTACGTGTTTACATACAATCAGAGCACTTTGAACTCAAATTTGGGTAATGATGATATGTGATGATAAAAAATACAAACAACTATTTACATACAAATTCCAGTACTAGAAGTAAATGAGGTGACACATAAATATTTCGAGTGTTATTTGATATCTTGATAGAACTGTACAAACAATGAGTTTTGTTGTAAAACCTGGGTCTGTACATGATTGATTGTAAATCACAGATTGAGGTCAACAAACCTAATATACCAACTTTTTTGTGCGATCGATATTGTCGTACTAATTGAAAAAAAATAATAATACAAATTATAAACAATTACATAACTGAAACAAACCAGCTCATATTCAAAATGTTTTATACAAAAATTCTGTAAATAACATCATTTTTTGTAGCTACCCTACATTTTTGACAATGAAAAGCATTGAGCCAGTTAATCTTACACCCCCCAAAAAAAGTCTAGTGCTCTAGTGTTTTTCTCCCAAATGTAAAAAGAAATACTTTTTTAAGACACCAAGTTAGGTTTCAAGACCACAAAGCTCCTCTCAACAGCACAGCAAATAAAAACTATGGACGAGTAAGAAAATAATTTTGGTCTTCAAAATAAGTGCACAGGTCTTCCAGTAAAAGTCATGTTACTAAGTCCAAGGGCATATTATTAAAATATGAGCTTTGAGCTGGTACAATGTGGTCTGACAAATAATTTATACTTTCAAGAACAAAAATTTAATGTAACTTCAAATCAGTGAAAAAATGTATTGATCTGGTATTGTGTCGCTATCCGTCCTTGAAAGATAACTGCAGATATGCACTGGTCCTTTCTTTACGCATAGATGTACATCAGATGATGAGATTGATTTTCCCAGTCATCACTGTAAACAGCGCACAATGTACACACCATGGTATTGACATGGGTGTCATCACAGACAGATCCTCTGGTGTTAATGTTAAAACCCATTGGATGGTTGTAAATGTACGCATACACAATGCTTATCTACAGTAAACATTAATTGTGAATCGGAAATTACATGTATTGGTACATGTACATGTTGCAATCTCAAGCGTTCTAGACTGTTGTTCCACAAAATGATCACTATGTCATGGGAAAAAGACTGCAAGACAGAAAGTTTTGTCTCGTGTAAAAAAAGAAGTGAATTAACTTGGCATGTTAGTAAATTCTCAGTTTTCTTTGTGTGCATGTACATAATCATTGTACATAATCATTGTACATGTATGTAGTACATGTACAGTATGTATTCCCCTGTCTCACACAGCAGTCCCAATTGAAGCAGTGCCATCAGCTTACAAGTTGTATTGTGCATGTACAATGTACATCACTTTATCATCTTACTCTGACCATTTCTGACCTTTTTGATATTTCTGAATTTTGTCTTCCTCCATGCTCTATGTAAATGAAGGAAATGGAAACAAAATTATCAAAGATGAAATTGACACATGAATGCATTCAGTGCTTTTGATTCCGTCATGCTACAGACCTCCATAGTGTGATTAATAGTTGACAAAGATCTCTCGCATACAATCAAAGCGAATGCATTCAACCAATTGGACCTGTGTCTACCGCGCTGTGTCAACCCAGGGCAGTCTGTTGGACACCAAACATGCCAAACTGCAGATCATTGTTTCGTTTAATCTCAATTGTTTTTGAAAATCCTTTGGATGACCCTTGACCTTCCCTTCACCCTTTTGTTACAGGGGTCCAGGCAGTCCCAGTGAGATCTAAAATCCCATTCATGATCTTCGTCACTGTCACTTGTCAGGATATCCCAAAGACCATGACAACAAAAGCAAGGTCTTGACGAAAGAAGATTCCTATCTTGCGCTTCCTTCCTTTGAAAGAAGAGAACAATGCACACCAGCTTGCGTTCACAACAGAGCAAGGACCAATAGGCCTAATAATGTAACCAGGGTCTGGGTCCCATAATTGGTTTGCCTTGAAAAAAAAAAACCCAGAGAGCTGGGCCAAGTCCTGTGGGAAAAAAATCCACACACTCAAACACAAATACTACTCTCTTTACCTAATGCAAATTTTAAAACATCCATTAAAAATGAATTGTTCAGCTCAACAACTCCATGTGTACACACAGATTCACTTTCCCTTTGATGAGAGAACTTTCCATCCACACCTGTTTTTCTAATCTCATACAAACATTGTTATGTACTGGGCCCAATTTCATGGAGCTGCTTCAGCAGAAAATAGTACTGAAACATTTTCTGCTAAGCAAAATCAAGCAGGATACCGGTCACAAATTGTACATGTGACCTGCTATTTTGGCTGGTAACCTTATTCTGGTAAGCATAATTTTGTTTGTGCTAATCTATTTTTTGTGCTTAAACAGGTCTATGAAATTGGGCCCTGGTGTCAACTGTTCTGCATATTGCATTTGGCCTGGAATGTTTATTCCAGATGGGTGGCTCGGGACCTGGGCCAATGTTTTTTAGTAAAGGCCACTGACAGTGAAAGGCCTGATTTTCTCTTAGTCAAGGGCACCTTTATGAGAGAAACTTGAAGTCTTGAGGGGCACCAAGGCGATGTCGAAGGGCACAAGGCAATTGCCTCCATGAGGTACATGTATCAATAAGTCATTTTGAAAACTTTTAACATGGCAACCAAGGCTAAACAGAAGGGCTACAGAGAACATGATGTCAATTTGGATCATCCTTTCCAATGATACTTTATATTAACAAATCAGAAAGTCAAATAACACAAAATAGCTGACAGAAAACTCTGATCTATGAATACAACCTTGTGGAAATAATCACAACGCAAGCTTGCGACAAGCGTGTGCATGTGTACCAGCTTGAATGGCGAGCTGGCAAGTAGCTTGCAGGAAACCACAAGCTCGTTTGAGCTTGTGGTAATAATGTTAATAAGGTTGTCCCAAGAACAACACCAGCTCGCTGCAATCTGTAAGGTTAGGCCTGAGTGCACCTTTAAACATAAGTGCAACATTAAAATGTGCTCATTAAAGCATTTCCCAGTTTTGTTTTATTAGACCAGACTGTGATGCATGCACACACACACCTTATATGGAGCTTTGAATTGTCAACATGTATGAATGACAACAGCTCTAAGATACACTGTACCAATAGTAAAATAAAACCTTGATAGATCTATGATGAAGGCTTCCAACATCCTTCCTGACTGACATGTAAGATTGCATTATAACTATTTTTTCCCTCAATATTTCAATAATGTCCCATTAAACAGGATGTCAAGCTCCCTGGCTTCCTGTAATTATTAAAGTCATGCTGAAAGGTCAAACAAACGTCCCGACCATCCAACACATTTCAGAAACTTGGAGTAAAATCGGTATGGACTGTACAGTTGTGTTTGATAGTGGTGAAACTAGAACAGGGCATTAAAACAACAATGAGTATAAAATAATGTATACATGTATGTACCAAGTTTATTGGTACACTAATGACTACCATTTTGAGGGCAATGCTCTACGCTAATAATACAACACTAACGATACATTGCATGTCACCATAGGGATTCGACCCCTGAAATGGCATAGCAGTGGGGGATGATGCTACTTTGTGATATATTTATATAGACATTTTTGATACCAAAGTTTCTCTTTCCTCGGCAATGTCAACACTCAACAGTGTCATGTTTCAAGGCATATTTTCTTTTGACCTGGTACAGTAAAAACTGTAGCCAAGAAAAATGCACAACCTTTTAAACTTCTCATACAATTTCATTTTCTACTGTAAAACGAACACATTGTAGACAGTATACATAACCATGTACCAATACATGTTTAGTACTTGTAGTTGTACATGAGTCAATCTCACAATTGAATTTGAATATAAATTGGTTCTTTGGATTGTATTGTATTGCATTGTATTGTGTGAATAATCATGAACACCATACACTGCACATATATTAGTGTACATGTGATCCATTTACTGTATGACTCATTTCCACTTTAAAACAGTTTTGAAGTGTGTCGTGGCTGAGTTACAGTGGCTGAATCATCGGATGGGGGTTCGAATCCCGATCATGACACTTGTGTCCTTGAGCAAGAGTCCATGAGTAAGACACTATACATCCCTCTTATGTGTGCATACTCCAAGATGCCTCAAAATCTCCCTTGTATGCAAGGTACATACAGGTGTCATTGTCATAGATTGCCACTGTAGAAATCGACCAAGGTTGAGAACCTTAGGCCTATCCCTTCCAACAGTGGCCCAAATTTCATTGCAATCGAGCACAGCTAATGGCCTCTCCAGTTTACCACTCTCATTGAAGCACTTTGGGCAATTGTTAAATTAAAATTCAAGAAAAGGATGACAATAGTTGGTACACAAAGCATTTAACTGCACATTTACAGCAGGAGGCAAATTCCTGTAAATCTTTTAAGAAGTAGGTTCATCCACGTTTACTACCAAATGTAAATGCTGACTTTAGCAAACATCCGGAATACTGAATGTTTTAACCTTGAACATGCTTTTATCGATTTGGACCACTGGCTGGTAAACCAGTTCAGTTCAGGAACAATTACAATTTAACTCAGGAACAAGTGTGTATACTGTACATGTAACTTTGTTTTTGCTGTAAATTCTAACTGTATACACACACTGTAGAGGAGCATTACAAACAAATCACAAATCACCATTGACCTGTTTCGTATCCACAAAAGTATTTTTTAAGCCAGCAAACGGGCGACATTGAAACACGCCAACATTTTCTCTGGCAGTTTCGGTACTGGTTTAAACTTTATGAACTAAAATCAGTTAACTTGAAGATCCAATTTTCGGGGGTGAAAATTACAAACCCATTGTTTTGTCTTTAACCGACTTATTTGATATTTAAAAAATACACAAGCATAGAGCCACTCATAAAAAATTGATTGCATTGCATCTTGGTTGGTTTTTGATGAAAATGATTTCAAATCCAAACCATTAGTTCCAAAGAGATTATAGACAGACTATTTGATCAGATTCAGGCCTGGAATTTCATCTTTGAGAGGGCAGGGCCATTTTCATATGGCAAAGGTCACTTCCATTGGGAAAATCTTAAAGTATACCGGAAATATTGAAGGGGCAGTTGGGGCACCAAGGCCAAGACCAGGGCAACAGAGGCCATGACCTCTGTGTAAATCCAGTTCTGCAGATTCGACACAGTGATGTTGTCAAATGGCTAGGCTCCTAAGCACTCACGGATGATTAAGTTCTTCATGCTCGGTTACACATCATTTACAGATAGAGACGAAACTGCTCATGATATAAAATGACTAATGGCCAGTTTACTCATCATCGGCATAGCAAGATAACTTACCCGTTCCATCTCCACAAATTCTTCATCTAGCTTGGTCTTCTCGGCCCCGCCAATCTTCTCACTCATGTACTGTTTGCAAAGAATAAAACAAAGACAACTTAAATACTTTCAAAACTTTTCACTAAATTTCCTTTCTTTACATCCCTTCACCCACCTTAGCCCTCCTGTCATTTGGCCGAGAGCTTATCCATCAAAATCCAAGTCCCGAATCATTTTAGTCGAGTCCCAGTCATGAGTCACAAGTCATGACAATTATTTTCAAAAAAACAACAAACAAAAACAAAAAATGACAGACATCCATCATAAGGTTTACTTATTAATTGGAACTAAATATGTTACAATATTGACCCCTTGCACGCACATCACCGTGTCATGCTCAACATTTTGGAAGTCAAAAAGTATTCGTGTAAATGCCCCGTCACCTAAAATGACCACTACACCGCATAACACACGGAGACATTGACTTCCAAAAATGGTGCAACCAATAAATCTGATGATGACGTCAGGTGAATTGGGTCAATAAACAAAAGTTGAGCACTGTCAACACTTGCAGTTTTATACACCAACTTTCCCAAACAACAATAAACAGTTTTTGTTTTATTTTTTGTTGTTATTAAGTCCCCAAAGATGACTAGTAGAAGGACTGTTGAAATGTTAATGAAACCCTGGGAAAGCTCAAAGTTTATTGAACAGTAGTAGCCATTCAACATGAACATTTCACTATTTACTAGTTTGACCTCGTTTCTACCAAGTTGTTAAAGAGGCTGTGTCGTCATGATCACAGCGAGTCTGTGGCTAGACTGACTTAAGCCCGCTCAACCTGTTATTGCACGCACACTTGCGCGAGTGGCGGTCACATCACAGAATAATAAAGACGGCGCCCTTTGTGATATGATGGTCAACGCGGGCGCGTGCAGTAACTGGGTGAGAGTTCATGTTTCTGGGCCCAGAAACAGGCAGACTACGATCATGACGACACAGCCCCTTAAGGTCAGCCTCAAAAAGTTGACAATTCCTTAATATGAATAAAACAGTTAAACAGCAGTCCTGATACTTTACGGATTGCCTTGGTGCCCTTGAAATGTTCCAATAGAAATGTACAATGTCCTCATAGAGGTGCTGTTTATCAGGAAGAAAATGCCTTGGTGCCCTTGCCCTTTCAGGAATGAAGCAATCAGGCCTGATAGAATAATACATGAACCTGTTACAAAACTTCACCTCTCCAGACCTGTCTTGACAATTTGCTCCGAGGTGTACAATGAAACGACACGGTGGCAGAAGACTTTCCAGTCAGTAAGCTCTACCAAGATTTAACCTATTCGGGATGTTCCCCCGAGTGATTTGTGCTGCTGCATGTACATGTACCTGCTCAAAATGAACCCATGACTGCAACTTGTAAATGTTTTAGACTGAGAAAGAGTTCTCCTCTGTATTACATTCAATCTTCTTACCTGATTGGCTTTACTGTACTGCTTCTTCAAACCTCGAAATGCCATGATGAATTTGTATCTGTACCCAGAATGTAACAACTAAATCTTTCTGTTTTTTAACACCTAAATGACTGAATGACTTCAAAGGACTGTGTGTGTGTTACAAACAGCTTGTCTTGACGTAGTCTAGACAGTCAATACACCTAGCCATAAATGTCAGCAATAGGAACTCGCTGATTAGCTTTATATACCAGTTCGTTATCAGCAATCAGCACTGTTCCCTTATTCAAGGTGATGTCATCAGGACCTAACTTTACGCACCACTACAAGTAAGGGGGGATTTTGTGCAGGTGGATTACCCACACAATCTGACAGGTCAACTTAGCTATGGTAACTGTACATGATCAATTGGAAACACACGGACTCACTTCAAAATGTTGAACTTCAAAGGGGACTTTGGCTATTCCTATAAAGGTTTGAATACATGATGAATCACATGTCATACTTTTGTGCATGAAGACTCAAAGAGTACAGTGTATTACTATTACTACAGACTATAGCCTGGGCAGTGTAGAAAGTCACTATGCTTGGTTGTTGCATGTGTGTGTACCAAAGATTATAGAGCGCCGAAGGCGCAAGATGGGGAACTCTGGCTGAAATCCCACTGGATGCCATTTCGGCAAATAACTCTATTACTGACCCAATTCACCTGACGTCATCATCACAATAATCTTGGTTGTGCCATTTTGGTGGGCAATGTTATTCAGTGAAGTGCGCATTTTAGGAGACACGGCGTTTACACGTAAACCTATTGACCACCAAAATGGTGAGCGTGGCACAGTCGGCGCGCATGGCGTACGTGCAAGGGGTCAATACAACAATAGATCAGTGCAGACAATGATCACTGCTATCAATGGGAAACAAAACATTTACTTGCAGAAATGGCGGCCCATGCGTACATGTATTTCACATTCCAACAATAGATAAAGCTCCAGTTCCCTATCTTGCGCCTTTGGCACTCTATAATCTTTGGTGTGTAGGTGTCTCCACACTAATAGTTACAACTCACTTAACTTTAAGTGAGGAATAGGAGCGTGATTTAACCAGTAGGCGCCGGATGACGTGAATATATGCAAATGTTTCCCCTGCCTGGAAACAGAACTCGTGTTAAGACGCCATTATGTAATTTCGGACCACCGGAGCAAAGGCCGCCCGGACATTCAACTATGTCCACTGTGGAGCATGCACAGACCACACACATGCTGTCTAACGCTTGGTTTCACCCACACAAGGGCAAAAAAGGTCTTATATATACTGGCGTTTTCTGGCTATTGAGAGGTGGTTTTTGTGTAATCCCTGAAAGTCCGACAAAAGTCCAACACGATAAAATTCTAGTGGAAAATGTACTGTAAACATACGTGCGCGTACTTAAAGAGCGCACGTTTATGTCCTGCAGTGTGGCATTGACGAGACGCACATTGTGCTGCCCACGTGTACAGTGGTGATGTAGCTAATGTTGTGATTGGTCAATATATTTTGGGGGGCTGGGTTTAATGGATTGGTCTATCGGGCCATGGTTCCATGTTTAGTACTACTTCTATGCGGTAGGTAACAGTTGATGTTTTGCAAATTGGTCAAAAAACAAAACGGACGATCTAATAAAAAGCATCTTTGTTCTCTTGGCATTATCAAGTCAGGGTTTCTTTGAACTTCTCATATAGGGTTAAATGTGGTCAATATTTGAATTAAAAATCAATCCCTATTCATGTGTTCTTTGTGTTCTAGGAGTATGACTATGAGTAGCATAAAAGTCATGTGTGCTTGTGTCGCCACAACATTAACTGAAGGGTTCATGTTCAACTAAGACATTAGCAATGGTGTCTGTTGATGGTTGAATACTATTTACAAATGACTCAAGATTATAACTACAGTGTACATAAGTAGATGTCACGTGAGTGTGGTTTGTCACACATACAACCTACTACAAAGGTTCAACTCTGACTAGGTCTTTTTGCTATGGTAACTGTGAATGGCTGTATACACGATGACTCACTTTTCATGTAAAATACAGACTCAACAACTGGAGGTATGTGTGTAGTGATTTTTTTGATGGGCAATGATTTGTTGAACTGAAACCTATTTGTCAACTCCAGAGAGTCTAAAGTTTAAAGAGAGTCTAAAGTTGTTTTCTTTTGCTGCATTTATCCGCAATGAATGCAGCAAAACGTTGTTGTTTTTTCCTGTCTGTTACTTGGAAATAATCCAAACTTAGTTCTAAGTTTGGATTATTTCCAAGTAACAACCAGGAAAAAAACCAAGATAAAAATAGTTGAATAAATTATATCACATGTGTAATTCTTTGAAAATGGCGGCCATAATGAAGTCAATCCAGTTACACATTTGGTTACTTTCTCAATAAATCTGGATTAACAGGAAGTTTCCACAGCTTTTGTCTGTAAATTAAATGGAATTTGGAAACTGAGTCTTGGCCTTCATGGTTTAGACATCTGTGTAGCCGTGAAGCCACTGCAGCAGAGACCAAATCAGCGCGCACGAGTGGCGAAGCTACGAGTGCTTTTCCAACTTGAATTTTTCAGATTTTTTTTCCAAACTTGCTTTTTTTCATTTTTGTTGCTGAATTATTCAAAAAGTGTCATGACATAAATCATTCATAATTTTTATACAAGTGCTGAAAGGTTAACCAATCACAATGTAGACTAGGTTACTGTATGCTCACCCTATCGCTCATGATTGGTTTGAAATTTTGATACCCAATAGGATTGCAAAAATCGAGAAGTAAAGAGAAACATTAGAAACTCCTGACAAGTTGGAAAAGGCATTGTGACTTCGTCACTTGCCTTGCGCGCTGACTTAAGGGCCATGTCACACAAAGGCAATTTGCAGGCAACCAGTTCCAGGCAATCTCCAAGAAGAAAAGGCAGTCACATTTCAACTTTCACATAACTTTCTCGAGGATTGTAAGACATTGTTAGAAAAATAACTCCAGTGCTACAAAGTTGTTTCTTATTGCAAGCAGTGCTATTGGTTGCCTCAAAGTTGCCAGTAAAAATTGCCTTGTGTGACAAGGCCCTTAGTCTTCGCTCCAGTCGCTTTGCGGCTACACAGCTACATGTACGAGCTGAAAGGATATCTTGAAGAATTTGAGTTAAGTTTAATCCAAGTGAACTTTTTTTCATTCATAAATTATAAACTACACATGTATCCAAATTACAAAAATTCCACCACAATGTACCGTTATATGATGCAGTTATTGAAAGAGGAAGGAGTTATCAGATTCCAGGCCCAATACTTCATTCTTCTCAGGTCAAGGCAGTTTCTCCATTGTTAGGGACACCTCCATGAGGGAAATTTAGATTTCTACTAAACATTTCAAGGGGCAATGACCAGGGGCAGTGAGGCAATATCCTCCAGTACCACAGGCATGAAGTACCAGCACCTTGTTATAATGTTAACCATTACATGGTGCTACGTAAAGGACTAGGTCTCATACTTCAAAAATGAAACTGATCATACCGAACAGTCACTGGGCGCTTTGAGATGCACATCGGGTGTGATAAAGTGCTATAAAAGAACTGCGTATTATTATTATTACCCTGTACTAGGCTAGTCTTGTTATCTTTCTCTATGTTAATTTTAGGGTGAACAAAGAAAAATTAACTGGAGCGGGATTTGAACCTGCGACCACCGGCTATAGGCCCTACTTGTTCCAAACACTGACACCCATCCCTTGCCCCTACAATTTCGTGCAGTTTCAAAGCCTCTTTAGTTCAAGAATCAAGGGCTTTATTTTTTAAATTACAATAATTACCCATAGCAACCTTTGCACGAAAGTGACAATTTTCGTTTTTGGAAAAACTGACAGGACACTCACTCAGGTTCCATTGATTTAGGCCCCATAGTCCCCTAGCCCCATACATTGTGCCAATACGCTGGACTCCCTCCGCTTCTTGGCCCAACGAACCCTGTCCGTTAAAACCAGACATCAACTTTCGAATTGAGACTTACTTTTTTTGGCAAATTTATCCCTCAATGATCGGTCGGTCGTTGCTGTCAGACATGTCAGACTCCCAGGCAGAGTCTGGAGAAGATTTCCGCACGGTCCCCCGTGCGATAAATCCTAGGCTTTTGCTGGAATTTTATGTCAAATCTCGGTGATATAAGCCCGTGTCAACGACGGCGGAGAAGCCATAATGGTTGCTGTTCAGCGCGGGTCGCATTTCTGCACTAGTCTTTATTCCAGCAGTCATTTTGCGACGTTTACTTGATAGTGGTGACGTCAAGGTGTCGCGCAGCGGTAAACGTTCTTGAATGTGCTGACTGATTGCGCGCATTGGACGTCACCACTATCAGGTAAACGTCGCAAAATGACTGCTGGAATAAAGACTAGTGCGGGAATACGACCCGCGCTGAACAGCAACCATCATGGCTCCTCCGCCGTCGTTGACACGGGCTTATATCACCGAGATTTGACATAAAATTCCAGCAAAAGCCTAGGATTTATCGCACGGGGGACCGTGCGGAAATCTTCTCCAGACTCTGCCTGGGAGTCTGACATGTCTGACAGCAACGACCGACCGATCATTGAGGGATAAATTTGCCAAAAAAAGTAAGTCTCAATTCGAAAGTTGATGTCTGGTTTTAACGGACAGGGTTCGTTGGGCCAAGAAGCGGAGGGAGTCCAGCGTATTGGCACAATGTATGGGGCTAATAGTCCCCATACCATTATGCTCAAAATAAAATGTAAACAAAAACATTTTCCAGACTGACATTGGTAATAACATATGCACCATCTTGTTCAAGGGGCAGATTTGTTTATCATGTTTATTTCAAACAATTGTTGCCTGCGACTCGACACTTGAACTTCATAAGTTCATGAACACTTCTGCTCTGGATGGAAGCAGTTCGATTTCAAACATTCTGCCTCTGTTGAAAAAAAGCGTTCAACTTAAGACTAAGACTAAGACGCAGTTTCCCTTGTAGTTAAATACTACTGCTGGAGCCATACTACTATTACTACTACTTCTAGTATCCTGGAGCGACCGGTTTTCGGTCACTTAACGGTAAAAATCGTTCGGAAACGGAAACTAAATGAAATTTTTTTAAACCATCTGACCCACCTTTTAACAAGACCCTTTTAATTCATAATCTGTTGAAATCCCAGAAGTTGCAGTCATAAATTCCGAAATATCGTCCTAAATTTACAGCGGTGCTGTATTCGCCGTGCACACGTCGCGTTACCCGTTTCCGGTCGGTCCATTCAGGGGCAGTTTCTATCAACTTCACGCACTAGTATGGCGCGCAAAATGCAAAAAAACAAAAAAACAAATAATAACTATTGTCCAGACTGTCTCTGCGGCTAGTGAGACGATTATTGGTTAATAAAATAACAAAGTTCTTCTTTACATGAATTTTTTTAGATTTATTTTTTCCTTTTCTTTTTCTTCTTTATTTTACTTTAAAGTGGTATTAATGATTATTTTCAAATTAAATGTGATTGTTTTTGCTGAACTTATATAAATTTGTATAATTATATACATCAATTATCCTTTTCTTTTCTGTAGTTTGTGGCTTTTCTGCTTCATCAACATAATAAATGAATACTTCTTGAAGTGCCCTCCCTCCCCAAGAGAAAAATTCAGATGACACAAGAGAAAAGCATGACACCTTTTCTTATCTTTTACTTCTTTATTTTTCTTTGAAGTGTTTAACATAAATTGTTTTAAAATCAAATGTAATGGTTTTTACTGAATTTATATAAAAATTTTAAATTGATACAAATCCATTTATATTTATTTATCAAGTTATGTGACTTTTCTGCTTTGTCAACATAATAATAGTTCTTGCATTGCAGTTTGTTCCTCTTCCTGACTCATTAGGGGAGCAGGTCCAGAGCTGGTAGCTTTGATGTTTTATTTTTTTAAGCTTTTCTGATTGATCAACAACAGCCTCGTATTCATCATCAAGACATTCTTGAGAATAAAATAGTCTGTAGCCGGCTTTTACTTTGCGTATCACAGTCTGTATAAAGAGAAGGAAATGTAACATTGCCATTAAAAAACCTATAAAACCAATCATAAAATTCCTAAAATTAATTGTAATAAAGATGACATATTTTCTGGATCCTGACATAAATTCACTGTCATTAGCTACGTACAATGTCAGGCTCTACAAGTATTTTGTGCAATTATTTTACACATTTTGTGCACTGTCCGTGGCATAAATATGAACGTTTTTGATGTTTGTTTTTGTTTTGAAACTGCGTTCTGTCAAAATTTGTTCAAAGAATGGGGAAGGGAGGGGAATTAAGTGAAACTTGGGCCACACAACTTTGTTGTTCTTCATAAACAAAATATTACTGAATAAAATAAAAGTGACTGTTCCATTTCCTCAACACATTTTTAATTTAAAACAAAAAATAATATTTATCACTCTGATTATCTTGAATTTCAGAGTGGCCAATAATATGAATAATTTGGGGAGAAATGAACTTTATATAGCCATTGCAGCTTTCCATAGGGCCCATTGCAATTAAGCAGAGAGTGCAATATAAACACAAAAAGTCATATTCACTTGAAATACACTTAAGGTTTCTGCAATGTTGGCACTCCATACAATCCCACTTAGCAACATAATCACGTGATCTACCGTTCTACCTGGGGAAAATGGAACTTGACCTTACCGATGAAACTTTCATTTGGAATGTTTGACCGCGGATTATAATTTTTAGAGACATTTGATTGTGAGTAAAAAGTGTATTAGTGATCTATACTGAAAATTTAACATTTTATAAACTTTTGGGTGTAACTTACGACAGGAAACTTGAATCTCAATAATTTTTTGCGTGGGTGATCGTAAGGTACATCGGCTGTGAATGAAACTTCTAGTCGCTGTGCATCTAGCGCCCTCTCGCGGTAAACAGGAATCAAAATGAGTGACCGGGTATAGGTGTCGACCGAAAACGGGTAATCGCATGATAATATTTAGTTTGGGAGGCCTAATGTATCTACGTCGTGTGTCGGTTCGTGGATATGTCAAGTTAGTATTGATAAATAAATAGCACAACTGGTTAACACGCGTCCCTTCATACACAAATCTCTACAAATCCACCTACCTGATTGGCCTTATTGAACTGCTTTTTAAGTCCTGCGAACGACATGGTGATCTCTTTCTGAAGTACTTCTTTAAACTAAAAATATGTATTTTTACAAAGACCTGTCACTTAAAAATGAAAAGTCTAATTTCTAAAAACATTGGTTGTAGAATCTACGGATATCCAGATACGGTGTACCGCCGTTACGAGAAGTTCATCAGCACGTAAATTTTGTTGGTAGGCGTTTCACACACGCGCGTATATCATGTCATTCGACTTCGGGGCCAACTATCACAGAAATCCTCACATTTTTACGTGCTGAACGAGAATTTGCAGTCAACGATACACCTTACAAAAGCCGTTTTCATTGGTCAGATAAGCGAACTTCGGGCGAATTGCCCAATCAAATAAGCTGTCTTTCAGCACCAGGAAACTATATCTTTGTGTCTGATCAAATTCGATTGGTTCACAAACATAATTTTACCACTGACAGGCCATTCATATTCGAGTTTTTATGTTACGGCGGCAGACTTGATGGCCAATTTACCAACGTAAATTTCCCGCCAAGTTTAACCTGGGGTTTGGGTTTGGGGATTGTCCTCTGTGTTGTCGCCCTATTTCGTGGCTGTTTTTCTCCCATCTTTTGAATTTTTTCAATCATATACTATGATCGGTGATTATGTCCCAAGTGACGTAGTAGGATCGAAGAAGAGATCTCTAGCAGCGTCCCCCGGTAAGTTTAACAACCGTAAATTTGTTCAGTTTTCTCAGTCAGGTAGCATAATTTATTTTTTATAAATTTACGAAACAGTCATGACATGCATGGCAACATCGTCTCCTTTGCAATTGCACTTGCACTTGCAGTGACCGCCTGACTGACCTATCGGAGGCAGTCAGTAGCTTGCTAGGTATCATCAGGGACAGTGAATTTAACCTATTTCTGCCTACATAATTTTACACACGTCTTCATAATTTGCCTGTTTTTCTCCTAATCTCACAAGGCCGAGCAGTGTTTGTAAAATTTGTGGAGGAGTGAACTTCTCAATTCTCATTAAACTAGCATTTAGCAAAGCAGCATGACTAAACAGTTAGGCTTACTCAGCTCAGACGACAGTATCAAACCATAGTCTAGACTAGAAGTATCAATGTGCTTTAGACTGGGCATGCGGTAGGCAAGTTAAATTTAATAATAATTATATATTAATTATTATAAAAATAAAATATAATGTTAAACTTGGCCTAAACAATCCGCAGATAGCCTGTTCGCTAATGCTCTGAACTGAGTTTATTTCTACCTTCATCCATGGTCATGATGGTTTTATGCAGTCAACGCAGAATACCATAGGAATAAGTTACTTTGCTCATGACAGGGTCTTCTTACTTAGCACAGCTGGTATCCTGTGTTGACTGCGTAAAACAATATGTAATTCAGGAGGGCATCCGCGAACAGGCTATTGTCATTGTCCATTGATGATTGAACTTTGAAGACTGATTGTACTGTAGGCCTACATCTAATAATTGTAATTGTTTTTAGTTGGCTTATCTATCTGTCTTTCTGTTTCAGATTCAAAGGTCAAATCAAAGCTATCCATCATGAGTCCTCCATCTAAGAAGTTGAAGCAAGGTTTGTTCAATGATTAAGTAATGATAGCGTGTTACGACCAAGCGGTCTAGTGCACTGGACTCAAGTTTTGATGGGGTGTGGGTTCGAATCCCGGTCATGACACTTGTGTCCTTGAGCAAGATGCTTTACTATAATTGCTTCTCTTCACCCAGGGGTATAAATGAGATGAGTCCCTGCGAGGGTAGAGGTTGATATTGTGTTTCTCTCCACAATATTTCTAAAGTGCCTCAATGATTTTAGAGCATTTCTAATTCAAGGCAACAGTTCTTGAAACTCCAAAACTTTCACAGGACCAGAAATATTTTTTGCATAACCTAAAATTATATTTTGTATACTTAGGCCTAATTCTTTGCTTTTCTCAGTAAACTTCATTTAAATAAACTTGTGACGATGGACAATATCATCAAAAATATTTTTTCAGCTGATTAGGGATTAAGGATATTTAAATGTCGCAGTACTTGATACATTAATTTTTTTTGTTGATATTTCTATGTGTAAAACTATTTAGTGGCACCCAACCATGTGTTGGCTATCACTATTGTCATTGGCTATCAGCATTTCCTTTGAGTTTGCTGTCGTCGGTGCAAGGATCATATCATCATTGCCGCTGTAAGTCCACACAATTGTGGCCTCAATTTAACAAAAAAGAACTGCGGGATGTGAGCGTACGGCCTGGGCACGTTGTAAGAATTCAGCCAATAGGAAAACTTGTTTTGCAGTACGCGTAGAAATTTGACAGCAAATAGTAATAGTGTTACGCACTCGTGTATGAAATCAGCCAATAGGAAAATTTGTTTGCGCCATGCCTACATGTAGGAATTCAGCAAATTAGGAAATTTGGGTATTCACATAGTAGGATTGGGTGCACGGTAAACATGCTTGACACATTATTTCATCATCAAATGCAAAAAATGTCACCTTTATTTGTCTTTTGGAGTCTAGTTTTTGCCCTTAGCAAACACTCAAAAGACCTTGTGCACGTAACGCCATTTCAGTAGGGCACCCTCCGCTAGAAGTCAAAAGAAGGTTGCTCATTGGCCCATCCTGTGTGCTGCACGTACAAATATGTGCGTTTCCATTGTTTCATCATCGTTTTACCTCTAAGATGGCGGCATGATGACGTCAATGCATAAGGTCCAAACAAATATACGGACTAGTGTCCAAACACAATTTATGGCTATCGAGGAAGTTGCTCTGTATAATTTGTAAATATAGTGACAACAGTATTGAATATCGTGATTTATTTCTGGCGATGTATCGCATCGTTAAATTTTGATATCGGCACAAGCTTAGTATGTGTGTGCATCTTAAATACATTAAGCTTCAGGACTTATTTAGTTTTAATAGTTTACTGGACTCTGGCAAGTCATCCAATGTGTATTTCAAGCCTTGCAAAAAGTCAAAAACATTAACTTCAAATTATTGTGGTTACATCCGTTCACTCAATTCCTCAATAAAAAAGAAGTAGACAAACTATTTATGCTGTGGAGAACAGACAAGAAGTGAAGAGGAAGTTATCAATTACCTGCGCAAATCTCCTGAGATGCTTGTAGACAATTTCCTTGAGGGTGGTGGTAACATTGATGTAAGCCATACTGGACACACTGCACCACAATTTCTCCTGGGGAGCATCAGTTTGATTTCTGAAGCTCCACCCCTGGGCTGAGGGGACAGTTTTCAGGATATTATTTGTTTCCTCTTGTGATTCATCAACGATTTTAATCAGATCTTACAGATTTAGACAACTGTGCAGTGAAACAGGCCAAGGGGCAGTCAAATGATTTAATCCCCATTTAGGCTCCAGATGCAATACATTTAAACAATTTCATTAAGCAAAATTCTTGGTTAACCCACTCGGTGGAAACGGTGGAAATTTTGACTGGTGTTTTAACTAGCATTTGGCCAGGGAACAACTGTTAAGGGAGAATGCTGATTTATAACATATCTTTTGGTCAACATGTAACCATAGCCTTTCTAAACCTATCAGCTCTAACCAACTTAAAGTTTGGAAAGTGAGCTTTGAATTTGTGTATGTTGTGACTGCAGTTGTTTTCCTAGAATTTTTGTTTGCAGTTTCTTAAAAAAAGTAGTAATTTACAGGATACATGTATAGGACACAGGGCTGAGCACTAGATTGATAAGCCACAAACTGACTGCTGCTACTATGCTGCTGAAACATCCTGCTAGTTGCTGAAAGAAGTTTCCTGCTTAGTGCTTAACTACTAATTAGGCGGCACCTGTTAACCTTAGGATTACGCTTCCACAGGTGCAAGTCAATTAGTTGTTGACACTGGTTGATTTATTGAGAACTTGGGTTTTTGGAGAGCCGATTGTTGACCAGGGGGTATAGAATTTGAGTTCCTTTTCAGTGATAAAATACCTTGAACTTTGGTCATTAAAGGGGCTGTGTCTTCATGGTCATAGCAGTAAATAGAATAACCCAGTTATTACGTGCCCGCCAGTGGTCACATCCCAGTTTGACAAAGACAGCACCCTTTGTGATTTGACTGCAAGCAGGCGTGTGTGCAGTACCTTGGTTAGAGTTTATCTTTCCATGCACAGCCACAGGCCTGCTATAATCATGACGATGACACTGCCCCTTTAAGAGACAAGACAATCTTTCTAAGGGGACGGATTTCCTGTGTAGGGAAATGTTTAATTCTTTACAGAAGATGAGCCCTTTTCACACTTCTGAGCCAATTCTCAGGTAAAAAAAACCAAGGAAAACTCCTGGGGATTTTCGCCACCCAATGTTCATTTCCCACTTGATGCAATTTTCCAGGAAAAATTTCCACTCAAGATGCTAACCCCGGGGTTATCTTGACTGACCCTACTCCCAAGCAGGGGTAGCAACTACCAGGGAAATGGCCTTTTCCCAGGAGTTTGCAAGGGTTAGCAATTTAAGTGTGAAAAGGTAAAATAAATTGTCCTGGGAAATTTGTGTAGTGTGTAAGCTGTAAGATGGCAAGAAGTGGCAAACCAGGTTCATGGAGGCAATTGCCTGTAGTTAAATGACATTATAGTTTATAAAGAAGCTTCTTACTAATTAGCTTTGAGTGTTTTGTAACATTTGAATGTTTGTATTTTTTCCCAGCTCGCCTGCCATTCAAAGTTTTATCTTCTCCCTCGCCCAATCAATGCCTCAAGTCTCCAACCGTTGACACCCTACCAACCAAAAAACGCAAACACTCGGGCTCGGAGAAAGCAACTCCATCGATCCTATCAACTAAAGGCAAGACTCCAGACCTAAAGACAACGTTAAAGAAAACACTTGAGAATTCACTGAAGAAGAAGGTTGCGGTTTCACCTGGGACACCAAAGAGACCCTGCATCCAGGCGTCAGACCTTGAGCCAGAGGTGACGTCGAGCTGCGAAGATCAAGATGGATGGAAAGGGGCCTCATCATCGTCAACAACTCCAAGGAGGTTAACAACTACTAAACCCAAGCTCTTGGACAGCTTCCTTCAGACGACCCAGCAACCTCAGGTGTCAACATCTGACGATGTCATCGAGATTGAAGATGATGAGACAAATGAAGTTTTTTCAACCAGCCAGGACATCAAAGGTCCTCAAGACAAGGATGCTGATAACAGCTCAAATGATGGATCTGAACAGCAAGGAAGCAACAAGAAGGAGATGCTGGGGGAGGACGGTCTGATTGATCTCACCTTGGAGATGAGTCAAGATTCTAAGTCGGCGTCCAAACTCGGCTATGATGCGGACATGGAGGATGAAGACGAAGAGGAAGTGACAGCATCACCCACAGTCTCCATGATGGAAACAGCAAGCAAGACATCGGGAGAGTCCAGTGAGGCTGAGAGTTCAGCAGGAACACTGTCATCAGCTGGTACTCTATCAACACCAAAAGGGATTCCAAAGACTGCTTCTAAGGTGAGAAATAAAAAAAAAAATAGTTTTTGTTCATAAAACGTTTATTCCCCAAAGGAAGCTTTTTTGTTTCAATCACTTTTATGGTATCACACTGAGGAAACAAAGACCAAGAACTTGGACATTATTAGCCAATCTTAATGATTTTTGGATTACATGAAAGTAGGACATTTTTTATAACTTATTTTGCTGTCAAACAATTCCCTTAAGGTGATGATAAAGTTTGCAAAATTGGCCTTTAAACAAGAGCTTTCTGTTGTGGAAGAATGTGTGTTTCATGCTTGAGTGGTCAAACAATGCGGTCAACAGCAGTTTACATTTAAAAAAAATGTTACTAACAAGAGGTTTAAAAAGGGGGACCTTTAAAAAGGTAATCCTTGTTTTCTAATCAATGAAACCCTTTTTGACATTAATTGTGTTGTTTTTTTCTTGGCAGACTCCGTTATCTGCTAAAGCCTTGAAAAAAGAAGAGGAACGAAGGAAACTTAGAGAAGAGAAGGTAAGGGAACACATCAAGGGCTTAGTGGATCAGTCTCTTCCTGTGCTTAATATTAATATAATATATTATGTGCTTAATATTCTAGTACAGTATCACATCGTATAAGCTTGTTTCATACTACACAGGATTGGAAATAAATCAGTAAGCGCTTTTTTCCAATTGTGATGCAAGAAATTTTGTTTCGCTTTTGCAGTTTGTGTGAAGTATGAGCCACGCTTTTTGTGTCAAAGTCAGATTGTGAGCTGCCGGGCCCAAATTCACAAAGCTGCTAAGAAGAATATTGTGCTTGGCAGAAACTAGCGGGAAACCAGTCACAAACAACAAACATTACATGGATGGTAACCTCTTTCTGCTGAGCAAGTTTTTTTTATGCTCAATAGCTTTGTAAAAGAGGGCAATGAGATCACATGAAATTGCTTCATTGTGAAATGGTGGTACCTTAATCTGCCATTGGGTTTTACATCTGGTTAAAACATTGGATATAATTGTGTTTCCGTAGATAAAAATGCGCATGGAAAAGAAACGTAAACTGGAGGAAGAGGAGGCAGAAAGGAAACGCCAGAAGATGGAGACTAAGGTTGCCAAGGAGCAAGAACGCGAAGAAGCAAGGAGGCAGAAAGAGCTGGAGAGAGAGGAAAAGAAGAAGGAGAAACAGCTGAAGAAAGAGCAGGAGGATTTGGAGAAAGAGCAGAAGAAGATGGCTAAGGAGGAGGAGAAGAAAAGGAAACAAGACACAATTGAGTAAGTTATTGATACTACTTATGCCAACTAACTACTCAAATAACTTGTTCAGTTATTAACACCTGGACTACTCAAGTCATTGAGTAAATTATAGATGCTCATGCCAACTAACTACCGTAATTTTTCGGAATATAAGCCGCGGCTTATACATTGATTTTCACTGCAAAAGTCCTTGCTGCGACTTATATACCGGGCGGCTTATACAACGACACGTGAATAATAAATCCCGGCCGTCCACTTGTGTATTTAGAGGACACACAACACAGCAACATTGGTGCGACAGCGATTTAGAATGTCAGCATCCGCTGTTCAATGTACAGTAATTCAGGGTTCGAAATAAGCGGTCACTGGTCGCCAAATGCGAGTGAAAACAGCGACAAGTGAGTCAAAACCTGGCCTTTTGTGGTCCGCTGGGGAGTCAAAAAGTATCCATTGTCACAATTAACAAGGGGTACTTTGGTAAAATCTCATAGATTATTTTCAAGTTATAAAATTATTTTCACATTCGTAAAATGGTTTGACAAGTCTTGATATTTGCAAGATTTGATGCCCGCAATCGTTTCACGAGTCACTACAACCACGCATACACTTACACTGTGTTGCGTTGTAAACACACAACGGTCGTCCCATGTACATACCATACAATACATGCAGCAAATACAAAATCCAACGTAAGCAACGCTGTGATTGGCTACTGATAAAATATCCATATTCATAAGAAAGCTTCGGCTTGCATGGGTAAAAAAGAGCTGCATATGTAGCGAATACTCGGACCACTTTACTCTCAAGCTATTGACGCTCAGACCTCCCATTTGCACAAATTTATGAGTAATTGTTGATACTCAAATTATTTCACTACTCAGTCATTAAATAATTAAATCATTCTGTTCACCGAATGAGCTTACCCCAGATTGCCAACTGCGCCAATCATTGGCACTATAAAATCAACCATTTAAAAAGATCTTTATGGATGAACATGAACAATTTTCAAAATGATTATTTTCAGTGCTAAGATGGAAGAGAAACGCAAGAAGATCGAAGAAAAGCAGCAACAGGAGGAAGAGAAACTCCAACAGGAAGAAGAAAAGGTAATGCATCTAGAACATAGGCCATTGATTGTCCAAGTATTTGTTTAGATTGGTTCTTGGCCACCACAAAGTCTTCATAACTTATTACTTTGTCTTTCCTAAGTTTGATGGACAGCACTAAAGCAAGGTTGTATCTTTTGGAGAAATTCCTAAATGTATTTATTTTTCTTATTTATTTATCAGTCTTATTTAATGAGGGATCCCACAGTGATTCCATTGTTCTCCCAATATATGCCTTATGATATCAAATCACAAGAAAGGACGATAAAAGAGAAAGTAAACATGTGCATCAATTTTAATGTGCATCAGAAAAGTAAAACAGCCAAGATATTGTACAATTAGTTTAAGAAAGATTGCAAGGAAGGTAATAAAAATAAGTAAAGAACATAAAACAAATGTTTTGTGTGAGTTTGCACAATTCAATTTAAAGTCTAGGTAAAAGTACCGTAGCTGAACCCTAGCAGTGTCTTGGGCCGATTACACTTTACACGGAACATATCACAGATGGCCCAAACAAACTATTAAATCCTCAATTACAAATCTGAGGTGTGGTTTCATTTCTGACAGAGAAAGAAAGAGGCCCGGCAGAAAACGTTCTTCAAGAGTTTCTTCAAGGAAGCCGCTCCTGTCAAGAAGATAGTGGAGAAATCCACCGGCTGGTACGCACCGTTCCAGGTCAAGGAGCATATGGTTCTAGCTCCACTGTGTCGGAATCCGAGCTTCGTGGATGCAAAAGAGTTGTTTGATGCAGCGTTTACCGATCAGGTTAGTTTTGATAAGAGCCTAACATCTAAGTTTTCAAGCTGATATTTGATATTCAAAAGTTTATTATTTTGATTTTTACCCTTACACCGTTGTGTGATAAGCACTGCATACTCGGTGCTTTCAGAGTTAGCAGGACCATCAGTGTGCCCAATGGCTGGAGGTCAGTTCAAATACTTACAACGTTATATGATAAGAACTGCATGCTCAGTGTGTTCAGAATCCTGCTGGAAAAAAATCCACAGGCTACTCGGGTGGGATTTGAACCCATGACTCCGCAAGGTTGGAGTATTACAAAGTACACTGCTTTCATCTGAAGTTATTTTACATTATTACAGAGATTTATAGTTCTTGGGGTTTGCTGTCCTCAGGAACTAAACATCTACTTTATTTGTTAATGATTTCCTGGAATTATTAATGTTTTCTTTTTTTCTGCAGAATTGCACCTCATTATATATTGCAGAGCTGAGAAGTAAGACTCATACTGCAGGTAAGATGGGACGGACGCCATCAGCTAAGACCAAAGAGAAAGAAGCTACGAGCAGAACAGCTACGCCATCAGTAGAGAAAATGGTTGAAGAGAAGTAAGTACTTCCAGCAATAACTTCACTGATTTGTGATGTTATTTTATTTGTTGTATGTTTCCAAGGAGGATATGTTTGTTGTAGTTGCTACAAATCATACAAACATTACTGCAAATTCTCTCACTCCAGAAATACAAAACAAATATCTGCATGTAAGGATTTCACAGATTTTTGTTTGTTGCTGGGTTTTTTTCAATGCTCAAATCGGAAAATTTGTGGAACTAATCTATCGGAGAAATTTGTATGTAGCAATTCCATACCTGCCAACCATTCTGATTTAATCGGAATCATCCTGATTTTATAGTTTAAATCCTTAAACAACATTTCTGAAGATGGGAAGAGAAAAAAGAGGGCAACAAGCAGTAGAGAATTTCTCTTCTGAGATGCAAGTGTTACATAATTTGTTTAAGCAAGATGAGAAAAACAACGCCCCCTCCCCCCCAAAAAAAAATAAATAAATAAATAAATAAATAAATAAATGAATAAATACTTTCAATAATTGCAGAAGTTTGGTGAGGACTACATGAAAAATGTTGATAACTTTGCTTTTTGCAAGGTCTGTCAGTGTGACTCTTGGATCACCAGAGCTGGAGCAAACAACCCTGTAATGTACTTTTCTTGTGCTGTAGCTTCGGCTTCGGTAACCATAGGTCATGACCTCAAGGTGTTCCTATTTCAGACTTGTCAATGTTAGCAAGTACGTCATTCTATGTTTTTAACCCTTGATTATTTCCCAAACCTGTGGTGTTTCAGAGAATCGCAGGATGTGGAGATCGTGTCCGTGTCTCCGAAACCCACAAAGCAGATGACAAGAATGAAGTGTAAATTTCTGTACTTCCATGAGAACTATCGGCCAGCTTATTACGGCACGTGGAGACAAAGAAGTAAATTCATCAACCCAAGGAACTATCTCCAGAAGGATGAGGTATGAAGCAAAACTTTCAGTTCGGTAATAGAAATAAACATTTTCAGGCTCAACTTTTTCCGCATTGCAACTTTTTCTTGTTGCAGGATTTTGGAAAATAAATCTGCCAAGGCCATTTTTCAGCTGTATACAAGTTGTTAATGATTGTTATTGTCACTTCACTAGACTGTCCAACCTGTACAATTTTTGGGTACATTTTTCGATTGTTCACCCATTTGATGCTTTTATGATTTTATTCTTCATTTTTACGATTTTTGAAGATGCCGTTTTCAACAAATTTTCAATCCCAAAAAGCGTGCCACAGGCTATGCAAGTCTAGCGTGAATGCGGTACCAAGTGTATTGTCCAAAGTGTGAAAAACAAAAACTGGAGGGATTCATCTTGATTAAAGGTTCACAATGAATCAAGGAATCGATCTTCAATTTATTGGCGAGCTGCGTAGCAGAGTGAGCCTATATAATGATGATTTCTGTCCATATATGCGCTGTCTGTCATTAAGCTTAAAAAATTATGGTTTTAGATTTTTTATGGAATCTCAACAACCCAATTGAGTCCATTATACAGTGAACAACCATGTGTTGTGCTTCTCAACCATTTTCTCACAGAAATTTAATAGTTTGTTTGAAGAAATTTGTTTACTGGGTTTATACATTGCCCCCCTGGCTTTAAAGAGCCAAACTGAGAATAAATGTTAAAGTTTTAGAAATGAATTGTAACCGACTCATAAAATTACAACAATTACACTTTTTAATAAATGTATTTTCTTACTCTCTCAGGTGATTCACAGCTCGGCATGTCAGCTTTTGCTGTTCTATTTTTTAATTTTTTTTTTTTTAAGAGATGAAATCACATTTTCCATCATAAACATTAAAAACAATTGAATTTATTTTCACAGGATTTATTGGATTATGAGATTGACAGTGACGACGAGTGGGAGGAGCCAGGAGAAAGTCTTTCACATTCAGAGGTAAACAGCTCGACTTTCCAACAAACTTAGGAGGAAAACAAACCTCAACACGTTGTTCTCTGTTTAGTTCACTAATTAGTGTTTGGAAAGCAAGCTTGCAATAGTTTATAGCCTGAACATCTAACATAACACTTTGAGGCTGATGAATAATGCAAGATACCGGCCTTTAGACCTGGCATGTTCCTGCCAGATGTACCGTGCATGCCACAGTACCCTACACTGAACGCTCACTATATATCACTATAAGTCTAGTTATGCTTTACTGCGACGAGTTTCATTGGCAATATTGAAGCAGTAGAAATGTAGATGTGGTCAGGGACTATGCTGTACACGGGCAAATTCTTCCACGTCGTTGCTGCTGTTATTTTAATGTTTGTTTTGCTTGATCATTGATAGGGAGAAGATGATGGTGAAGATGAGGTTGATGCAGGAGACTCGGACGATGGTTTCTTTGTTCCTCATGGATACCTCTCGGAGAGTGAAGGATGTGAAGATGAGGTCAGTATTAATCAGATGGCACCCCCTCCACCACTCCTCCCTTGTGCATGATTTAAAGTTTCCTTATATTACTTGCCATCATGTACTCAGATTTTGTCATTAGCCGCGTTCGCACTTTATTAATATTTTAAACGAGACCATGGGTAACTTCCAATGGGTAAATCTTACCGGTGTCTGCACTTGGATTATTTGACGTGGGTAAAACTAACCAAGGCGATGGTGAAACAAACCAACTGAGGCATCAGCGTCGGCCACCTTTAAACCAGCCTTTGCACTTGTGAACCAGATGTGGTATTTTACTGGCTGGTTTTACTGGGACGATGCGTCCGCACTGGACTTTTTGGCTCGGTTAGTTTGACCAGGTTAGTTTACCTGGGCAGAAGGTGGCCCGTTAAACTACCCATTGGACTTGGTTATTTTAACTGGGTGAAATTTGACTGGGCTGTTCACACAATGGTAAAGTTATCCATTTGCTCGGTTAGTTTACCCCAAAAAAGTCCAATGCGAACACGGCTATTGAAGAGGGCAAGGTAAATATTCCTTAACACTTGGGCCCAATTTCATAGAGCTGCTTTTCAGAAGAAAGTACTTTCTGCTGTGGGATTTGCACCACCAGAAATACGAAAACAAATTAAAGACTTTGTGTTTGCCGCTGTGTGTCAGAACAATGGCGGCGTTTTTTTTACTTTTCTAGTGTGATTTTAAGGTTTCAGACTTTTGTCGGACTTTCAGTGGCTGTGTCAAGGCTGTAATTGGTCAATAGGTTAGTAGGCGAGTCTTAATGGATCGGTCTATTACCTGGAGGCCATGGCCTCTGTTGCCCTGATCTTGGCTCTGGTGTCCTGTCAAAAGTTTCCTGTAGATTTCTTTATAGAAGTGCCCTTTGCAAAATGAAAATGGCCTTGCCCTCTCATGGATGAAACTTCAGGCCAGGGCCCAATTTTATAGAAATGCTTAAGCACAAAAGGTAGCTAAGCACAAGAAAAATTTTGCTTACCAGAATAAGGTTACAGCCAAAGTACCAAGTCATGAGTACCAATTGTGACTGGTATCCTGTTCATTTTTGCTTTGCGGAAATGTTTAATCAGTATTTTTTGCTGAAGTAGCTCTATTAAATTGTGCAGTTATGAGAAAAATGAAAGACAGTTTACTGAGTGTAATTAATGACAGTGTTTTGATTTGACTTGCAGGAGGAAGTGGAGAACTGGAAGGCAAGACGGGCAGCCAAAGCCAAATCCTGGGAGGTCGAGCTCAAACGTCAGCAAGGGGTTCTCAAACCAGTTATCGTTGGTTGCCTGTGGGAGACGGCTTCTTCAAAGACCTCGGTAGGCAATCTCAAGACGATGGATGCCTATAAGATTGTTGCCTTGACAGCCACCCCTATAGATATCAGGAGGAGGAAGCAGACAACTACACTGAATGAAGAGATGCCTAAGAAAGATTCAACCATGAAAAACATCAAATCCATCATGGGTGTATCGCAGGGGATCTCACTGAAAAGACCCGTCCCAGCTGAGGGTAAGTCACACCAATATTATTATCTTTTAACCCTTCAGTTGATGGACCATTTGAAACCATTCAAAATTATCCATTCCTCTTAAATGTAGCTTTGTACACACTCTATAGCTTTACCGTTGGATCAAAGTACACAACCATGCGTGATCAGAAGCATGTAAATGATTTTGGATGGTGAAACAGTGGGCAACAGTCTACCAGAGGAGTAGGAGGTTTAAACTAGGGAGGATTCCTCCGGCCATGAACCAAGGGGCTTGTAACAAAAAGCCTGTAGCGGCCACAAATTGTTTGGCGGCTTGGATCATTCCACTCCAATTTGAAGGGATTGCATAATTGCAACCTTCTTTTATTTTACCATCATTGGAAAGATTTGATTATTCTCTTTCCAACCATAGTAAGCTTGGGTATGGAGGGTGAACATGGACAAAACTACAGCTTTTATAACAAAAAGCCATTGTGCTCAGGCTTGAGTGTTTTTTATGTGTAAGCTTTGGCGACAAAAGTTGCCATTGGTAAAGAAGTCGGGGTATGAGTACAGTCGACAAAAGTCGCCTATAATTAGAAGGGTTAATCATGTATTAATACGATAAATATTATTCTTTTTACCCACAGCTATGCCTGATTTGATCCGTCTAGTTCATGGCAATGTAGCGGGAATCAGAACTCTGCAACGTGAATTCAGAGAGTACTGGCGTCTTGAAACGCTCAAAAGAAACTCTGGAAATTCCATTCCTTCAAATGCAGTAGAAGAGCGATCCACATCTACCCCGATGGAAGTATCTCTAAAGAGCACTCCAGGAAGCCCTGAAGGATCACCTGTATCTCAGAACTTTTCTGTACCTCAAGAAGTTAAAGCGGACAAACCCTCTGCTGTTGGCGCTCAACAAACTGCAGGTGCAGTGGATGTCTGCCAACAAAGCTCACCCAACATGGGTTCGATCATCGGGGGTGTAGGGACTCCGGTGGTGCCCGCTCCTGGGGTCACGTCCACAACTGATAACACTACCACTGCTGACCACATTGATTGCTCCATTTCAAAACGCCAGCTGCTCATCACAATCAATGCTATAGCAGTACGTGAGAGGCGACCAGAACACACACGGACTTGTTGGTACGTACACAAGGATCTTCTACAACACTACAACCTGCAGAGTTTGCCAGTCCCGAGCGAATGGCAATACATAACGAAACCCCAGAAGGTGATGCGAGCAGAGAGTCCCCTCGTGGGGCACGTGACGCCAACTCCTAATTATAACCATACAAGGATTAATCCAGCAGGTGGATTACCAGTGATAATGCCACAGAGTCAGGGAATGCCAATGCGCCAGGCTTTGAACCCATCGCTAAACATGTCCATGGGCCATCCATGTGGAATACCAAGTGAGGTGCAATGGAGGGTACACGGAAACACAGTACGAGAAAATCTAGCCTCTATGAAATCAGGGCAAGTTAAACCAGCAACTGAGATGACTTTATCTCAGCCAATGATCCAACCTGCTAGTGGCGTGCAAGTACCTATGCACAGCTCGGTATATAACTGCATGTCCCCGATGGAGATCATCCAGAAGCTTTCACAATCAATCCCCAGACAGCCTGCTCCGCAACCTCAGGCCAAACTTTTCAATCCCGCATTGTCAAATGAACAAGTTCACTACATGAACATGCTTCCCAAACAGACGGTTGTGTCACATGCGACGACGACATCCCACATCTTGGGCTCGCTGTCGTTGCAATCTCAGATTAACCAAGTTCCAAGGTCCATGGGCCATGAGGTGAAAGTGGCGCAGATGAGCCCCACAGACATCAAGGCTATGCTGGCGTTACAAGCAGCGACGGAACGAGCTGCAAGATCCAACGTGATCAAAATGCCAAGTAATACCCCGATAAATGCTCCATCACAGTCAGCTTCAAGCAGCACAGCCCCTGCTTCCTGTAACCCTGATGGATCAACCGGTCTTCCAGTTGCACAGCAACCAACTAAGAAGACAGCAACGCTGAAGAAATTCTTTAAACCCTCCACCACATGCATCGCAGAAAAAATGGACACTTCAGTCGACATCAAGGAAGGCAATGATACAAAACAGATATCTGTGGGTGAGAGTTCGGCAAAAACTATCCAAGCAGATAGCTCTGAAATAAATAAAGTAGGAATGTTAGATGTGGTAAACAAAAGAGTGGAAATGACAAACTTGGATTGTCCAGAGGAAAAGATGAACATTGAGGTTAGTCAGGAGGTGAAGATTGTAGATAATGTAATTGTTATAGAATAAGGGGATTGGAAAACCTCACCAACCAGTTGTATGGACAATGTGATTTTTTAATCATTAACTAATGTAACATGCACAGTTTCTTTAGGGTTTGTTAAAATCTGATATATTTTTTTGGCGTCTGCAAATAATCCGTGACAAACCAGTTACTGATTGTGTTGAATTTATTACTGTGCCATAGTTTTAGCCGGAAATTGAAAAAAATGTATTAAGTTGAAAGAAAAGCATCAAAAATGACTCATTTATGATACTTTTACACAAAAATTAAATGATTAAAAAGGAAGGTGCCTAATTGACCCATTTCTGGTATTAATTTCTTGGGACAGTGAATGCAAATTGTGGATTATTTTTGTGTTTGTGTTTTTTTTTTTTCTTCCGTTATTAGATGTGTTTAATAGAGTAGCTCACAGTATTGTTTTACCCTCTATATTATATTTATGCCAGACATAGAGTGATATGACTAGATTGTATAAATTGTAGATTCTGGGTTGAAGTTGTAACAAATAAGTGCGGTGGTTCGGGCAATGTTAATCTTTAAAATAAAAGAACTACATGTATATATGTAATCTTTAGTGTAGGACTCCATTTTCAGGACTGGTACTTCGTTCTTGTCAGGGAAAGGCAGTTTATAGGGCACCTCCTTGAGAGAATTTTTAGTTTGTACTGGAACATGTCAAAGGGCACCAAGGCAACAACCAGGGGCGTGAAGGGAAGCAATAAACCGTTACCCTGAAGTTAGTATCAGGTCCCAATTTCCTGAAGCTGTTAAGCATACTGCTGCAGGCCTTGATCTTAAGACAAACGGGGGCGGGCCTTTGCTGGCCAAATCAGAGAAATTGTACAAGGGCATGCTAGCCCAGTTTGTAGTGACAGTGCAATTTTTCTGAAGGGCATGCTGGCCAACTTGACAGGGCATGAGGCCAATGGCCTCGGTTAAGATCAAGGCCTGCTGCTGAGTAAGTTACATTGTATCAGGGTACCAGCCAAAACAATGTAAACAAAAGACTCTTTAAATATGACGTCACACTCTCAAATAGTGCCCCTCACTGAGGCAAAAGCAGACAGATCATTAGACGACAGCTGTTCTTGGTGCGTAAAAATGTGCGTGTGACCTCAGCATACCAGCAGCATTGGGCATTATGCAAGGGGTCTATATAATGTCTTAGCAGCTGCTAGTCTTCTTTCTGCTTGATAGTTTGTTTCATTGTGCTTAGCAAAATTGTTGTGCTTACCAGCTTTATGAAGTGGGGGATTTTTGAGGACACTTGGTGGCAGGAAACTTACCAGGTAAATCCTTTGTTCTCAGAATTGTGCGCATGCTCAGAACTATTTGTAAAAAACAAATATTTCCTGGTAAGTCTGCTGCCACCTAGCCAGACACGATATTTGGCCCATGGAAAAAGTAGTACAATGGCTGGCAATGGCAATGTACATATGGTATAGGCCCATATATACTTGTCATGCTATTTAATGACAGTTTTGCTGATTTTTCCGAGGACAAAAAAAATCGGAAATCGGACTAAAGTAAAAAGAATATCATGCCTGCTGGTGTTCCGAAGTCTCCCATGGAGCCCATGGAGTGCGAGTTGGATCGGTGGCAGGCTTTTTAGTTCTCTCTTTCGTAGTTAAAACTCACAGTATTTAGATTCTTGTAGACATAACATACCATGCCGTTTCGTTTTTTTTCATGACATTTTTCCTGATTTCTGGATTTCTCATATGTTTTTGTTTGTTTTGTTGGGCCTTTGAACCTTCTTTAAGACAGGAAGTAACTTTGCAAAGGGCACTTCCATTGCAAAATCTTAAAGTCTGTGGGAAACATTTGAGGGGACATCAAGGCCAGGACCTCAGGGCAACAGAGGCCATGGCCTTCGTGGCCGTGTAATTACGTTACAGGCACGCTGTTAACCATGGTGCACGAAAAAATAACCCTGGACATCATTTTGTTATTGATTACTTTAAATGAATCTGAAACTGAAAATGTAAATGAAATGTTTTTGTTTCTCCTGCCATGCCAGAGTTGATATATTCATTTTTAGTTTGACCAATTATGCAGATATCTGGTTTTCATGGTTGTTGACTGTTAGTACTTTTTCATCATGCAAAACTAAAATCCATCAACATAAATAGTCTAGAAGTAATCCAGAAATTGTTTTTACGCAAAATAGTTTTATTTTCAGTTGCAGTTGTTAATGATTCACCACCCAAGAAGTTTAAAAAAGAAGTGGCTCAAACTTAAGTTTGTGGAAATACGTGTACATGTAATCCATCAAGTTTAGTAATCTAAAAATCTGTACATAGTTACTCTATGTAGAAGTTGGAATATTGTGGTATAGACCATGTTACCTGTGACATCACATGTTTACAAAAGAGCCACAGAACCTGGACTTCCTGCAGGCAGGATTTGTACACGGCTCAATGGGAAAATACTTTAAATCTTTCATTTTATGGAGATTGCACTGTCCGATTGTCATCAACTTTGGATATGAAGGAAAGGGGCACATCTCACAACTAGTTCAGCTCTCATTTTAATAGCCATTGAATTTATGTGGAAATTATGATACAAAATGTAAAATTTCTCATATGTCCCATGCAGTATCTTGCCTGCCAGTAATTGCCCTGGAATGTACAAGGTCACTCTTTTGTAAACAAGGGTCACATGGTCTATACGTGTATTTAACGTTGTAGTTAATCTCTGAATTGAATGTATAAAAGGAATACAACTTTGGTGGTTTTAGCAAAATTCTGAATTTATTCAATTGTGAAATTACAGCAACTTATTTTGTGTGTGAAAGAAGCCTTTTGTCCCTTGAAAGATTGCCGATCTTGGAACACCAAGTGAACTGGGCACATCTGTATCCATACTCTCTGAATGTAAAAGAGAGAAAATTTCACTCCTTAGCCCGAGAGGTGTCATGTTGGCTCTTTTAAGAGTGAACATCACAGTGCTTCACCCTTTGGGGGTGAAATTGGAGCGAACTTCACTCTTACTCAAGTTGAAAATACCCGTCTTTCACTCTAAAAAGAGTTGTCTGCCATATGGTTCTTTTCAAGAGTGTTATGGCGGACAAAACGAGTAGTTTTTCACTATTTTACATTAAGAGAGTAAGATGTAGGTTCTAGGACTGTTTTGGTTCTGGACACTTTGTCTATAATCCAGGTATGTGATTTCTCAGGATTTCTTTCCTGATGTCAGGACTTTTTTTTATTTCCTTGGGCCTTCAAACTTTCTTGAAAGAAGTAAAGCAGTCAATAAAGGAAGAAGGAGATAGTCCACATTGTGTCCATAGCTGTGGTTTTGTATTTCTTGTGATGCACAGAGTCAGTAAACCTCCGGTCTGAATTGTAACATCTGGGGGTGGGGAAGGGGGGTGGGTTCAGGGGACCCAAGGCCTGCAAGCCATTTTCCAGGACTTTTCACATTCGTCAAGTCTCATCCCTGAACATCCTTAGATTATAAGGGCCATGTGACACTAGGCAATTCTAACGGGCAACTTGAAGGAAACCAACTCATCTACATTCAAAATGTACACTTTGGTCCCACGAGACATTCTTCTCATGGTATCTTACTGTCACATGAGACAACTAGGTTAAGATTGGAATGTAAATGTTCTCGCTCCCTTGAGATTGCCTTGAGATGTGACATGGACTTTAACCTCATCTCTCCGTGACAGGTGGGGGTGGGGGTGGGGGTGCATGTGCCCCCTCCACAACTTTCCAGTCCCCCCCTCCCCCGCCCCGAAAGAAAATCCAGTAGTTCATAAAAAAACATGGCACCGTGCAACCCCATCCCCCCCCATGCAACCGTGTATAAATCTCTTTTGGGAAGTACCCACAAAATTACTAGTTTACTAGTTATAGTGAACTTCTTATCCTTCACACCATGCATACTTTAAAACATCACTTTCTCATCTAAGATTTGTGAGCATATGAGTACCGGTACTCTTTTTTTCTGGATTATACAATAATGCAGTGTCTTCTGTAGAAAAATTGCAGCCATGATTAACTTGGTTCGTTTTATCATTTGTTTTTGTATCTTACATTTTTTTTTTTAACAAAATATATTTAATGTTCGCGAACAGAAACAAAATGTTCTTTGTCAATGGATGGCTGTGAAATAGACTAATTTGTGATGGTGTGGCCATCTTGATTTTGTCTCCCAATTAATTAAAGGCCAAAGTGAGGTTGGGATGGCAAGTTAGTCTGGCACTTTTCTTGTAAAAACTTAATGATCCTTACTTGTGTAATTGCACATAGGGAACAAGATGAATGATAGCAATAGTTGTTTTTATTAAAATAAATGTAACTGTGCTTTTTTGAAAATGGATAATTTAGTTTCATTTTTGTTTTTTACTTGTTAAGTGCTTAAGTTAATTTGGAATTTAAATCTATACTTTGTTATGTCTATACGTTTTGCCCCTGTCATCAACTTTTTTGTGTATAAAGATTTATAGAGATTTATGGAGAAATTGTAAGATTTAAATTAGGAATAATCGGGAAAAGTCTTGTTCCATTCTTTACTGGGGGTGTTCGTAGTGGGATGGCAACTTGTTCAGTTAATTCCTGCCTCACCCATCTCGCCCAAAGTCTTAAAAACATCGAAATGCTTAACCAAAATGCTCAATATTTTAACTATGAACCCCAAATTCATGGCATGAAATATTATTTCAGATCATTGTCTTCTCCTTCACGAGAAATGTGTTTCTCTTAAAACATTGAGACCTGCCCTTCTCAACACCCCAATGGTAACATGTTATGGATATGCAAATTATTCACAATAGCTTGATCCTTTGATATGCAAATTATTCGCAGCCCTACGGGCATGCTCCAAGCAGACAAAATGGCTGACAACCAAGGACTCCAAGTTCTCTCCTCAGTTCTCCGTATTTTATAGCCAATTCGGTTGACGAAACCACTGCAAGTTGATCGAGGTGAGTTGAATATTAGTTATAGAATCCCTTGGAAGAGTCCCCATGGTGAATATTAGGATTCGTAATAGTAAAAATGAAGCAAACATAAGACTTAACAGGTCGGCGTGGCGGCAAACTTTGATTTTAAAACACACGTGGGAGGGCTCCTCTGAAATTACACTCACTTGTGCTCGTATAGTTGTTTTAAGACAAATAAAGCCATTCAAAAAAATGCTGTATCCGGCTGCCACGTTATCTCCCTTAATTTAGGTCAAATTATATCCTTACCTGTCCCGAAAGGTTGACAGAATGTATACAGAGAGGATTACAAAGTGTCGAAATCATGAAAAGTAAGCCATTTTCATGTCTGTGTTGGCCTTCACTTTGTTGGCATTTTAGTTCCTTTTGGCATGAATGTGCAAAAATGCTGGCTACGAGATGAAATGTCCGGTTGAATTTTCTTTTAAAGGTCAATATTTAGCGTTTTAACTACCACTACCAGTTCCTTGAGAGGAAAATAATTTTAAAAAAGGGAAATAAAGCCCAACATCCATTAAAAAATCTAAAAAAATCCCTTAGATTTGTGGGCTTGAGCCCAGGGTTGAACAGGGAAAATCTTGTGCCTTCATGGTGCCATCAATAATGAAAAAAAAAATGTATTCAGTCGATGTGTTGCCTATGATCCATGCATAAAAACCATGGACCTTGTTCGTTTCAACCACCCATGTCAGGATTATAGTCTTGTGTATACTGTAACATATTGTGTAGTTTTGACCCCAACAAGCGAACAGGCTTCTCTATTTTGTACTTTATTTGATGTGTGTTTTGCCCAGTAGTGAATGGTTGTGTTGAAGGCGAAGTAACATCTTAAACTACTTGTCAAACAAGTATTTTCGTGTTGAGTTTCAATTATTTGATCATATACACCAGACCCGAAAACTTGATTCTTTGTGCAGAGTTGCCAAATAAATTTGTCTAAAAGATATGACCCCCCCCAAAAAAAAACAAAAAAAACCAAAGAGAATGTGTGTTTGGTTTTATTCTGTGTCAAGTAAATTTTTGTGTGATGTTTGTTATGTCCAACTGGGGATGTTTGTAATGTAACTCCAGATATTACTTGTAAAACAAGTGTTTTCTTGTTGAGTTTTCATCTCTTTTGTTTTATTGTACACTTTAATGGACTATGGATACTTCTTGTGCGGAGTAAGGAAATAAATTTGCCCTGAAAAAATTGCTGACCCCAAGAAGTGGATTGGTTTTATTCTGTACCAAATTAGTGTTGTTATTGCGATATATTTTGTCCAACTGGAAATGTTTGTCTTGCAGGCAAATTAATGCCAACTATTATTTGTAAAAAAGTGTTGTCTTATTGAGTTTTCTATTATTTGTTTGATTGAACAACAAAACTTAAATGATGTTAAGGTTAAGGAAATAAATCTTTCCCCGAAAAACTATAACCCCGACAAGTGAAATGGTTTTATTCTGTGTCAGTATTTTTTGTGATGTGTGTTTTGTCCAGCTGTGAATGTTAGTCTTGTTGGCAAATTAACACCACACGTTGTTTGTCAAACAGTGTTTTCTTGTTGACTTTCCTTATTTATTCCTACATCAAACCTGAAAGATTTTACTTTTTATGCCTTGTAAGGAAATACCTCTTTGCTTTTTGGACCCCAAAAAGTGGAACAAATTATTTGTGATGTGTGTTTTGTCCAACTGTGAATGGTTGTCTTTTTTTATTTTTATTATTTTTTTTTTATGGAAGTCGCCAGACACACAAGGCATGTAAGCCACTCAAGGTGTGGGCTACGTCAAATCAGCTGTTTTCCCAGGGGCCATTGCCACCTACTCCTAGGGCTGAGACAGAGTTACCCCCTTTACTGTCCATAAGGATGTAGGCTTGTGTATCATCCATCAGAAGCCTGGCTGGTAGAGCAGAAAGCTCTACATCCCCAACTTTTATGAAGCAATTATGGTTAAGTGCCTTGCTCAAGGACACAAGTGTCATGACCGGGACTCAAACCCACACTGCGATGACTCAGCCACCAGAGCTTGAGTCTGACGCACTAACCACTCGGCCACATACGCCTTGTCAGAATAACGAAATAAATTGGCTCTAAAGTAACCGACCCCAAGAATTGTATTGTTTTTATTTTGTGTCAATCGGTTGAGACAATCTTACTGTACAGTTTGGAAACCTGGATGTTCATCTACTTAGCAGGAGAGGACCTTGGATTGGAAGTACACCTGTATGCTGAGGATGGCTTAGGATGTGTCATGGACGTACCATATGGGGGACACCAAACCTCTATGGCTGTCTACAAAAACTATTAGACTCTGGAGCGATGGAATGAAACTTGCAGGGCACTGTTTTTGGCGACATGAACTGTCAGCCTCCCCTCCTCATCTTGTTGGAACCATCCCAAGTAAAGGCCTCCAGAGGCAAGAGGAGGTTGTCCTCACGTTGCGTCCTAAAGAGACACACTGGAGTCCCCATGAATGAAGACCTGCGCTCCTGCATGAAGGATCAATTTGACTGGAGGGAGAGAATCAGATGGGCCTATGTTGATGGATGACCTCCCCAAACCATGATCTTGATTTATTCTATGTCAAATTAAAAAAATTGTAGGCATGTCAATTTGTGTTTTGTCACACTGTTATTGATTGTACTGAAGTCAAATAATACAAGATATTATTTGTGAAAAATTGTTTTCTTGTTGAGTGTTCATTATTCATTTAATCAAACAATCAGACAACTACATATATAACTATTTTGGAAAGTTGAAAGTAAATTAATTTACCTGTAGCCGTGATAAAAAAAGTATCTTGGATTATTCTGTGCCGATTCTTTTTTATGACGTTTATATTTTTTAGGATGTTTATATTTTCTATGACGTTTGTTTTGTCAAAAGAGTTATTTTGAGTTTCACTTATTCCATTTCTTTGTAAAGTAAGACTCAGACAAAGCTTTCTTTTGCTAATTGTTTGTTAATTTTCCTGTGAACTGCAGTGATCAATTTGGAAATAAATATAACCATGAATTAAACTGATTTAGTGACGTTTGACTGTTGAATTGAGGGAACTGTCATTCAGTGGCTAACTGCATCTGGTGAAAGGATTGATCTAGAACGAGATGGTGTAGGACCGGTAGTGATCCAGCCATATGCTGAGGTGTATTCAACCAGTCACCTGGTGTGAGCATACCACCAGAGTGTGATGAAGTACGTCTACCTAATGACAGCATGTATCACAACACACAGTCACTCTCCAGAAAGGAATACAGCCACAAATCCTGCAGATCGTCAGGAAACCTGACTTAAGTTGCTTTGCAAAGATGAGCTACCAGCAAGTGATGTTGTGCAGTTCAAGACAAAGACTTGATGGTCCAGGGCAGAGCGATAAGACAGTGCTTACAGCAACTTAGTAAGATGAAAGACCCTAACGATTCTGACTCCTTCAAACTCAACTGGAGATTTTGGATTTTGTAGACAAAGGAGCTAGAACTAGACGGACAGATCAGAAATGACCATCTAAAGCCACTCAGACCTGGACCTGGTTTATCAGAGCTGCCGAAGCACAACAAAATGTTGCAAACCAAAATACAGTTACCAGCTAAAATACAATGTCACATACACCACCTGTGACTGGTATCCTGCTCATGCATTTTTGCTTAGCAGAAATCGTTAAGTGATATTTTCTGCTGAAGAAGCTGTATGAAATTGGGCCCTGTAAGATGGAGAACAAGATGTGATGATTGTATAGTCAAGACATTCTTGTGCATGATTCCAAAAGCTGTTTCTAAGGATGGGGAAGAATGTTTATCAATAGTTGTATACTGTCAAGAGACCTTAATAGGTTAAATATTCTATTATGTTATGCTTTGTTTTACCCAACATCGATGTGTGATAAGCACTGTATATTTGACCTTTGACATTTTAGAGTAGGGCCCGATGTCAAGACTGCTTACTGTTGGCACTAACAGAAGCAGAAAAATCTGTGCTTATGTAAGTGTGTTTCACAGATAGCAAAGAATTTTTGCTTGTGCACGTATGTACATCATGCTACTAAGCATTCTTCACACATACACAGCTAGCAAAGACTATTGGCAATCACTCTGTAAGCAGAGAATGATGACAGTAAGTGCAGAGTTCCACGGTAAGCAAAGCCATGAAATTGGGTCCACATGTCTTAATATAGCCACTAGACTAATCTTATTTTTTTGTGTTTCCCAGAAAGGTGAATACCAAAACAACTCAATTTTGTACCAAGTATGACGAGGTTAGAAACTGATCAGTATCACTGTTAAAAGACATTTTTCTGTTAGATACTTTGCAGGCTAAACACCATCTCTACAGCCAAGGAGATTTTGAGTCTGGCATACCAGAGAGATGGGTTGCTGTACAGGACGTAAATCATTATTAACAAAAGTCATGGTAAGTCTTAACTGAAAACTTGGAAGGTTTGAATTCATGGTTTTTCAATAACCAAAAATGTACCATCTATTTAAAGTTAAAATACAGGATTGTTCTTGCTAGTGGAGGAATCGTTCCCTCCTGCAGAAGATTGGCTTGGATTGAGCCCTCGGACAGATGCGAGTGTGGTGCCAACAAAACAGTTCAGCTCCTCACCAACACCTGCCCTACATTCAGTGTTACCTGTAAACATCAAAGCCTTGTGGACCTTGATGATGACGCCATCAAATGGCTGGAGAATACCAACCTATCAATCTGACTTTGTTCCGAAGATATTTTCCATATGAAGAATGGCAATTGATTAATTTCATTCTAGAAGCTTAAGTATTAAATGTTCCAGAAAAATGTTCCATGACACTACCAAATTGAGAAAATAGCACTTGAAGAACTCTGAAATCGCTGGTTAAAGCAGTCCAAAAAGGACTACTTTAAACAAAAACAAAATCTGTTGCAATAAAAAAAACTATTATTTGTTGTTTTCTTGGAAATGTAACTGACCCATTTGATGACATTTTCACAGGTTGTTTGTGGTATTGTGTTTAATGTAGAGGATCAGAATGAGTGTAGGGCTACTCTTTCAATAACTTGCATTTGAAAAAAGGAGAGATTTCCTCTTTCAGATGGCTGCCCAGGATATCCACCACCTCTTGTATTGGCAAAGTCAAGTAGTTGAACCATCCATACAGATGAGACTTCCCCTACCAGGATGAAAATGACTGCCAGGGCCATTGGATGGAGATCCTGACTTCTTCTTTGTGGAGTCCAGACATTCACGGTGACTGCCTTCCACTTGAATCTTTTGTTTGGCCGAGACATAATTTGGATAATAATAACATTCCTCACAGTTAATACAATCTCCTTAATAAAGTCGATCAGTAAGTGAAATAATGGGATTGTTGATGATAACCTCTATTCTCTTAGTATCAACACTCAACAGGTGTTTTTTATTTTTGTTTCTTATAAAGGGAGCTGCCTTAATGATGCCTTATCCGTGTGGCGATAATACAGAACCAATCCTTAAGAGAATTGTTTCAAGCAGTTGACGTCCCCCGACTTACAGGTGCTTATTTTTGATTGCAACAATCAAGATATTCCTGATGTGCAAGAGTTCCTCCAATGATTTTGCTGCTTTCAATGTTTTGTCTTCATTTATTTTTGATTGAAAGTATAGAAAAACCTTAAGGCAAAACCAATTTTTGTTTTAGTGATGGGTAATGTTTTTCAAATTGTTTGTGTTGCAGAAAGTCTTACCAACTCCAAAGTCATCTACCCATCAACAAGTAGATGTCCCAAAACCTGCACATGATAATGAAGCTGTACTTTCAAATAAAAGGTGAATTTCTAAAAAATCAAACTAAGGCACAATGCTGTAGCGAACTCCATGCCCTGACCATCCATCATGGACAGGTCATGTGAGAACCTGGCAGGGTGCGTCTCATCCCCCACCACTCTTTTCTTATGAATAATCAATCCCCCTTGGTCCATCCATGGGACAATCTTATTCCTGACATCAATTTTCAGCCTCTTTCATAACTGAGAATAAATGGTATCTGGCTTGTATACCAGTACTAAACCACTCTGTTTATCTCAACCAAAAAGACGCATGAGGCAGCCTTCCCGGATACTATTCCTGATGGAAATTAAGGGCCATACACTCATCACACTTGCAGTGGCCAACCTTCACTGGCAGAACTGCCCATGTTCTTAAGACAAGAGCTATATCTGTTAAACCTCCTGCCCCACTTGGGCCTCAATTATATTCTTCTTTTTTGAATTGAGGACGACGCGTATGTTGCAGAGGTATGATGGGAAGGAACTCTTGAGGGTGCTATTATGGTGTGGCAAAAAAGAATTTAGTGAGGTGGCCTTCGGCTAGGGAAATGTGCATTTGTTGGTTTAGCAGTAAAAGTATCGTCCTTTTGTGGACTCTCAAATCATCCTTGATTTGGGGGAATTCTTTTGTGTGGAAGAAAGGCTTAGCATCTCCATAAACCTCTGGAACTGATTTTGCACATTGCAGTTGTTGGCTTGCATACCATTTCATATCTGTAAACTTGCCCTTTCAGAACCAGAGATGTAGCTAACAGATCCCTGAAAGTGAAGAGGGAATCACCTCTACTGACACCTTGAAGGCTACAGGGTATAAAGGAGAGCAACGTGTATGTAAACATCAGTATCATCAAGACAGCCTAGCAGTTCATCTAGCAATCATGAATGAACAACCAAGCATCTTGTTGTATTCAACTGTAAGATATTGTAGATGTGTTAGTTTGAAGTTTTGATGTTTTCTGTTATCGTCGTATAGTGGGCTGTTTTTGCAGCACTGTACAGTTAATATCTTGTAAATAAGTACACCATTGCAAGCAAGCACATATGCGTTTTTTGTACTAAAAAGATCTTATTAGAGCCTCGGTAGTGCGGAGATTCGATTGGTGGTGCGGAGATTCAAATGGTAGTGCGGAGATTCGATTGGTGGTGCGGAGATACGATTGGTAGTGCGGAGATTCGATTGGTGGTGCGGAGTTTCGATTGGTGGTGCGGGGATTCGATTCGGAATCGATGGTGGTACAAACACGGAAAATTCCGAATAATTAAAGGGACCTGGACACTTGCACGTGGCATGTGGGGTCCTACTGCCGGCCAGGGTGACAGCTGGATGTTGATCTTAAAGGTGCATCAGGCTGCTCCATCGGAAGGAGCATGGTACTGGTGTGATCACAAATGGTTGGCAAACGGCAGTAGTCCCTAGTCTTGACCGTGGGGCTATGGGACCGCGTTACTACAGCTAGGGGACCGCCTTGGGGTTCTGCCTTGGGGTGGCGGACCGGACCCTGCCGAAAGGGAGGTGAAAAGGCTCTGACGATGCTAGAAAGCGTGTGGGGCTGGTATCCTGGGACCTGCTCGTGGTGGCCCTGCTTTAGACTAACCTTACCAGGATGATATTGGCAAAATTTTGAACTGACTGAATTAATATGCTTGCAATGGTGTACTTATAGATTATTTGTTATTGTTATTTACAAGATTATGATACCGTTTTGAGATGGCTGTTGATTAATCTACTCAGTTTCCTAAGCAACAGTAATCAAGAACTGCATGTTTTGAATTATTATTTGTGATGTTAAACTTTTTCCGAGGTCAAATTTACGGAAACTTTGAGGTGGTAGTTTCCGCCCTAAAATAAGTACACTCTGTTCTTAATTTTTAGGAATAAATGTGATTGCGTTAAGTGCAGAAATGACGCTGCTGTCAATGCGTTGGAGCGTGTGTCCGGCGGACATAAAGTCATTGCGCATTGTAAATATTGCGGCCAATATCAGAGTAAAGAAAAAGGACATTTTTTGTTTGTCCACGAGACCTATGAAAATACACTGGAATGTGTTCTTATTGTTTTATTTCTCCATAATTCACTTACAAATGTACATAATATAATTGCACAATTTCACAAGTAACAAAAGTATGACAATACACTTATATAAAAAAATATATGTATAGTATGTCATGTTTTAAAAAAAATCATACTAAACCACATAAAAAATGTAAATGTATTTAATGTAGTTAATGTATCAAAAAAATTACAGAATTGTGGGATCAAACAAGCCTTCATAACAATTAAAATGACTAAAAATAAATGACCCCATTAGAAGTAACATATTGGTATTTTAATCAGAAGACAAATTAAAAATTCATGATGAATCATTGATAAATCATGATAAAATACTTAATTTTCTTAAACTTTCCAAACAAATTACCCCATTACAAGTATCATATTGGTATATTAAACAGAAAACAAATTGAAATTTGATAAATCATGATAAAATACTTCATTTCCTACTTGCTATAAAAATGAATACATTCACACCTTCATTTATTACAGATATATGTTCTTATAAATAGAAATGTGTCACAATTTTAACTAAATGTTATGTTTGTCTGTTGTAGTGTCTCCTACTAACATGCCATAATTAAATGTGGTTTTGAATTAAAATTCATCAATATATTAGACATTTGACATATTTGACAATAATTTATTTCTGAATATTTTATTCCCCAAATACATAAATGCTAAATCTTAAGCAACTTCTATATTTTTTTCTTTAAGTTTTTAACCTGTAACAAATTCTATCATTGTGTTACTTCAGTTATATGCAAACGATGACATTTTAAATATTTATTGACATTTATATGACAATATCAAACAATTTAAAATGAAATTAACATTAATCTAACTCTAACAATTCTATGCTTCAAATTTGAATAACTATACATTTTAGAATACTAACTACAATGAAATGAAATTTTAAGAACTAACTCAAACATAATTTTAAAACATCAATGATAAACTATAAGCTGACAACCAACTGTCAATGTTTATGAAGTGGTTAAGATTTACCCTTTTTAAAGTTTTTAAAGGTGTTTTTGTTTTTGTTTTTTACATAATGTTGATGTACATACAACAGTAAAAACATAAACTAATAGTCATTATTATGCTATTTGTTTAAAATCATTTGAAAAGGTTATATCACTAAGGTGGGTGGTTCTTTTGGGTTCAAGCCATCTTATACAGAAGTCAGGCCTACTCGTAGATTAACACTTTCTTGACAAATGATTACTAACATTAAAAAATGGTATGAACTTAATAAATGGTGAGCATATTATGTCAGTCCTACATGTAAATTATTGCTATGTTTTATTTTATTTGAAAAAAAGTTGAAGTGGTAAAGGTGGGTGACTCTTAAGTATTGTTCTATTGAACAAGATTTCTCGTTTTAGTTAATTATGATTATAAAAACTAACAACATGTCACCAATGGATTAATTTCTAACCTCAAACAACTCACAGTGTGAACAAAACAATGGTTCAAATTATCTAACACACTCTCTTTTTTCTAATAAGATAATTGTTACCGGTATATAAATTATATGAAATGAATTACGGTACTTAAAATATCATTTGCAGTATGAGGGTCACACTCAAACCTCAACAGGCATTTTAATTATTACAAAATTAATAATATAAATATTTCAATGCATTTATTACAATGACATTTTATCATAAACTGTCTTATGAAAAGTTAAATATTTGAACAACATTGTCAGAATCTTATTTTGCGCATCACTAACAATAATTTGAAACTTTGTCTTTGTTGACAACAGACTTAAGCGAGATGAATGTGTACATTATTCTTCCCAATTTATGCACCACGTTAAATCCTGTTAAAAATTAATGCAATAATAAAACTATTATTAAGAATTATTTTATTTATTAAATTGAATGAAACTGAGCTATCACAAGCTCATAGAATCTTGAGCTATGACGGTGAAACAAAATATAGTTTTGGTTTTATTCACGGGTGTTGCAGAGATTGAGCGATGATCGGTGCATTTATTAACCGTGCAAAAAAGCAGCCTCGTTTCGGAAACGTACTTCGGAAAGGAAAGAAATTATTATCTCAAATGCATTGAATTTATTTAAATGAGTGTATTTAAAGACCAGAATGATCCCACATTTTACTTGGTGATAAATAAATAAATAAAATAAACTTTGATATACAAAAACTGCTTTTATTTCATATCAGAAATGTTACTTAAGAAATGTTGTTCAAGATACTTGTGTAGAACTGTGATTTTTATCAAGAATGACTAAGAAGCTAGATAGTTGTAGCGCCCTCTAGCACCCTCCTTTTCATTTTAAAACTTAAAATATTTGTTTAACTCTGCTGATGGGTTAAAACCATAGAGTTATATATAAGAACTAGAGGGAGCACTTGCTATGCCACGCACGGAACTCCACTGACTCACCATGGGCGAAAATCCCTATGGGCAAATTGAATACGATTGTCCACTTAGAAAAATGGCTGCTGTGTGAACGGATGAGTAACCAGTGTAAATGAATGGTCCGCGCCATTTTCTCAATGGTAAAAAAATGCTCCTTGTCGGGCCGTGTTGCATGGTTTGTACGCCCTCTAGTTCTTATATATAACTCTATGGTTAAAACATAGTTTAAAATTAAAGGGGGCGTAATAAGAGAATGCAATATTTTGAACCTGTTTTACAGGGACTTTCGAGTATTTTTATACGTTAACACCATAATAAGGTACAAAAACTGTAATCGTTTATATTGTTCATATTGCTTTAAAAATATTTATGAACAATTTAATTAATACTTAAATTAAGGACCCTTACCACTGTTGAATATTTGTTATTACTTATTTTATCATTTTTAATGTTAAACTACTTCAAGTTTGTAGTCTTAGTAGTCTTTGCTTTTACTTGTTAAACACATTTCGTATTATGTAAGATGGTTTTTATTTTTCTACAAATAAATGATTTTTAAACATACACCAACAGACATTTATTTATTTTTTCCCCTCTTGGCTCATACTAAGGTAACAGGTCAAAGGTTGCATCTAATTATTTTTTTTATTTTTGACCTTTTCATCCTAAGGTTTATATATAAGGTCCGAGCACAAATTTTCAAGTGGCGATTTGGCCCGGTGGGCTAGCTCACAGCTCCCGGAATTCTGGGGCTGTGAGCTCGGGGGTTCAAATCCTGGTGGGCCCCTTTTTTACCAGTAAAAAAGAACTTTTTTTTAATTTCTTGTAAAAATGGGTAGGGCTTGAACCTGGTACCTTCAGCCCTGTAACCTCTCTCTCTCACCACTCTGCTACTGAGCTTTCATGAAAATTTAACGGTTTTTGACCTGATGAATATTAGAATGGCCTGACTTAGAAAATTTTTCAGAAAAATTTCTCCCTGGCTATACCCTTGGATTTTTGGCTGATCTGAGGGTTGACCAAGGGCCTTGGAGCTGAGATTGGGGAGTAAAATTTCTAAGGGCTGAGGGGCTGAGGGGTTGGGAGGCTGCTGGCAGCTAGTCAGTCAGTGGGCTGGACTGGTTATAATTTTGGGTTGGGGAGATGGACCAGTAGTCATCATGCTGGGATGTGGCTGGGGAGGTTGCTGGGCAGTCAGTCAGCGGGCAGCGCTTAGGTTGTATTTGAGGGTAGGGGAGATGGACTAATAGTTATGCTGGGGTGCGGCTATAGTTGAAGATTGGTGTGGGACTGACATGGTTTGGAAGGTGGATGCTGGTAGCAAAAAGTCTTATGTGGGTATTTCACTGTAGGGTGGAATTGATTAAAAGGAACAGTTCAAATTGTATTGAAGGAATACATGTACATGTCTTACAACATTAATTTAAAGGTATACATGTACTAATTGTTATGGAACTTTTTATATTGAAGCAACTCTCATTAAAGTAAAGGTAGGCCTATTAAACGTTTTGAAGGTGTGGTTCATTTTGTATTGAGGGTATTACTGGTGGTTTGTGTTTTATTTATTTAGGTTTTATTTTATTTATTTATTTATAAATATTAAAGGTATGAAACTTTGTTTTGGAGGAGTTACAGTGTTTATTTTTGTTAAAGGAGTTGCGGTATTTCCAAATTTATCTAAAGGGGTTTTATAATTTTTAAGCTGAAAAATTTAAAAGACTCTACGCACTTTCCTGGAAAAGAATTGGGAGGGTATAGAGATGTTTTGCTGCAGCCATCTTTGTTGGGTTCCTTGTAAGCTTTATTTGCGCAATGTTGAATTTTGTCACATCATTTTAGTGTAGGCCCAAGTGGGTTTTGATAATAAAAAATCTATTGTTCAATTTTTACATGTACAAAAACAGCACATAAAGTAAGGGAATGAAACAGATTTCTTGCTACATTTTTAGAATCATTTTATTTGACAACTTCAAATAATATAGTATAAACAAAATTATTTTAACAACAACAATTTAACTGTATTTGAACTAGCCTGAAAAAGAGAAAAACTTTTAGTATTTTAAAGAGTGATATTATTTGGACACGTTTTAAAGTTAACCCAAATTAAATGTGCTAGTTATGTTTTTTGCTATTTTGTGCAATGTTTTTCTTGCATATGGTAATAGTTTAGAGACAAATATTTTTCAGGACTATTTTTTCCAAAGTTTTAAACAAAGTATAATTTGTTCAAGGTAATTTAAAAAGAAATAAATTATTGCTTTTTGGAAAAAATACATTCATTCAACTCAACCTATAAAATTGTTAACAAATTAATATATGTGTCAAGAAACTATAACAAAGATGTTTGTTTTTCAGAAATTCTTGCACATTTATGGTTTTTGTATTATTTAATCAAAATGAAACCTGCTACCTAGCAAAACCCCAAACTTCATTGCATTTACCAAAAATGTGTAACAGGCATGAAAAGGTCAACAATTGACCCTGGGACTTATTTGAGATTTCCATGTCACCATACTGAGCATTTTCTCTAGATTTTGTAAAAAGGATATGTAGTAGCAAACATTATAACTTTCAAGATAAATACCAAAATCTCACCTTTTCTTTAATTGGGTCTAAGGTTTGGGTGTTGCAAGAGCCACTCCAAATAAAACCCAACTTGTAAAGGATGTCTTTTTCACCAAATGTAAGCTTTGAGTTAAAAATAATTTTCATTTACTTTTATAATCTTTGTCCATCATGTATATAATGCCTTTTAAATCAACAATAAATTGTTGGCTCAGTGCTGCAAAGTCATTACTTGCAATTTCGTATCCATAGTGATCAGAGTATAAATTTGAAAAAATAAATCAAAATCCACAATAATTAACCCATTTTGAATGTACAAGTATTCAAAGGAAATATTAAAAGATGATTGAAGTAGAACCGTGAGATGTTAAATTTGAAAACAATATAATTCTTGATGTGGAGGTCTGAGTAGAAACGAATTATTCTAAATGGAGTTTTATAGGGATGGTACTTTAGATGATTTTTCAAAATTGTACAGAAAGCTTTTTTCCAGAAATTAAAAAAAAATAAATAAAAAAAATAAATAAAAAAAAATCATGCACACCTAAGTTAAGTTCTTAATAGACTGAATTTGGCTTCATATTTAACTTCTAGACAAAACACTCTCCACACTACAACTTGTGCTTATATTAATAACTCTTGCCGCTAATGTTTTTGATACAATGGAAATCTGATTGCCATCTGCACACCCCCCCCCCCCACAAAAAAAAAGGAAAATAATTCCCCTATTTTTTTTAGGGCTTGGTACCACCACTGCCAATAGTTGGAACTACCAAGGGAAAATGTTCAGGAGTTTCCCTTACCTTTTATAAAAGAAAGGGCAGTTCATTTACCAGACTCATTGTACATTGTCAAGGAAGCTCATCAACTGCAGGTCTTTGACGTCTACTTGGATGACGAGTAGATCTCTGTGGAGATGACAACCTTCGCTGTAAAACATGCAAACAAAGAACACAATAATGCTTTACTTAGCTTTAAAACATCAATAAGTTATTTTATTTTATGGTGTTATCGCAAACCAAATCTACGTTGATACCTCAACATTGATGCCTTAAAACCTTATAAGTTACGAAACACAAGGGTAGTTTGAGATTACTTTTAACCATTATCAGTTTTACCCTTGCATCAATGTGTGATAAGCACTGTATACTTGGGCAACTTAAATGAGTTTTTTTCTGCATGACTTGGAAAGCATTGAGTATACAGCGCTTATCACATCGGTGTGAGGATAAAACCAAAAATGATATTTTTTTATCCCAATGCATTTAACACATCAATTAACCATTATCAAATCCTTCATACCCAACAAGTATGAACAAATTTAAATAATTTTTGCAATGCATGGTAGTTGTAAAATAATGTTACGTGTGGAAAATTGCACCACTTGGTATTTTTACTTGGCAGAAAGTCAATTAACCCCCCTAACCAAGCTGTCCCCCAACAAAATAACCACACTTTGTGGAGTGTTGTGGCCGAGCGGTTAAGATTACCGGACTCAAGTTCTGGTGTTGTTGGCAGCAGAGTGTGGGTTCGAATCCCAGTCGTGGCACTCGTGTCCCTGAGCAAGATACTTTACCATAATTGCTTTGTCCTTCGGATGGGACATTAAGCCGTAGGTCCCGTGTACTAGGATGGGTAGTGCACGTAAAAGAACCCAGAACACTTATCGTGGAAGAGTAGGGGTTTACCCCGGTGTTTATGGTTCACATGACAAGCACCCTTATCTACAGGTTTCCTCAGGCTTGAGAGCTACAGTGATTAAGTTCACTTATGAGGCATCCTTGGTTTCATTACCAGAAATATATAATAATATAATACAACAAGCTCGTCCTATGTTGTAACAATCTTGCCCCCAGACAATGACAGATTTGTATAATTTGATGTTTTTTATGTTTACATGTTATTCTTAACGCCTAGTTTTTACAAAACTGTCCGAAATCTCTTGATGCATCTCAAATTAATGGTTGATCATGCAATTAAAATTTACCTGTTGATGGATGGAGAAGAGTTCTTTGAATTTTGATGATGGCCGGCATGTGAATCTACTTTTGGAGAGGCAGACTTCATCTGACAATGGCGTGTCTGTAGCTAGCCTAAATGCAAAAAAAATAAAAACAGTGTTTTGTGAAAGGGGTGTGATTGTTGCTTTCCATTACATGCACCAACAATTTGATAATGCTTTCACCATAAGGGGGCGCCATACAGTTCATCTCAAACACTTGCTATACTTTATTTTATACGTTATTCTGCTGGACATGCTAGGTACCAGTCTGGTCTTCATCAGATCATGGCGGTTGATCAAATCGTGGTTAGAAAGATGGAAAGGGAACCCGACAAAGTTTGGATGTTGAACCCATATTATGTTTTACTGGTGCTTGATTTCTCAATATTCATTTAACATTGAAAAACAATTTATGAATCAACCATTAGTTGTTGACAAAACAATTACACTCAAAGAGCATTTTGCTGCTTTTCTTAAGGTATGCGTTTTTCCGGCAAACTCAATCCGTAAATCTCAGGGCCCAGGGAGGATGGGGGATAACCCCCCCCCCCCCCTCAACACAAACACTTTTTGGAATAGACCTTATGCATATTACGTCACCATGAGCATTAAGTGCAGGACTGGGCCGAGGTCAAAAAAAGCTACAATGCACGTTTGATGCTGCATTTGACCTCAAAGATGGCGGCGGATGCACAAGGTCTATTAGGGGATGGCCCATAGGAGTGCCCTCCCCCAAACAAAAACAATTGCCAAGTAGTGAAAAAGGACTACTATTTCAGTATTTGACTAATCTATAAACAATATAAGCAAAAATAAGAACAAAGTGATCAGCTTGTCTCAAATTCACTGTGCACACTTCATTTCTTTAGTGGGCTAAAATGCCGTATCCGGCTGTAGACCCAGTAACTGGGGCGCTGTACTCCTTTTTTGAGATTTTGACATTATCTGTCGTACTAGCTAGTACGACAGATAATGTCAAAATCTCAAAAAAGCAGTACAGCGCCCCAGTTACTGGGTCTAATCCGGCTGCCACTTTATAACCATGGAATTTAAGTAATCGTTGATCCTTACCTCTAGAAGGGTTGAAGAATGTATCCAGCTAGGAACAGGAAGTTTGAACAATTCTAACGGGGTGAAAACGTTTTCATGGTCGCAGAGCAAGGACCCCCAAATCATCCTGTGTCAACAATCTTCGTTTCAAATGTGACAGCAGCTGCCTCGCGGTAATCAACAAGAGTTTAAAAAAAATATACGACCGCCCTCCCCCGGCGCCCGCTCTCTAGTCTTACCCTCCTTTTCGTTCTGCCAGTGACCCGGCTTCCCACGGCTCATAGTTCGTGATTTCTTACTGGTGGCCTTCCTCCACAGCCCAATATTGTGCAGCGTGCTCTATGTTTTGCGACCTCTTATTGGCTATCTATTTTGTGTGCAACCAATGGTCAAGACGGCTATGTTGCTCTTTTCGTGACCTGATTGGTTAGCAGGGTCTCCGGGTTAGACGAATAGGAAGCGTGCTTTCATGACCGATTGGGCCCCATCATTTTTGGGGTTAGGGTTTGGGCTTTAGGGTTAGGGTTAGGGTTAGGGTTAGGGTTAGGGTTTTAGGGTTAGGGTTAGGGTTTTAGGGTTAGGGTTTTTAGGGTTAGGGTTAGTATTTTTTAGGAATAGGAAGCGCACTTCAATGACACTATTGGCCTTCATTTTTAGGGTTAGGGTTAGGGTTTTAGGGTTATGGTTATTAGGGTTAGGGTTAGGGGTGTTAAATTGATTATCTTTTATGTATATGTGATAACTCCGACATGGTGTTAGTTACCCCCCATTGCTTTATTGTTGGTAAAATTAACGCCATGTTGGTATTGTCACACATATATATATCAAGAGAATCAATTTTAACATCCCCAGTTTTTGCAGTGCATCAGTGTTGACCACCAGTCAACAAAGGACTCGTAAGGTCATTTGGTACAGTACTTTTTCAGTAATCAGCAGCTTGGGGGTTCGAGTCCATCAGTGTTTGACCACCAATCAACAAAGGACTTGTAAGATCTTGGTAGAGCATTGGTAACCCATCGATCAACCCACCAAGAACGGCCGTATACATGTACTAGCGCCCTCTATCAGCTTGTTTTGTTTTCCACTGCACAACAATCGGCAGCGTTTTCCAAATTCCTTTTTTTATTATATAAAGTTGGAAATAAAATAATCTATTCAAACAAACAGAAACATTACGTGAAAAAAGCAACAGGAATCAATTTGTTTTTCTGAAAACGAATGCATGTATTTTCTGAAAAGAAACAACTTTTGCAACCATTGTTAACACTCTCTCGCATACGTACACTCACTATACTTTATACACAGAAATGTAAATGATAATAATACAAGTACAGTACTACAAACTGAACTGGACACTTTAAGAACCTGCCTTAAAATTTCTCATCCCCAAAGAGACTTTTTAAAGACGTATTCAGAACCTTTATGGTACATTTTAAAAGGAGTTACGACTGAAATATGTTTTGTTACATTATAAGGCGCTATTGGGCAACTTTCAACATCGGTACATGCACCAATTTAGTTTCAAATTTTCTACTTTAAACTGAAAATGGACATTAGGCCCTTAATCTATTTGAAAACTCCTGGGAATTGTTGAGTGGTTGATCAAAGAAAATGCCTTTGGCATTTGGTGAGAATTAAACCGTTTGAGATACGTGAATGTTTTTAGGATTGCAAAAACGAGACCATCTGTACTGGAAAAACTTACTTGTATAAGATACTTGGGATTTTATCTCACTCTCAGAGGATTGAATTTAAAATACATTTCAAAATAATAGTACGATTTTACCTTATAAGACATTAAGAGTTTTGGAACCTCACATTCAAATATTTAATAGTTCTCCATCGAAAGTTTAATTATTTCTGTACAATTACATCCTCTTATTTTTATTTTTATTTCATCAGAAGATTTCATTTCAAACGCAAAAAAATACGCACTATCAGAAATGCATAATCTTACTCTCTAATGGAAATTGAGATGATTCCGCAGCTGGAAGTTTACATGACTTTGAAAGAAAAAGGTTTCTTTGGAATGCCGTGACAATACACTTTTTAGGCAACGAGTTATACAAAACAGCCGGTCCATTATGTTAAATATAATCCAACAAAACTTTTTAATTAAAAAGAAACCAACATAGTACACGCACCGTGGGCTACATACTGCAACAAGTACCACAGATAAATTTACAAGATTACTGAACAAAATAACTCCAAATATTAGTATAGACCTATAACATCAAAATACTTTGTCAACTTTACATAAAGCTATTAAATCAAGGTTAATATATCTATACATATATTTACACCACACACAAACAAAAGAATGAGCTAGATTTTCCAGATTGCACACATACATATTTTTACCTGCCATTGCAATCTACTTAGGCATAATTGAAAACACTTAAACATACAAACAGGTCTCGTTTACGTCTTGAACGACGTTTACACAAGCACAGCTTCGTCGTACAGTTTAGAAATGTCTTCATTTCATTTCAATCTTATCAATGTAAAGGTTATATAAGCATGAATATGTTGCCGTTCCCACAAAAATAACAATATGAAAAACTGACCCTTTTTTCACAATGCCTGCAATATCAGCAGAGAGAATCCGTAATGCAATGACCTCCACTGGCTTGTCAATATTTGTTCGTATAGAACATTCATGCTGATACCAAACTTTGCAAACAAGGTCAAATCATTTTACAAACATCTTCATATTACAATTTTAGTACCTTCTCCTTCACATTGGGAATGCACATTGGACATGGCTTTAGAAAATACTGATCGTGGAATTATTTCGTATTTCAAAGCTTCAGGGACAACCAAATCTGATGCCAGGAATTTATCCACGATGGAGAAAAAAGAAGAAAAGAATAAAAAATCAACAAATATGTATACTTCGCTGATTCGAAACAACCGATATCACTGATAGCTCCGTTTCAATGACGTCATCCTGCGCGTCATGTGGCCCCAAATCTTACCAATTATTCATTATTATAGTTTTCGTCACACATAAAACTTACGATTGATAACAAAAATACGTCACTAAAAAAAATCATATTCAGAAACCAGTTTATTACCAATTAATTTATAATCCAATAACGTAACACTATTCCAACGTCACATTTTTAATCAATTACATATGATCGTTGCGCACATTATTACACGGGCATCTATTACATTTCAAAAACTTTGCATGGTACATTCGTTATTGCCACAACCGTCATACTTTCTGCTTAAAATTGAACCGTGTTCCTTTGTTGTGTTGTAATCACATGGGACAAAATGGATATTTCTTGAACCAGAGAAATTTCGTAAGCAATCATTTGCAGGGAACCAGTTAAAATATAATAACATGACATACATTATTTACTGGTCTCGAGAACCCAACTTCAATCAGCTGTTCAGCCCAAAACAAACTGCTTGGGATTTAGTTTTTGTAGCAATAAACTGAACGCAAGTGTATTTGGCTTCACGCGTGCTGCTATACTCAAAATATCTTAAAATGAAATACCGAAAGTAAAGAAACAATTGTCCAAATAGACGTCATGTTTCCAAAAGAGTAACACATGGTTGACAAGATCAGCTCTGTCTTTTGGCGATAAAACTTTAAATGTAGAATACAGGATTGGTATTCATGGATTTTTTCTTTATTAGTATCTGTCTGAAAGCTTACTGATTATGAAGTTCATACCAGTACCAATCTTCCATAGAAATATTTCTGTCTGAAATACTGTCAATGCCGTGAGAATAGAATTTGAAGCACCTCATTTTAGTTTCGATTCTAACAATCGAAATTAAGGACAATGTGTTTACATGCTGAAAAGTGTGCACGATTTTTCACTATTTTTTCCTGAATCAGACGACGGATTGAGCCCAAATTTTCACAGGTTTTTTCATGTATATATTGAATCAGAAAAAGTAAGAACGCTTACCATCAGCTTTACCAATCCTATATTTTACCTTCAAGTTTTACAAAATTACTAATGAGGTTGATTTTATTGTTAAACAAGAGGAATACATAGTGCATAAAGTATAGAGGAAAGTTTCAGCTGCTTTTGATATAAGTTCCAATAAAGTTAGTTCGTTGTGCACATTTAAAAACTGATCATCTTAGTGGCAGTGACTTTAGCTTAATATAAGTCATAACAGATTTAACCTATAATGTTTTGATAGTTTTTCTAAAATATATCTGATGCCCTTTTGACAGGAAAGTCGTATAAATTGAACAATATTAGGAGTTTCGAAGTAAACTATTTTATGACATCAGTCCATGGAACAACAAAACCGCTGTTAAGTGTGATGCTTCGAGAGAGAAAAATAATAGGCAACACTCAGCACAACTTAGGTATAGTATTTAACGAGCATAGCCTACATGTTAACGATCAACCAAATTAATGCTAAGCTCTCATCGAAGAAGATTGCAAAAATACAATCACTCGTTATCCACTCTAAAAACCAATGTAGTTTATAACTTGACCATAATTATTATAAGGGACACACTATTGAACAATAAGGTGAGCCAGCACCACGATATGTATTTGCATTGGTAGTCATGATCCTCTCTTATAGTGACGTCCACAATAGGTTGGCTCCTTCGTGATCGTTGATTGTCGGCGTTTTAATTCTGGTGTAGTATACAGGAAACCCGACAGAGAGACGCGGGAAACCAAACTGAGGTCAACACACTTTGCCTCTAACGGTTTTATAAACCGGTGTCTTATTATCGCTTGAATTGCTTGTTCATTATAGCACTGAGATTAGCGTTAGAGGAAGAACTTTCCTTTGAGTTCATTAAGTTGATGAATGTTTGGTGGTTTTGAGATGGTGTTTTCCAGTTCTGTCTTGGTACTATGGAGAGCTACGAGATAATGATGTCATAAGAAACGTCATATGATGTCATAAGAAACAGGACACCCACTGTAGCTCAGACATTACATGTGAGTATGCTCAGAAAACTGGCTTCGACAGTGCCAAATTCATCTCGTTCTCATTTAAAGTTCGAGCACAGCATTCACAGTCATTGTACTGGAGGTTGCTTCCTTACAATCTAGTCGGTGACAAAGAGGAGGTTGAATGACCGACATGATGCGGCTTGATCTAAACCGCCCTCTATCGTTCAGGCCCAGCCATCAGCCATGATTCAAAGCTACCAAGGTCTCCCTATTCTATTCAGGCAATCCGGTTCTGACAGGCTGTGTTTCATGTTCACCAAGGCCACCTATACAAGACCGTGGGAAAACAAAACAAATCCAACAATACACTTTAGGAGAAGGGAAAAAACGTACACCGATTGGAAAAAGGTCAAACCAACCAATCGATTTCAGAACTATGCCAAATCCATTGTCAGGAAAGTTCACAGATGCAAGCTACGTCTGCAATATATATGACCTTTTCGAAGCTTTCCTCTGTTTGCATCAATATTTTCTTACTAATTTAAATTCATTCAAAGTACCAATGAATAATGGTAGAAGGTACTTTCGAACAAAATTGACGATGTTGTTACTCCGAATTGGGAGCCAATTCAAAAGTTCTTTTTAAGTTACAGATATCAAATGTTTCAGTGAGAAAATGTTTTATAAGCTTTCTCGGAGAGAAATTTCTTGTTACCAGGTATGAAAGCGTGTTTAATATTACTATAACAATTTCTTTTATATAATATCATTTGGGCAGACTGCACACGTTTTAAAAATATTTTCTTCGAATTTAGAGCTGCATCCAAAATCCATTTGCAAAAAACGTTTTACATTATGTGAGGCTACACAGTGTCACAACAAATCTCCCACGCAGACTTTCTGGAGCCTATATAAAATAGTATACGATTTGCATTATTAACCGTTGCACCCATATTCCATACCCTTGCTTTGTAGTTTTTCTGGGTTTTTTCTAATTTATTTTTTAATGGTAATTAAAAAAGTGCATTTGGTATGCCATATATGCCAGTAGGCCCTACCATCAAATCTACACTTGTTTAAAGATAATACGTTCTGTCGTTAAACACAAGTACAGGCAAACTCTATTTGACAGACCATGGATCTGCGTCGAATGGGCCCTACCAAAAAGAAGGATATAAAATCACTCATTCACAAGACTGATGGAAACCATCCATAGGAAGCTGGAAAAATTCTATATGAAGTCCCCTCCAAAGGCGAAAAACACAAGAGTCAGTAGCAAATAATACATTGGAAAGTAAGAATTTCACTTTACTTACATTTTGATTGAGTTCCTCTACGATCTCCTGAAAGGTGGGGCGTACATTGGGGACATGTGACCAACAGTCATCGACCAAGCACTAAAACCAAACCATACAAAACTTACTGTTACAATTTTCGTCAAACCAACTTATTTCTTCAAGAATTAGGACTGCTAAATTTCATTACAATCATAGGCTACAACAGATTACAAAATGTAAAACTGAATTAATGATATTTCTTATTTATTTATCCAACTAATATCGGTGCTTTCGATAACATGATAAAAGACGACAACGATTATCACTCAAGCTGCTACGTCGTTTACAAAAAACACTTTTTTTCGTTTCTTTCTAAGTTTTGATGACAATGTAGAGGGGGTGACCTGTAGAGGGTATGCACAGCTGTTTTCCTGCAGTAAACTTACGGCCGTTTTGACCTCATTGAGGGCGCTGTTGAACATATCTCTATGTAACTCATGACGTCAGACGCATAAGGTCTATTGGTGCTTATGAAAAGCCCATCACACTCTTTGATAGAAAATGACAAAGTAAGCACTAAAATCATTACGAAACTTTTGTTCGGTATTCTGTAAATGTTTATTGGCTCTTACCTTTACAGAGGGGACACACTTGACGCCGGTTAGTGACCCACGTTTCCCAGTACACACACGGTATATGACACTGGCAGTGCAGGCGAACGTTGAAGCAAACGGCCACTGGGAAGTCAACAGCTCAAACAACACAGTCCTAGGAAAATATATGGGACCAGTTAAAACATTTGTAAACGTCATAAACATTGATGTATTTTTTCATGAAATCTGTCTTGTCATACTTAAAAGTTGTTTGTTTTTAACCCCCCAAAAATCCACTGTTGAAGCAATGTTTGCAATAGCTCTGCTGAAGTGTCGGTTGCTTTCTTGATGAAGGTAAGTACATGAACATCAACTGAAATGTATTAACCCAGTGCTCAGATTTGTTTATTTGAGAAAATATTATCGAGAGATAATGTTCAGATAAACAAATCATACAGCAGGCTTCTTTGCTGTTAAAACCTACTCACCCAAAAGCATAAACATCTGATTCCATTGTGTGAGGTTCTTCCTCGATGATATACGGTGGTTGGACCCGGATGGTGCGTAGGATTTCAGGAGCTATGTAGGTCAGGTGACCCTGGGGCACTGACGCGTAATCCTCTCTGATTGGATAAAAGTATACATTATTTATGAATAACTTAAAGCTACTGCAGTTAGTCATGTATTTACCGACTCTGTGGCGTTACAGTGCACTTGTCTAATATTTAAAATAATTTTTTTTTCTTCTGAAACTTGGGTTTGAGTAAACGAGCATTAGGCCTAGTGTATAGTACAGTTTTGAAAAATTACTGTAAATAATTTCAGGAAAGGTTTGGAGGATTTTTGGTACCTCATTGTAAAATCTCTTTTAGTGTCAATGCAAGAGATAACCTTAAAGTTGCATGGCCTGATTTTCCCAGAAATATATATTTTTTTCTGACAATTTTGACAGATGATGCTGTTTCAAAACGAAAAACATACAAAATGATTTTGTATGAAAAGGACAATGCACAACATACATGTAACATGCGAAGATGTTTGTACATGGTTGATGGACCTGAGATAATTCATTTTTAGTTTTTAATTAACTACTACTTATCCTAAATAAAAGCTGATAGCTTTCTCGAATCTATAAAAATAGCCATTTAAAATCTAAATCAAAATTTTCGGGACCTAGAATCTTTAACAAGGACCTACCTGTCACACATACCATCCGTAGTATCATAACCAGTCAGGCACAGTTTGACCTTGGACTCGAGGAAGATGGCTTTGGTGTTGAGATCTCCCACGACGATCCCCCTGGCGTGAAGGTAGCCCATTCCCTGAGCTATCTGGCGAGCAATGTTGATCCGAGAGTGCATGGGTGATTTACTCTGTTTGATATGGAGATGCTGGTATAGAGAGGGTCCTTTCTGAACGCTATAGGAAGAAGGCAGGTGTTAATAGTTGGAAATATTATATCATATACAACAATATGCATAGACAGAATAGCTATTAATTATATACGAAAGAAACGAATTTGATTGATGTTTTTTATAAAAATACAACTTTTTTTTTATTCAAAATTTTTTAAAAACAAAATGCTCCCTGTCATTTACCATGTGACGATGGCCAAGTTGGGAGGGTCGAGACACGCCCCCATGAAGAGTGCGATGTTTTCATGTCTTATCATACTAAGTACGGCCACCTCGTCCAAGAAGGCGTTCACATCCTCAACGTGACACCGTGTGTGGATCAAAACCTCCCCGTGCCAATTACCCCTGAAAGCAACAAGAAGTTTAGGCATATTATTATTGAAGTTACCTCTATATGAAATCCCAATCCGGTTATGTAGTACACCTTTTTTAAAGTAGAACTCACATAAAAAAACACTTTATATTCAGAAAGCATATCCCAGTATTGAGAAAAATAATAATAACAATTAACAATTTATATAATACAAATTTAGTATGCGCTTTTTCAAACCAAGTAGGCCTATCAAAGCGCCTTTACAGAATTTTTACCCCTGGTCATTGGACCCTAAGCATTTCTAAAACCATCTCAACTCCTTTGGAATATGCAGCACTGGCAGCCGCATCAGCGCACAGGTTGCTATTAATCATTCACATCAACAATCTCTATACCCTCACAGGTACCCATTTACTCATGGGTCATGAGAATCAATTATAGTTAAGTGTTTTGTTCAATGACTAAAGTGCCATGACATATAATTGAATGTATTATTAAAATGGGTTTACACACAAAGTATTTTTTTTTTAACTGCACAAACGTAAAAAGAGTACACAAAAACAATAACAAAACATATTAGAAGCAAAACACCCTTAGAAATAACCACATGAAGCATGCAAAAAAGAACCCCAAACCAGACAAAGAAGCCACAGAATCCCTCATGCTTCGTATCAAATGACTTCAAACCCTCCAACATCAAACTATTCTTGATATAAAACATCTAACATCTTAGGAAAGTGATTTACACTAATATAGACAATCTATAAGCATCCGTTTTAAGTGATGAAAATTAAGTAAGCCTAACTCTGCGCGACAGAGTTAACCTGAGACAAATTAGTTAAAAATATTCATAAAATGAGATTGAGTGGGAAAATATTTTTAAAAGTTCTTCTGTCTGAGAGAGGCATATAAAAGATTGTTTCCCAATATTCTCTGGTCGAACAATATTCCCTTGGATGTTTTCATCTAAATTGGTTTGAATCCTGAGTAGAATCAAGTGAAGTATACCTGTATGTAGAACCATTCCTGCCAGCTCGAAGGCATGTCCCGTATTTCAGATTAGCGTGTGGGATCGACCATTCTTTCACCGCCTCTCTGATATCGTGATCAACCCCTCTGTAAAATTAAACAAGCACACACATAAATAATGTTTTTTTTAATTTATTTTTTTTGAGTTTACCATTAGTGGATTTATTTTTTTGATTTGACAGTTGAGCTTTCCTACTGAAAATAGCAAGCGTCAACGTTTCAAGAAAAGCTGGTTTCTGGTCATTCATAAAAGCAACGTTACGGGAGGATTGTCGTTGTAAATATTATATATAAAAATGACATCTTGAGCTGCGAGGTTCAACTGCCAAATGAGAACTATCACAAGTGGTCGATTGAACAAGTCACAAAATTTAGGACAATGTCATTCAGTTTGTAAGTAATCACAAGTTGGACGTGTTTTCTGAAAAACAAGCAAGTGGAAATAAACTCACTCCCCGAGTCCCAATGATATACCCTTTTTGGACTTAATTATACTTCATCAGCAATTCCTAGAACTACATTTTCTATATTTGCGTTTGTATTGACACGGGCAGGAGCGAATCTCGGTATTCTTTTGACTCATAAACGGCTGATCTTTTATGGATTGCCCTTACCACGAATTGCTTACATTCTCAACACACAACATTAAAAATTCAAGTCCAATTCGTTCATACGTTATAGGTTATCATCTGACTTTGACTGTGTTATGGATTGCTTCCACCCACGTACTGTTTACAGGTCTATCATGCAAAATTAAAAATTCAATTTGGTGTATGCATCTTTTACATATTTCTTTGAAGTCTAAGGGTTGTTTAGATATTTAGATAGAGCCCACGCACGCGGATGGGTTGCTTGTGACAGTCAACCTGGAAGGCGGGAGGGTTGTTGGCGATTACACGTAGGCGTTTAGTGTTGACTTCCTCTGGGGGATGCGTACACCGTGAAATGAACAACCATGCAGTTTGTCATTGACTTGTTTTCCCTCGTTGTGATGTCACGTCTAAATTGCTGTTCCATTTCGTAAAGGTGTGATAGCCTTTCTTTATTTTTAAACCAATGTTTAAAAAGTCGTCGTTTCAGTTTCATATTCCCAGTGCCATATGTGTGAACCGCCCTCTTTCTTCAAAATCGCAAAATAATCAAGCTATAATGATTAGGATTTCTTCAGTGGTACTACCGTTTCAGTTTAAATGCTCTAAAATTGACCCAGTGGAGCTAGAGCAACTGTTAGACCAAACGTCAGAGAAGCCGTTTTTGAAGATAAAAAATAAATTACTCAAAGCTTTCCCAAGACAGAAAACTAAATCGTCAAGTTTAATTACGCACAATTGGTTTTAACTTTCCATATCTACATCTGTGACGATGCATCTTTAAAACTGTTGTTCCATTTTAGAAGATTAGGCTGCTCTGTGGTTCCCGGAATCCAGACAGACAGTAATCCACCAAGCGGTATTTTTAGTTTTCTGGCGGGAAACATAAACGCCACCGTCCCCGAGGTTGGGTATCATTGCTGCTCGCTAAGTGATTGTCTGTTTGCAAACCGACAGACGACAACTCGCTGCCATCAAAGTTGTCCTCAACCAAAACATGTCTTTCATGAGAAATAAATGTCCCTAGGGTGGGGGTGGAAGTGTGTGACGACATTGGCAAAACAGCTTTCCGAGCGTGAGATCACAAACAAATTAATTTAAAGGCTAGCCATGTGTACAAATATAACATTTGATATGTTATGTATTCAAAAAATGGACCCTTACTCCCCAAGAACCATGTAAATTGTCTTCAATTCCCCCTTTTCTACCGAACGCCTGTTGGTGGTTCCTCAGTTACCATAAATTGATTTTTTTACACACAACATTGTCCACATCCTCACTGCTTTACAGTTTTAAAGGTAGAATACAGGATTGGTATTCATCCAATGATTTTTTATTAGTATCAGTCTGAAAGCCTACTGATTATGAAGTTCATACCAGTACCAATCTTTCATGGAAATATTTCTGTCTGAAATACTGTCAAAGTCAAGAAAATAGAATTTAAAGACCTAAATTTTATTTTCTGGTGTCTTAAACAACACATAAAGATGCGAGTCGAAACTATAAGGTCAAGCTTGTGTGCATAATCGCTGCGTTGAGAACCATAGCTCATCATAATTAGCATTATGCAAACAACGAAGACTAAAAATATAAAGCAGCTGCCTGCCCTTTACCAAATGGGTTCAACTTATTTGAGTGGAAAATATAGATAAACAATGATATCGACTTCTACTATGAAAGCAATCGTATGTATTTGCAAATGTTTTGTTCAAACTAAACAACAACAATGCCTCTATAGTGTTTTGTTTTAAGGTATAGCATACACATAAAAATACAACCGTGATATGAAAATGAACCAGTAGTTTGCAAAAGCAGTTGTATATAGTGAATACATAACCTTGGACTTTGTTAAAACTGTATACCTCTGTTACCATGGTGACTTACCCAGTATGCCTAGACGCAGCTAGCGAATCACACATGCGATGGGCATCTTCTATTGACTCTGGCTCGGCATCTGGTTGGAACGAAGAAGAAAAAAAAACTCAAACTAAAAAAAAAAGAAGATCCATAACATCTGATAAAAAGCCATCAATATTAACGGTACATTATAATTATATACGACGCAACAAAACACTTATTAGGTCAGCTGTTAAAATTCTGCTCTAGTTTTTGCTCATCAGACATACCGAGTCCAGACTTTAAAAAAAATACAATATGAATAAATTAATAACCAAAGTGTGTTAAATTTGACATTCTAAAGTAAAAAAAAGAAGAAAAAAAAGAGGATCATCAAACCTATTCAAAAGGTTTTTTCTTTGAAATTAGCTTCTGGAAGAAAGCTACATCAAATTGTTGCCCATTAAGTGGAAATTCATCAGTCTCGATCTTCCTTTGTCAACAGTGTATACGTTATAATGTTTATGCCTTTGTTGGCCATCACGTATCGTGAGAAAAGGCCACAAGTTGTGCTCAATGCCCTCCTTATTGATCGCCCGTCATCTGACGTCACACCTGGTTATTTATAGCCACATGCCGTGCGTTGTATTGTAACGCTGACGAGCTCAGCTTGGTCTAAATATATTTACAAATCTATGGCAATGGCGTCATTTCACATTCAAATAAACGAGATAAGACGAATGTTGGCCAAATGTTCTAATTAGACACAATTATCACAGTGGGATCTAAATTATATCATGTTCCTTCCTCTATGGTTGAATAAAGTTAATATTCTCCGGCCTAATTGGTTAATTAATGCCCAGAATAACGTCTGTCATTGGCAGTAGCCTTGCCAGATGTAAAAGCAAATGCGTTGAAGGCTACACAAGACACAAGAATTGCATTTATAAATGATATTAACAATGTTATAAAATAATTTATTTGTTTAAAACTTCGTTTGAGTTGTTTTCCCTGCGGTAGAATATGATACCAAAAAAAATCTTACAATTCGATGTGAGCCTTTTTTTAAATTTTATATAGATGGATTTATCATGGTTTCTCGATGACAGTACTACGTCGTATGGTAACTCTACGTCTGCGAACCTCTATGTTTTCTCAAAGATTGCAAAGGGTAACGTTAACCAGGGCGATTGGTGGTCGCACAATCTTTAATAAGCTCATCTTTTTAATGAAACACTTCTGCTGTATCGTTGTATAAAATTTGGTATTTTTAGTAGTCTTGTCCTTGTGATGTATTAGTGCCATGACTACTTTTGTGATAAATTTCTGTGCGCTTTATAAATTATTATTATTATTTTAAGTATTAAGCTAGCTTTCAATACCAGTTTTGGAATTGTAAATCTAGGCGACCGGCAACCACGTATCTGTCAATAGGCGTCACCAATGACGTCAGATCGTTACGCCACTATCAATGGTTGACAGACCTAATCAAGGTAAACTAGTTATAGTTTTGTTCGTGTTTGTTTGTTTGTTTTGGATTTTTGTATATGTTGTTTTTACGTCGGTACAAAATTCATATAAAAATAACCAGAAAGATGCTATTGAAAGGCATATACTCTGGCCCCTTTTTTGGTCAGGACAACTCACTCTTAGGTCATTAAAATAAAAGACAAAAATAACTTTCAAACACAAGTTTGAAGTTTCTCTATGTCAGTTGATAGGTCTATGACCAACGTTTTGCCTCTAGTTCTAGTCGTCTGACTATGCCCATTCACAGGTCAATAACAATTTAGTCATAGCTCACGAGGTCCGCGTTAATGTCAAGTCAAGTTGAGTCATGTACTGAGCCTATGGTATATTTGGTGGCATCTATTCACGTTGACTCACGTACAGGCTGTTATCTTGTTTGATAGGCAAGCTGGCTCGTCTACAGTGTTGTCTGTATACTTGCACGAATTCATTCCCAAGTGTTTTTACTTCAAAGTACAATTACATCTGATGACCAGCTATAAGTCATGTTGAATCACACCTTGTTTCATCCCTGGTCTATGATTTCACGTCTTAACGGATCCATTGGTGGAGGGGTGGGTGAGGGGGTGTGACAGGGATCATTACACCATTCGTTTGGGGGCTAAAGTTCGTTTCCATCCCCTACTTGTGAACATTTCGTCCAATCTGTTGGTGCCGATTTTTTAGGCATTCTTTGCCCATTTCGATTGCAACAATCAAAAACAAGCAGCGATTACTTTTTTGGAGGCGGGGGGGGGGGGTGTTCAAATGCTTTTATTTAGCTTCGACATTATTTCAAACAGTAATTTGTCACTTGGAGATCGTGGTTTTACGCCAGTCTACTGATCAATATGAACTTGGGCTTTTACATTAGAAAAAATTTTTCCTAATTTTTTTTAAATCAATTACCATTCCTGTACTAACCCTCATAACATCTCAAATAATCATATAAAATATACTTTGCAACCTCCTCATGAACTAATTAGGTCACAGTTGGAACGAACACATCCCATAAGCTTTGTTTCGTTAAAAACTGACATTAAGTTTACTTCTCGAGTTTAAACAAACCACCAGTAGTTCCAAATCGTGCCTGGATGGTTTGTGTGTTTTTGTTATCAAAAGAATTTCCAAACTTTACCTTCTACCACAGAATAAACTTTGCCAGGCGTTGAGTCAGGCTGAGTTGCTTTTTGCGTTTTTGTTTGTTTGTTTTGGGGGTTTTACCCAATGATTCTCAGAAAGCCAACCCCTATCTCTAGATCCTCCCCGCAGTGAGTATTTGAACAGTAACTATGGGCAGACAAAAACTGACGCTTTATTGAATGCAATAAAGCGTGGTCAGCTAGCGGAATATCTGAATTTGACCCCCGCGGTCCAGGACTGACCACGCCATGCACGAGTGACCTTGTCATGCACGAGTGACCAGGCACCTGGGATTAGGTATTGATGACACAAAGACGGCTTTATTCTTAAAAAGAATTACAAATGAGTCCACTAATTATACCATACTCACACCATGCTGGAATATTCATTCACCCATATTGAGGAAATAAACCATTCATTTTAACCAGATAAACCTACATAAAAACACATTGAACCGAGAAATCTACAAATAGAAACCAACCGGTGAAGCACGGGGTCAGCATAATAGTCCATTCAAAATAAATGTTTTTATTTATATAAATATTGTTTATCTGCAAATACAAAATCAGTCTCAGTTAGACCAGGCATACCAAGTAACCTTGCTCCATGAACAGGATGATGACGACCCCTTCCCCCCATAACTGACGATCATACTATTTTGGTATACCATGCCCAATATGTGGCAGAGGGAGACCCCCCCCCCAAATGTTCCCATACTCTAACACACTCTTCCCCTCTTGTACAGAAGTACCACCCCCTACAATCCTCAAAATGATTCCAGAGATTTCCAGAACAGGAGGGGGTACACCCTGCCACATATCGAGCACCAAGTGTATATTGGGCAACGGTTGAAACCAGTACAGCTATCTGGAGTGCGTGGGTTCGAGTCCTGAGTCCCTATTAGTCATGTTTCCTGTCAAAATCTGATGATGTAATTTATATAAATAAAAATGATGAAAGAAGAAAGATAAAAGGTGGGAATAACATACCGGCTTTGAAATGGCAGTGTCCATGTGGCGGCCACGTGGCAATAAGGGAATTGCTAAGGTCCGTTTCTCTCTTTCGCGTCACCGTTACATCCACCGTCTTGGCTCTTTCTCCTCTGCTCCATTTTCTCTGCCTCTCAGCTCGGCTCAACTCCGTGGGTGTCCTGCCGTATCCCGAGCTACAGAGGCAACTAGGGTCTTCCTCTTGCTGATGGAAAACCTCTGAGCTACATTCGGAGTTGTATGAATAGTAACCACATGAAATGGATGAAACATTTGAGGACGGACCTTCCTGTGTACAGTGTGTCAGAGTGGGTCTTTTGGGCGTTGTTATCGATTGATTTCCATGGTAACCTTGGTTTGTGGTAAGAGTCAGTGGAATTTGAGGTTGTATAGTTGAGTCTTTGGGCTGGATGGAATCAGGTGAATTTGCGTGATTGTCTTGGTAGGGTTGAACGGAGTACCGCGTCCTCGCGCCTATCGTGTAGGTCGGGCTGTCAGAAGGGGAAGCTTGTAGTCTCTTGCACGCGTCGCAGTCGCTTGCTCTGCGGATGTCCACAGCATCTGGTCCAAAGCAGTCGTTACATTGGAACTGCTTGACGAGAGGCAAACTCTCCTCCCTTTGGGAACCCTCTAATGTAGCCGCCTGACTCCCGTGTGATGGACCGGCTTGGTGGGCGAGTTGGACTGCTCTGTGTTTCGGCCTCGCCTGCTGCCGCGACTTGGTTGAAGCTACAGAAGAGAAAATTCTAAGGTTATGGAACTTTCCAACTTTAGAAACAAACAGTAAATAAATCTTTCAAAGAGCAAATAAAACTTTGTACACAATTCGTCAAAAAACACTATTTAGTTGTTGTTGTTTTTTGTTTTTTTAACAAGTCCTCTGGTAACAATTTTTTGTAAAATATTATAGTATCTCAAAAAAATGTAATTACTATATAATTGACATAAAGGTTAATTATTTCATTAAAAAAATTAATATTACAAGGTTGTTATTTTGATTTATTTGGGTTAATTGCTTTGGTGCCATTCACTGTGTCGGTTTCAAATCGTTCTTTTGTACAAGTTCTCGTTGATAAGTTCTTCCCATTTTCTTTTTCCTTCTTTTGCCACTTAGGATCGCCCTCTAGTGGTGGTTATGAGAGTCACGTTTATCCTCTTAAAAATTGTACCTTGTAGTTTGCTTCCGGGTAGGCTGAGGACACATCTCGGTGAAGCATTCTGGGCACACTTTCGATGGCATTTAAACCTGAAAGAAAAATCAGAGCCACGGTTCATAATTCAGTTTTACGATGAGTCAACTCCCACCTGTCTGCTTGTCATACCTTTTACTTCTAAAGAAAAAAAAACATGAAATGAAAGAGATAAAAACATGCCAAAAACTAGACAGAGGGGAATAATTCCTTCTGTTGTTTACGATTTATTGTAATGTCAGATTTGTTATGAACTGTTAACCTAAGAACAAAGGGTTGAACTTGTTAATGACATTGTATCGTATCTATTTTTAGTGATGTCTGATACCATAATTAACTGTATACCTAAAGTAGCCGGAAGGTACCATGGGGTAGTCCTAAAAGTCATTATTGTTTTGATTATTACATGACATTTCAGACAATCTCAGTCTCTCTCTCTCTCTCTCTCTCTCCAGTGTTAGACGAAAATAGATCAGACGGGAAAACAACTTTAGGATAAGCATTTGTATCTTCTTGTCCCAGGCCGGCTAAACTTTCAGATAAAAATAAGTTTGTAGTGTCATGATGGGGAGCCGGTCCGTTTAACCTATCACGGTAATGCCATACACTCCTCCCTTGGTTCTGCGAAAGCCTACCGTGCCCCCTACGGATGATTCACCTAACAGCATTGCATGTATTGTATCTTGAAATCGGGTATATGGTATTTAGTGTGGGGGGGGGGGGGATGCAAGAAAACAGCAGGATAACAGATGCGCTCCCATGGCAACCAAACCCCTGTCGATAAAAGGATTTTTGTTTTGTTCCCGGAGGCTATTTATCCGATTGCATATTGCAGAGCTTTTAAAGGGTATGCCAATTGTTTCATCTGCTTGGAATGCGCAGTGCTAAAAGAGGGGTTTTGTAATTAATTTACTGATGGACACCGATCGTTTAAAAGGGACTGCACACTATTCGTCCAGACGTTTTTCATTAAAGCCATATAGCTTTCATCCCATTTAACCAAACCGAGGCTAGAAGGAAAATTTAAGTGGCCATCATCTTGGGTTGAAGGCCTATTGTATGAGTAGGTGCCCGTATATTTGCCATTATACACACAAGGACCATGAGCATTTGGTGTGTGTCAACAGTCTATACTGACGCGAAATACAGTCATGCAAACTGTTCTTTAGAATCAACAAATCATAATTAAAAAGACCGTGATAAGTTTTTTTCTGACATGTGGTCTCAACGGTATAGACCTTTATCATGCTGCCACCATCTTGGTCATGTTCTCTGTATCCAATAACAGTAATAGATGCTCATATTCATTGTACTAAGAGGAACCAGACTATTTGCCCTTCCAGCCTCGGTTTGGTTACATTGGTTTGAATGGGAGAAAATCAAGATGGCCACACCATGATAAAGGTCTATTGTCCTACAATGATACCCATTTAACTCCTTGTGTGTGTTTCAAAACATGCATTTCGTTATTTTCACCACTTTCGATTAAAAAAATACATTTCAGGAAATGTTGATTTTTTTTATGACGCATTGACAATTATTGGTGTGATAATTGTTAGTGAATTAATTAATCCGGGAACAACAATAGAAAAGGAATTTTCATCAATACTTCTATCGTACTTAGTTACCAGTGTCGAAACCACAGGGGCGGGACCCCATGTTCAGAACCCTTGCCCCCCCCCCCCCCCATGAGATAAAATAAATTCCATAATTGAATGGTTCGATACATTAAATATTAAAAGCAAAAATTAAAGTAAAAATTACCGTACGGTAAGGTCACGCAAGTCAACGGATATGAGTTATTTCAACTACTTTTGTGATATTGAAAAACCCCTTCTCTCTGGAAAGGTCGTCTTGGTCAAGTAAGATATCCCGTGCAATGAGGGATAATTCTTTTTTTGATAAAGCATTTACTTACCTGCAGTCTTTACATCTCAGAGCCAGGAATAACATTGACTTCTTGCAATAGTCACATCTCTTATTAGTGACGATCTTTCTTGAATAACTGCAAGGGGTGGAAAGAGTCAAAGTTACGCCTTGAAGAGTCAAAACTTGAGATTCAGTCTTCCAAAATGTTTGTTTTACTAACTTTCGTCTTTGTATTCAGTAAACTGATTGGGAGGTGGAAGGTAACTCCTGTGTTATATTTTGCTAAGCTGCATTGCGAAGGAAGTTTTTCCCCGTTGGTAAACCAAGATGTTGTCATTAAAAAAAAACAGTTTTTTTTTCTCAAATGACACTAAAAACAATTCTTTCTCCTGAAGGGTAAGCAACCGATACAAATAAACATAAATCAAAACATAAGGTGGAGACATTTCACGGAAGAATGATGTAACGTCAAGGAAATGACATACATTAAAACAGATGTACATTCCATTTCTATATGTAACGGGCAATGTAGAATGACAACGAGTGAAAGGAAGTCTGTAGAATTGCTTTTTATAATTATAACAACACAATCGAATGACAATCTCTAAAATCAGCAAATCAACGAACAAATCACTTATAATTAACACTTTTATTTAAACACATTGATAATTTATCATGGAGCAAATGTTAACTTGCATGTAGTGTGCATTGTGTCAGTACGTAAGGCTCAAACTTCGGGTCTAACGAATAGTATGTTATAACAATTTGCTATTCGTTAATAAACAATAAACAATAAACAATCATTATAACCATTGGTTTTTCCACGACATCAAGAAGGTAAAATCTACACCTTCAAATAAACATCAACCATCATGCACTCATCACACGAACTTCTGAAATCATTGAACACAAAGAATTCACAGGCACTACGCTTCTTCAACCACACAATAAGATTCCCAGGGTTGAGCTTACGCCGGGCCGGTCGGCTGGGCGACACGGACAAGTCAAAATATGTTCAAACAGCCTACCCCAGATTGGCGAGTTCGCTTAGAAAACAGCCCTAATTAGGATGATATTTACCAGTGTTTAGCTCTCACGATAAAGTTCTTGGTATTCCTGGTGAGTACATCCATGACTGCTGATATATCGGCGGGGTGAAGAGCTGAAATATCCCCGTTGTGCATTCTTAAGAAGACGATGCTCTTGAATGAAGGTTCTTGTAGACTTTTAAACACCGTTAACCTTTCAATGCCCCTGGACACATGTAACACACGCACACACGCGCACACGGACAACCCAGACAATGACCAACATTTCACAAAACCCATCCAACTGAGGCACGCGAGTAGGCGGAGCCAACGCATCCGCCGTCTAGCCAATCAACACGCGCCGTCAAGCAGCTGCCTGACCACCCACCAATTACGTGACTGGCTCGTTGCCAGTCACGTGTGGTCGCGTGCTGGGCTTTTTGTTTTGGGTTGATAAGCATAAGCCAGATATTATACAGAAAACCTCTTCGGTAAAAGATCTCGTGTACGTGATGTTCGACCTGGCCTCTTGGACAATGACATCACAGAGCTCAAGTTTTTACAAGGGACCCAGTATATATACCAAAAGCGGGGTGGTCATATCATAGAATCAACCTGAGTGTTATACCTCAATGATTAAGGGTAATGATTTTCCCGGAATCAATGTGGATTAAGTCAAACCATCAGATTCGTCTTTCTTCGTCATTTTGTCATAGCATCCTATATTGAAACCTAACAAAGTATTTCTGATGAAAATATGCCTTCATAGTTTGCTGTGTGAATTTACCTTCATATCCCGTAGTCTCGACGACAAAACAAACAGTAAATATTTCCTGTTTGGTAAGCAAGTTATTCTCAGTCCGGAATGAAGAATGAACACACAAACGGTTGTCCCTAAAACAACGCCGGTGACGTTAATACGTCAATTTTTCCCAGGTTGAGGACCAAATTTTATGCGAAGAATCCCTCGTCAGTCCCCATTTTTCCCGGAAGCCTACAGAAAGTGAGACATTTACCACAACAAACGCTATGTTGTTAATAATCATTCTCTAGCCCCTGATAATGCTCATGGGCGCCGTGCAAATAATTGGATATATCAATCGATTTTTTTTCCAGGAGTTTGCAAAAGGTCTGCTCTAAAAACTGCATAACAAGGGGTTCCGTGCCTGGCTGTATGATTGAGGCAAGTCTATTTAAAATGGAGAAAAAAAAAAGAAGTGGACAGACGGTGTTGGCTGACCTAGATTTATTTCTCACGTACCGCATTAACAGATGTTATGGACATTGCGTGGGCTTCTAATAAATTATCATTCCTCATTAAAACCTTACAGGAATTTTGGACTGTATAAGATGTTTGAAGAAAAGTCACGAATGACAACCACGTTTGCGGCATTACAGATTGTACATCTCCAATTTGAATCATCAAAGGTCTGAAGTCATTCCTGAAGAAAATAGTAGCAAACTTAAGCTTATACATAGGCCAACACACATAGAATCCATTTGTAAAGATTTTGACGTTATGTGAATGGTACAAAGGGACATTGGAGCTGTGCTATTTTCAAACTTCCAAAGTACTTTCGTTTTGCTACAAAATGCCTGCAATAAAGAACTTGGTGAATTGTGCCCCCCATAGCATTTTAGTGCAAACAATATTTCTCTGTGAATTATGTGAGCAGAAACAAGATCCTATTTCAATAGTACACATGTAATTGCAGACGTATTGCTGCATTCGCTGGTGGGTGTGAGGGCCCATATACTGCACAACAGCTGATCAAGCAGGATTCCCTCAAAACACATGTCAACACTTGGTGCATGTATTATCAATACCAGTGTGTCACTTTACAGTACTGCATGTATCGGTAGAGGCTGTGACCGTGTTGACCAAGTACATAAAGCTATTGATTTCGAGTATGGCATACAGTCTGTGCAAAACATGTCTGACTCCTTTGTGTTTAACATTTTAATTTGAAGGTGAATCTATCAGGGAGAGGTACTCCCTTGTTTCATTTTCAACCATACTTTTTTGAGAGGAAAACATTATATCAACCTTGCTCCTGACCTTGATAGTTTTACATGTTACATGTTTTACAGTTTTTACATTACATCAACGTGCATAAAGTTACCGGATGCCATTGTTCTGTAATACTATAAATATTGGTCTTCAGAGCAACTTTCAGGCCCACACGGAACGCTGTAAGCCGAAACCTGTATTGCTTGAAGGTATTCCAACATGCAAAGTCTCAACTCTTTCTAATTAGCTGGGCCAAATTTGTTTTATATGGAAGACTGGAAGCCAATATGTAAGCAAAAAGTGTTTTTATATCAACTTACATTTGAACATAACCTACTATAAGTAAAACTATAAGTTTTTTACCCGCATAACCTGCTTTTGGGTTGCCTCCCAGTCTAGGTTTTTATGTGGGCTGTTTTTTATCTTTTATTGTTGGAATTCGTCAATTTAGCGTCAGTACATTTAATGCTTTTTAATAATTTTTTAATACTTGTCGATTCATTGTTGTTGTTGATTTTTTACTGTGTTTGATGTGCCTTTACTATGTATGGTAAGATGTTATTGCTGCTGTGCAAAGGACAACAAATTCAATATTATATGTTGCATGATGAATAAATGAATTGTATTGTATTGTATTGTATTGAACTATGCTATAACAATATGACTTTGGGAAATGGGTAAGATGTACGACTCGGTACTTAGTTACTAATGCACTATAAAATGATGGCAGTGTGCTGATACATAATATAATACACTTGCCAAGAGTTATTATGTACAAACAATATAAATCATAGTGTAAAAGAGACCGTACGACGAGAAACTTAATGCACTTATTTTGGGTTTTTTTGTATTATGAAGTGAAACTACACCATCTGCCACTGCATAAAGTTTATGCGATGGATATATTTACCTCAGGTAGTACACGGGACTGGTGGATTCATGTTTTTCCCTTCAAAAATGAACTTGTGTGTTGCATGATATTATGACAAAATCTTGACAAGTTTCACACCATAACCACTTTTAATTCACATAGATAAGACGGCTGTTCATTATTATGAACTATGGGTCGTCAAAATTCGGTTAGGTGCCATGGTCGCCTGCATGGTACATTATAAAGTCGATATTCTCTTTTGTGTTTTACGCCCCTCCCCTGGCGCCAAAGCCTTGGAAGACCCAGTTGTTTGACAACATTCCACCTATTGTGAAATTTGTCTTGAATAACAATAGCTAAGTCCAGCAATCACGTGGACGCATCTTACCCCAAGTATGTGGCTTAATTCTTTCTTTCAAAATTTCACAATAGACCCAGGAGCCGGGTCGCGTGCCACCTGTCCCGTCTTGCTGCTCCGTGATTGGACGCTTAGTGGTCACACAAAATCTCGCTGATTGGTTTAAGTCTCGTGTGTGTATCCAGGTACCAATCAGTGTATGAAGTGCTGGTATTAAAGTGGATTTTGTTGCAGATGGGTATTCGAAAAGGATCATTAAAATAATGTCTGCAAAATGTTTGTTTATAATTTGTCTGAGTCATACAACATTAAGTTTTTTTTAACATTTAATTTTGGGAGTATACTGTGTTAATACGCATTGTGTTAGACCACGCGGCATGTATACTAAACACACAGGCGTATAGTTCCCCTTTCAGGAAAAGAGCCCCATTTTGAGAAATCAAATTCGCTAAAACATCTATATAGAACTTTATGCCAAATTGCTCGTTACATTTTACAACAACAACCATCTATTCTAGGTCAGTACATCGTCATAAAACACTTGAATAATTCAAAGTATTCTTACTATTCAATATTCGTACCAGATTATTAAATTGCACAGTGGATGTCCAGAGGAAATGTAAACTGGACAATTTTTTTTTATTAAACTCCAAGGATTTCAAAACAACTTAGCATGGGATATCGATTTCTTTACGAAACACTTTATTCTAAGAACCGGGAATGAAACTGAAGGAGGTTGTTTCTGGAAAGGAACAGGGCTACTAGGCCTTCTAGGTAAAGGGTAACTGCGGAAAAAACAAGCCCAGAGAATGAAAAACACCAAAAATTTAAGAAGGCCTCGTACAATAGACATGCCTGAAGTGCTTCTGTTATTCTACACGTCTGGTTATTTTTAGACGTTTTTTTTAACATTCAAACTGTTGACGTGAAATAGACCTGTAACGTCCATTCTCTGTATTTCATGTGCATTGATTTCATTCCAAAGAGCCTTGGTATTCAGAGAAGAAACCAGGATGTAAAAATAGCTTTTTGGAAATGAAGTAAACACATTGCAATGAGGCGAAAATGTGGGGCTAGCGCGTTCACAGTATGCGACCCGGAAGTGCTGTTGCATTCAAGGTGTGGTTTGAAAAGGATTTTGATGTTATCAGAGCTTTCCATCGTGGCTTGGTTTCGTAATCTCGATTGCTTATCTGGACAGCCTTCTTGACACACGGTTGCACTTTTTGTTTGAAATGTGAGGAACAGTCACAAGTCCAAGAAATGGAACCTCCAATTCATTAGTGACCGATGCACTTTGTTTATCCTTACAAAGCGCTATAATTGAGTCTCTTAATTAAAAAAACAACTCTGTCCTCGATCTATGCTCGAACACTTTTTGAAACGCACGTAGATAAAGCGCAATAAAGTTGCGTATTCAAGGCCTTTTGAATTTCTCGATTTTCGTCCGCCTTGACAAGTAGTTACTCGCTAATTTCAATTGGGTACCGTTACATTTTATTCAATCAACAACATTCATTTTAATTTGTTGGTGTTGATCTTTAAAAATGTACGAGTGTTTCCCTTGATAATGTTTAATTGTTGGTCATGTGGTTATTCCAAGAAAGTTACAATCATGTGTTATTTTAATTTTTTGGTGTTGATTTTATATCCATGTTCTATTAATTCATTTTGGGCTGTTTGTACTGGTAATTCCTCGAAAATTGCAGTCCTACATGTATATTTTGTTACCTTTTTGTGTGCGTGCTTTATTTTAAACGTCATCATTTACAGCCCATATTCATGGTACTACTTACCACAAAAACCTGCAGAAGTTGTAAATCTATGGGCTACAGGTACCACGGAATTAGGCCATAGATGAAAATAACTTCAAACAATGCAATGGGAGACATTTTGTGACGCTAGATGGCAGCAGATTTACGGGTAAATCCATTGGTCTCTGAAATGTGCGCACGCTCAGAACTACGTTAACAATGGAAATTTATCCGGTAAGTCTGCTGCCACTTACAGTTCCAACGTCTCCATTATAAATAATGTTCTTGTAATGTACGATATTAGTTTACAAGCTTGGATGTCAGACTATTTTGACATTCAGCCTTGGACTATTCACATGTCAAATGGTTATTCAGTGATAAAGTTCAATAAGAAGACACTGTTCCCACTTCGAGACGTGTCATACATAATGCTCTTTATGCACTGTCATATGTAAGCTGAGATCATTTTTTTATGTCTGTTAAAGTTAATGTTTTATAAATGAGTAATGACCAGTGACTGACATGGCTGTGAACAATGCAATCCACTGACGCGGATGTGACTGCCATGTCAACGATTTGGGACTACCTCACACATTGTGCGTACGTGCGTAGATCCTGGTCACCCGAACATGTGTTTTTCTAGCAGGGTTGTGGAGATAACAAGTTTGTTTCATATGAGTATCAAATATCGAGGAAATAAAATGTGTGTACGCCTACAGATGGGACCAGGTGTGTTCGAGGGATTTTCCCTTTTTTTCAAAGAATTTTCATCCAATGCACAATGCAGATACGAATGGCAGAGGAAATGGCTCTGAAAAAAATAATAATGTGAGTTAAAGTTCCGCATAACAAGCTGTCGTTTTCTGAGAATGGTGGCGAGTAATATGGGTTAGGTGGTGACAGTCATCGTTATTGTTTGTAAAAACTGGGCGTGTGTGACAACCCTCGCAATGATTATCGTTTTTGAGTATTTACCGGGGAGTTTAAACAAAGAATCCCCTAAAGTTCCAGTCACCACGAAACCCGTTCAGATTGGAACCAATTTCATGGCAATGCTTACCACGTAAGTGTGCGCAGATCGCACCGTAAAACGAACGGTTCTTGGGTTGAAGGACCGTGAAATTTGATCCCTCATGTGTTACAACATAGCCTATACTGATGCTTTGCTACAAGTATGAATAATATAACAATATGATAATTAAAAAAATACATTTTGATCTGAATAAGAGCTTTTGTGCGACTAAAAACGGAACTGAAAAGGTGAGGTAAAGGAAACTTCAAGGCGCCGGGCATCTGCTTCCCGAAGAAGAGGGTGAGCAAAAAGGCTACTGTGTACGAATGTAAATAAGACGAATTAGAAAAGGGTTGCATCCACTGATGGTGAGCCTGACTGATTGGGCCAAAATAAATGAGCCAGGCGAAGTCAAAAGTTGTAACGTCGATTTAGTAAAGAAATAAGGAATATGGTCCAAGCAGAGATGGGCTTGCCGTTGCCCAAAGATGTGATAACAACTAGTGGTAATGCAAAAAAAAAAAAAAAAAAAGATGCAACGACAACAACAACAACAACAACAACAACATTAAAGAATTGTGTCTCAAGACTGAACCCATGCACGATGGCTGCATCTTACAAACAATAGCCTAGCAAATGATTGGACAAAACCTGTAAACCAGGCGAACGTGACCGTGAAACAAAGCTATTTGTCAGTCCAAAACAATGTGCTATGATGACAATAGTTTGTCCCACATTGGGTTGTGAAGAATTCAATATTGGATTGCGAGCGTGGAATCAAATTGTAGATAACCGTGTCAGTGTCGCACAGCAGAGGTCTATTTATAACAATTAAAAATTGATTTAATAATGTTGGATCAAGAGCCTAATAATACCCGACCTCGATGTCCCAGCCTTTACAACGAAACTGATACTTCGTCAATGATACACGTCCATAAGTCTGAGACAACGTTCGTGGCCACACCATCAGGCAACAGCGACAGATGGTCACTTACAAACTTCTCTTGTGAGTTCAACCTCAGGTCAACATTTTATGACTACTACAGAGTAAACCCTGAAAGTGAGATATTTGTGGTCAACTCGTCCTCGTTACGTTTATTTTATCTTATTCTATTTTGCAAATATAGGCTTTTAGAGTTCAATTTTATTTAGGTTTAAAAAGTACGATGACCAAGACAAGGTTGACTGATCAACACAGTATTATCTACCAGGGAAGGGGGGGGGGGGGGGGATATGGATAGAAATTTATCAAAAGTTCACGGCCTTTAAGATAACAGCGTGTAGGTAGCGATTGCATTACCATTTTGCTGCATTATTTGTCTTACTTGTGAATTCGATTTTTGTTACAAAACATGACAAAGTTTCCGATGTAATGCCAACATATTAAGTAGTTCTAATTATAAGCATAGAGCAAAAAAAATTCAAAGGTGGCACTTTTGGCATCATGACGTTACCCACGCTTACCATCCCAAAACCAATCAACATTCTGTTGGTTTTGATCGACCCTTACGGCATTAAGCTTTTCTCAAAAGTGGCAAATTTTTGTGATACCAGAGGATTGTGATCTCACTGGAATGTCAAAGGGTCATAGAGAAGCCTCAGCCCTCTGCCTTCTTTGTACTAAGAACCAAGACTATCAATACAATAATAGTATTTTGAGCATCCATTCAATTCCCACGGTTTAACGCTAAAACTCACGTTGACCTTGGTCATCCAAACAGTAGCCTTGAATTGACCTCGGTGTAGCCTTCTTCCCCAGCCGTATTCCCAAATCCTCGCATTGCTGACGTATAGCATCAACCTCTGAATGGTCAAAAGTATATATCAGCACCATCCCTTTGTTCCACACACTCCCTTTTGTTATCGACCAGCTGTTCTCGGTTTAATGATGTCGCGGGGAGAGGTTGGCCGTCGCTTAGCAACGCGGGTCATCGCCTTCGGTGGATGTTAAGGGCGGTTGGATGAGATTGGTTTGAATAGTGGCTTGGAAACAAGCCCACAAGACGATTTTTCATTATGTGGAGTTTGGTTTCAGGAAAAGCCTGCATTATCGGTATCGCTAAAGTAAGCTGACAGGGTATGACTGTGTAAATTTAGTCGATTCAATATATTGCTCCAAATATACATAGTTCATATTTCTCTTCTGAATAATACAGTTAAAAAAATCGTAATGATAAATAACACAAATAAACAGTATAAATACGTTATAAACACAAAGACCTTTAGGGAAAGTACATATCAGTATATTTGTTCAAGTCCAAGTGCTTACGTCTGGATTTTTTTTTTATTCAATTACTGAACTTAATGCGGAGTTATCCTTATCAAAATATAACCCAATTTGTTTTTGGTGATTTTTGTTTTGTAATTAAAAAACAATTTATTTTGTAGAAGCACATGGACGATATTGGTAATTGTCAAAAAGCCACTAACCGCACTTAATGTAACCCAAATTATAGCGTATACGAAAAAACCAAGCCTGTGAAAATTTAAGCTCAATCGGTCACCGGAATCACGAGAAAGAAGTAAGAAAAAAACTTATTATATTTTCACTGTTTTCAAAACATCGAGTTTTGGTCTCGCGAGATAAAAAACTATAAAAATAACTGTAATAATTTCTCAAAAACTATAGCAGTTCAGGCAAAAATATTTGAAGTTTCTTTCGACCTTACCAATGTGGTACACACCCTTCAAGGTGTAGGCTAATTTTATGCTTGGACTGAGGCATTTCAAATCGCCAGAAACCACTAGTCAGAAATAGTCTCGAAATTGTTCGAATGCATCTAGATTTTACCTCTGTTGTTAGAACCCACAAAGTACATCCAAAATAAAATGCATTTCAATATAATCATTGAACGCATTATTTACGTATGCATTCACATAGGGGGGAAATGCGTGCGGATATATGGGTATAATTTTCTTGCATGAAATATCAAATAGTACGGGTGCTTTATGTCTAGCTGTAACATCATAGCCCTATGAATAATTCAAAGAAATGAAGTTTGACCCCGTCTGGCTGCATGGTCTCAGAGAAATTTCATTTAAATTTTCAGAAAAGCAATTGAAAACCCATGCACCTATACCGTGGAACTATTTATTCCAAAGATAGTGAATTTTGTGATAGCAAAGATAATGGAAGCATTATAGGTACGGATTGGTTTTACTGAACATAATCAAGCTACAACTAAGACATACCATGCTTGAAAGAATTACTGCTCACCATAATTGGATTTTATCAATGACATTTTTGTTCCAGATATGCAACTCCAAATTGAGGTAGGCCTATACCTTGGCAATAAGTCATCATACATTTTGACCTAAGCATGCGGGGTTCTCAATATGAGGCAATTATAAACGATTTCGGTCCATGAGTAGGTAAATTATTTCTTAATTATTAAAAAGAAATCTTGTTATCGACCATCTATTTTTTAAGCTGCTATTGTGAGTTATCTCATAGACAGATCATCAGTCCTTCCCGATAGTATGGGGTAATTCGTATTGCAATGCCGTAATTGTATCTCAACAAAACAACAAGACAGTCCCTGACGTATACATTTACTTATTTATATATGTATATATCTATATATATTTTTCAGTTTCGGTGCAGATTAAAATTAAGACTCAATCCCACACAGATATTCCGGTATGCGTGAACCGTTGAGTATATACGCCCCACTATAATCCATACAATTACGGGTGGTAATAGAATCTAGCGACAGAGTCGCGTGGCACACAGACCTTCCAGGCACGAAAAATACCCAGGGTAGCTGTATTACTGTCATGCAAATTCGCTCATTATTATACACACCAGTGGGCGGGGTTTGTTTTATGAGCACCCGTGTTTAGTTACTAATTATGTAAACCCGGTAGGTTTTCGTTGAATGCGTGCAGTCCGGGCAAATATGAAAAGACCATTGGGACAAAACGTAAGACTTCCATTTTTCAGACAATATTTTTTTTTGTAATTAAAAAGACGGTAACGCATCTTAACGAATTCAAACAAAAAATATTTGACCCTGTTTCAGATTGAACTGTCAGCATTATTGACATAAAAACATATGTTTGAGCGACGATAAAATATTGCAATGCTTTATATAAACAGGGCAATGTATAAAATGAAAAGGAAAGCATTTTTTAAGTTTCTTAATTAATTTTGTTTTGTTTTTTTAATAATTGAATCCACCTAATAGATTGGAGGTGGGCGGAAGTGCCCACGTAACGTGTATTGAGATATACCAACTAAAAAATATATATGTTCAACTGTTCAAATCACTGTCGTTGATAAAATTGGAAACACTGGATTTAAAAATGTTTCGGTTGAGCATCGGGCATAAATAAATCAGTCGTTAGTAAAAGACCATAATGGGGCTACCGTAGAAACAACTGATAATGTATACATCAAAAAATGTAATAATATATTACACCAAAAGATAATTATGAAAACTGAAAATTACTCATCAAAGTCACGAGTTTAAATGGCTACTACTTCTCTGGTGTATCAACGAAATTACAAACCATCATTTTAAACTCTGATAATTTTTTTTTCAAATATTGTTTTCAAACCATCAACAGTGTGATGTTTTTAATTGTTGTTGATTCCACCGAGTTCAATGATCTTTATATAGCATTGAGTGGTTCCTGTACATCGGCTTATATCATTAAATAGAAATGACTGCCCCTTTACCAGCAGCAATCCAATTTAAATACTGGAACACTTGGGGTCTAGTCAGTGAATTTCGGTCAAGTACCCGGCATAATCATGTAATACGTTCATTCGATTACGACCAGCCCAGTCCTCCAGACAGAACATAGACTTGCCTTAAAGTCCCTAAAGCAGTTCGATCCCTTTACCCTGGGCGTGTTTGCGTCAGCGTAGCTTACCCAGGCGACTGAGGTCAAAGTCTAATCTATTTGCGGGCATGCCGTGAAAAGTACGAGATCTGCTTTCAGACTGCAATTATTTCGAAAGAGGTCAATGAGACGGGGTGTCAAGAAATTAACATGAACAAAAATGCCGTACCGCGTTCCTCTGCCGAGTTGTACAGCACCGTGTGAGACTATCAAGGGGCATGGGCATACGAACAACCACACCAGGGAATTATGACGCGTTGGTTGATGATCCTCAAAACCTTTTGGAATAAATCTAGCTTTGTAATAATAAATTATGCAGACAATCGAAATTCACCAATCAAAAAGACTGACAATTTTGTCAATAATAACATTTTGTCTTATTTTGTTGATATGAATTAATTTTATTTTGCTTTCACAACGTCTGGTTTATATTACACACACTATGTGCACACTGTACTACGGCTGTTTCATTGTTTTAAGTGTGTTTCATATTTATCATTCTTTTTTACTTTACACACAATGAGCAGTGTATTGTTTAGACGACCGTAAATGAAAAAAAAATCTCTATAAATTTTCGCGGGACTATTGTGTCATCATGTGACTACTCTAGTTTTGTTTGTTTGTTGTTTTTCTCCTTTTTTCCCTTTTTTCTAATACGTTTATTTAGGGTTGATCGTAGATTTTGTGAAGCGTTTTGTGGCTTTTAAAATGGGCATTTTAAATTCAAGTGTGTGTTTGTGAGCATGTCTGGGCACTCAAACCGAGGACTTTAACAAAAGGGATCCAGGAAAATGACATACCGAGGACAGTCCTCGGTATGTTTCGTGTACAAAACCAATAGGGAAATCGCTAAAAAAAAACTAAGTCCAAACAATGGGAGAACAAAGGGATGTCCTCGGTCTACACCATAAACAAATCATGTGTGTGTATGTGTGTGTGGTTTATTAACACACCGATGTGTGTTAATCCTTGCATACTCAGTACTTTCGCTGAGTCCTGCGGGAAAAAAACCTTAAAGGCAAATTACTCGGGGTTGGACCCACGACCCACAAGTTGCCTTTCTACTGACCACCAAGCTTGCCCAGGAAGCAGTTCGAATTCTATATTTTATCAGCGGGTACCGCATTAAAGTAGATGTTAAAAAGAAAAGTGTTTTACCCATACACTGATGTGTGTTAAGCAATAGCGGTACTTTCTCGCGCCTGCAAAAACAATTCACAGTTTTTTTATCATTATTATTTATAGCTAAAATTTATGTAGGTCAGTAAATTATTCTTGTTTTTTTTTCTTGTATATGTTTTTACGTGAATGATGTTCTAAAAATGTTTTCAACTGTTTTTGTTTGCTTTGCACTGATGCCCTCCCATGGCTTGTATACAACGCTTGGTTGACAAACTGTGGTTGTGACGTCGGAAAACTTAGGTCGTTAAACTTCATCATGTTATCCTAATGAAGGTACCCTGTGTTCTACAAAAGCAGCCCGTGCAGCAATACCTACTTCTAATCCCCCAATGAATACAGGAGACCAGACTGCTTTCGAAAAAGGGCTGCTGACCTTTACTTCGCTGTACGTCACACTGACATGTGATAAACATTGATATTTTTAACACCCTGTTGTCACCATGCTATTTTCTGCCATCACCTTGGAGGATTGCTAATTACGCTGCAGACGACACTGCTGTTGCAAAAACATACGGCTCGCCAGTTACTATAAAATATTATATTATTCATAGCACTGGAGATGATACTAGACCTATTCAGTCACTATAAAGGTAAAATCTGTCGTCTGAGTCAGGAGAAATAGTGAAAAACCGTGCACACTTTTCAGCGTGTAAGCACATCATCCTTAATTTCGATTGTTACAACCGAAATTAAAATCGGGGTCTTCAAATTCTAATTTTCTCGACGTCGACAGTATTTCAGACAGTAATAATTACTTGGAAGATTGGTACTGGTATGAACTTCATAATCAGTAAGCTTTCAGACCGATACTAATTAAAACAAATTTGGTGAATATCAATCCTGTATTCTACACCTTCAATACCAATGCATCATAAAATAAACCCATGCTTAAAAAACTCCAATTTATAATATTACGGAACTAGTATTTTAAGGTTGTGTGTATGTGTAATTCAGACCATGGTGTTGTCACAATAACAGTTAATGGTTTTAAATCCGCAGCTCAACATTGGTAAGAAGAAAAAAAACAAATGTTTACAGATTTACATATACCTTACATAGTATATAGATAATGATGGCAGAAAACTTTCCTTTAAATATTTCTGCCTGAAGTGTTGTCGTTTCTAAATAAGAAATGAAATAAGATCCAAAATTAGTTTTCGTCTCAGTGAGATGAAAACTCTGCCTGTAGGAATGCATACAAAAATGCCACAAGCATTTTTACAGTTTTCTCGCAAAGGAACAACGAAATGAGCTGACATTTTCACAGGTTGGTTTTCTTACTTATATCTTGATTTTCGCAAATAATGGAAGTATTTACAGTCAGTTTACCAATGTTGAGCTATTGGCTTTAAAAGGAATCTTTGTTTAATAAAAAAAAATGTTTATAGATGAAAAATTGCTGACGTAGTAATTATCATACTCGGCCTGCAGATGAAACTTTGAATGAGTGATCGTTCAGCAAACAATTATCTTTAGACACTAGTGTAAAGATGTATGCTACGGTACGCAATTCGTGATTGGTGCAGCTGCGATGAATCCATCATCGCGCAAACAAATAGCCAATGATTTTGGAGGATATGAGGGGCTATGGTGCGCCTAGTACATGAACGGATAACTGCGGTCATGTGATAGTACAAATGCGCTCAGGGAGAATCTTCGTTTGAAACTTTATGTTTTAGAAGATAACCAAGCTGGTAGCAAGGGAAATGTTAAGACCAAAACCAAACCAAACACTCTCTTAACAAGTTACAGAGTCTGAAAAAAAATGATCTGTTACTCACTTAAGGGGCCTGACCCATTTCTGGTCAGTTTAACCTGGAATCTGTGTCAAACTGACCCGAAACTGTGTCAAACTGACACACAGTATTCGAGCCAAATCCCAATTTTTAACCAGTTTCCTGGTCAGCCTGACCCAGAAATAGGCCAACCCCCCCCCCATACCCGGACTCCAGGTCAATTCTGACCCGGGGTTTTTTTAGAGTGTAGAATGAAATGATTTGTATGATTTCTTCGTCAATTTCAACTTGTTACGGCCTAAAGAGTGTCAATATGAATTTTTTCGAAGAGGTTTTCTCAAAAGCGCGCATATGGGTACCAGTTGATGACGAGGCGCTTCGAGGTGCTATTCAACTGTTCATGTTGTGTCACCACCATCAACGAAGAAGCACTTTTGTCTTCAGATCATACTGATTTATTCCGCCTTCCCTTAAATGCAATGGCACAACAAACCATTACAACTTTTAGGTTATAATATTATGCACCTTTCAGGAAACCCAAACCCAATTTCGGGGCTTTGTTTACCGCGAAATTCTGCGCTTGTTGCACCCTGTAAAACGGGCAATACTCTCCCTAAATGTAAAAGAGTGACAACTTCACTCTGTCGCTCGAGTGGTTGCGTTTTGGCTCTTTTGAGAGTGAAACTCACTGTTCATCACCCTTTTTGAGTGAAATTGAAGTGAACTCTACAATGAATCATGTTGAAAACTCTTGTCTTTCACTCTAAAAAGAGTTGTCTGCCACATGGCTCTTTGCAAGAGTGGTATGGCGGACAAAACGAGTGGTTTCTGATTCGTTTACATTATGGAGAGATAAATATGAGCCGTGAAGCGCAGAAGTCTGCGGTAAACAACCCGATGACATCAGGCACCGTAGCACCGTGTGCCGCGGCCTCACGTTATGATAGACACCATTAGGCAATACAAGAAGGAACAATTTCCGAGAACAATTTAGCATTAATCTTGACCATGGATTGAGAGAAATCAAAATGCCTGTTGCCTGAATGGAGACGTGTGCCATTTCATTACAGTAAAGTGCACTGAAGACGTCATTTGATATTGAGACGTAGGCCTGTATAGAAAGAATGCCTGGCTCAGCCTCATCAAGCAGAAAGCGTCTCATCTGTAACATATGTTTCAAATGTTGACCCATTTATTTAATTTAGCAAAAGTTTAACACACTGCAGTAAGTTTTGTTTTGATTGATAAATCCATTCATTTCATACACTCTAAAAAAAGAAAAATCCCTGGTCAGAAATAAACCGGATTCCGGGTACCATTGGGCCTGACCCATCTCTAGGTCAGCCTGACCCGGAAATTGGTTAAAAAAATGGGATTTTAACTGGGATTCTGCGTCAGTTTGACCCATTTCTGGGTCATTTTGACGCAGATTCCGTATCATACTGTCCCTGAAATGGGTCTGGCCCACGGAACCCGGAATACTGTCTCAACAAATCATCATGATACATATATTGTAGCAAAGCAAATAATTAATTAATAAAGTGCATTATTATAAGTTATTAACTGAACATTCATGTGCATGGAGTCAGTATGTAGGGAAAACAGTGAAGCAAAAATATATATATATATTTTACCTTTTAGACAGACAAACACGCGGACAATACACAAAGACACACACAAACAATCAAACTCAAAGACTGACAGCTGAGACCAAACAAACAAGACGGATAATATGAAACTATAATAACATTACATATGTATCTAAGGGGTTATTTCTTGAGAATATACCAAGACAAGTGTAGCAGGTTACTTAAAATTTATATGAAGACTATTCCAGTCTAAAATACCACGTTGCATAAGACCGTTTTTGTGAAGTGGGGTTCTATATAATTGTAATTTACATAAAAAATCATCCTTCAATGCTCTAATGTTTAATATCTTAAAGCTATGAAACTTATGGATGATGCTAACCAAAGTGCAACATAGTATCCCGACCCAGGCTGTATTCTGACGAATCTAGATAAGCTTTATGTATCAAACTACAATCGTCTAGATATTATGTCACCATCTTTGACTAAATACACCGTATAATATAATTAGAACGGTCCGTTGTTTGCCCGGAAGAAGGACGTTGAACGAACATTTAAATCGAAAAGAGGCACGGCAATTATAAGGTGCAAAAATTATGTTTCAAGAAAACTGAGAGTGAAAGTTTGATCGGTTTCTGCCATTCATAAGTCATTATAAGAAGGTTTAATTCTGCATGGAGAAGTTATGTCATTGGGATATTTCTAGCAACAAAAATGTAACAGTAATGCCATTTTTTGTCAGGAGCCATTTTATTGCTTACGACCTTTTGTTAGGGACAAAAAGTACTGGGAGGACACTAGAAGTTTGTAGGGGGGAGCACGTGCCTCCCAGGCCCCTCTGGCTACGCCGCTGCATTATTAAAGCCATCTTTTGTCAGACTTCCCGAATACGTCAGTAGAATTGAAGCTCTACGTCTCATTCATAAAAACGGAATCAAAGTATGTTTGGTTCTCATCCCCAGTTCGGTTTTACAATGTGGAGGGTGGTTTTAATGCGATAACTGCAGAAAGACCTTGCCCTTGTCAATTGGCTATACCCCCAATGGAAAACAAACCTGCTGTTTTTTATGTTCATTTGCATATGTGAGTTTTCCCTTGGGTCATTTTAGTCTCCGCACCGTGACGCCCACGTAAATCCACAACCATCCATTCCATTTTTGACTTCATAACGTTACTTCACTTCAGGCCTAACTAAATCCGTTTTAATTAATGGAGCATGAGATCAAACCCACCCTGTGATATTTTCATTGAAATTGGGGGGAAAGCACAGTGGCGTAACTAGAGGGGCGGGGCACGTGCCCCCAATTGAGTACCCGGATACCCCCCCCCCCTTCGAATATGGACTATGAGTTTAAAAACTACAAGTTTAAAATGTTACATTTTATAAACTTTTATGTAGTAATTTCATTTTGTATTTTTTTTTTTTACATTTTTCTATCTACTATTTTTTTCTATTTTTTATATTCTACCTTCCCTACAGTTTATCTTATAAAAAATAGTAAACGGCATATTCAAGAGCTGTGAAAGGGGGCTTGTTTTGGGAAATGCAAACAGAAACTACAGTTTTAATTGGCCAAAAGTGCCCCCTAAGAAAGAAAAAAAAAACGATGCACGCCCTTGTGCCTCCTAAAATGTTACTCGTGGATAACTGTTTTTTACTCTTCCAAAAAACACAAACAAGATACGTTTCGTTTTAACTCAATCGGGACCGAATTGTTTTCGACCTGGGGGGGGGGGGGGGGCCGGGCGACGAGGGGGGGGGGAATCCCTGTACTTTCCCCTGTAAGTTCACAGCTGATTTTCTTGAACTTTCCACAAAAGTTCCTTGAAGCAAAATCTACACGATGAGAAATTAATAGTTCCCAAACACTCACTACAGGGCGTTATGAGGGTATACATGTACCCATTTTTTGTAAAAGAATTTTCTTTTTCTCTCCATGCATATTTCTCTTTATTTTTTCATCCAAATGTTTTTGAATATGGCAGATACGTTTGTTTATGACAAAAGGAATAAAAGCATATTATTCTTGACATTCTGAGGTCACCATTGAGGATTATATTATATTTGACACCCAATTTCACGGGGAATTTTGTTATATTAAAATTCACCATGGCCGCCAGCTTTGGCGGCTATATTGAATATTGATTCCCCAAGAAGCACTATTGGATCACGTGACATTTTTGTATCCATACTTGACATGGAGAGCAAAAACCTAACATGTTCAAACTGATAATCTAAGAAAAAATAGACAAGAATAGACCAGTTGTGACAAAATTATTGACAACAGAAACTAAAAATCCAATGTGACCGTCAGCCTGGCGGCCATATTGAATTTCCATGATGCGTTTTAGACTCACGTTACTTTAGACTCACTTTTTACATATAAGAAATTGAAAAAATGATTTTGATTAATAGTTGTAAACTATAAACCAACGGCGCACTGCCACTTTAAACATCAGACCCAAATAAAACTTCATTTTATTTTCTCTAAAAAAATATCAACATGCACAATGCATACAGTTGCATAAATCGATTATAAAAAGGGATTTTTTTGTCTGAATAGTAGAGTATTGATTTTTGTACATAATGCAATTAATATTTATCATAAGGCTTGGTGTTGAAAAATATATATATATAAAATATGAAATATAGGCTAAGTCCATTTCATAATAGTTTTGTATGTGTGTGTGCACAGCCAGCAAAGCGCAAAAAAGTGTTTACATAATTTAAAATATGAAACATAGGCTAAGTCCATTTTAAAATAATTTTGTATATGTGTGTGCACAGCCAGCATAGAGCAAAATGTATTTATACAATTATTATTGTGCTTTAAGTTAGGTCGTTTTTATCATAAACCGTCCAGGGCAACCCAAAAGTTATTTAAAATCAATGTTCTGTACTAAAGACATTAGAAACACAAGATAAGACACTTGTGCAATTTTGCACGGTAGCAGATGTAACGCCTTTTGACCTACCAACCGCGTGATAGCGCCCTTCTCCATGTGTCAATTTCACTAGGATTATTGGCACAAATTATTGCCGAACACCAAATTTTCGATCTGCCTTCACCTTTTTTAGTTGGTGGGATCTTTTGGCCAAAGTTTTTCCATTTAGTAGGCCCTGCTTATCGCGCAAACGATCTTTGGTTTTACCTACCAAACGACAGCGGGCGCACCCATTTTTGCGTTTCATGTTTCTGAATAGAGTGTCCTATCTTGTAGCAATATAGCAAGCCGTTTCCTTTACACTGCGCTTCAGTGAAGCCGATTTCACAAAACTTTACGCAGCTGCGTAAGCCTACTTGTGCCATATTTTATTGCATAAGTGGCCCAACTTACGCAATAAATGTTGCGCAAGTGGAGTTACGCAGTTGCGTAAAGTTTCGTGAAATCGGCTGGAACTTGTACGAACATGAACATGTTCCTGGTCTAGTTATTAAATGTAAGGGATATACAGAAACTGTATTCTATAACACGTTTAAAGCCCCAGCTCAACATTGGTAACCAAGAAAAACAATCATGTTTACAAATTTACTTATACACCTTATTAATTAGATAACGATGGCAGAAAACTTTCCTTGAAATATTTCTGACTGAAGTGTTATCGTTTTTGAATAATAAATCAAATAAGATCCAAAAGTAATTTTCGTCTCATGTGAGACCAAAAAGTCTGTCTAAGAATGCGTACAAAAATGCTGAATGCATTCTTACTGAGTTTTTTTGCAAATGAAACAACGAAATTGGCTTAAATTTTCACAGGTTGGTTTTATTACATATCTTGATTTGGGCAAAGAATGAAAACATTTACAGACACTTGACCAATTTTGAGCTGGAAAGAAAGAATAACACAAATGTTCACACATTTACATATACCTTACATGGTATAAAGATAACGATGGTAGACAACTTTCCTTAAAATATTTATGCCGGAAGTGTTATCGTTTTTAAAATAAATAATAAATGAAATAAGACCCAAAATTAGTTTTCGTCTCAGTGAGACGAAAACTCTACCTCTTAAGAATGCATACAAAAATGCTGAATGCATTTCGTTTTCTCGCAAATGAAACAACGAAATGAGCTGATATTTTCACGGGTTGGTTTTATTACATATGCCCTATGTGCAAAGAATGGAAGCATTTACAGTCAGTTTACCAATGTTGAGCTGGGGCTTTAAAAACAAAATAAAACCATATAAAATGCAAAGTTGACCTTTATCCAACCAACAAGTAGCTCCATTATTATTAGATTAATTTCACATAGATAATACCAGATACAATGGAGACGGCTCGTTGTCTGCAGAAGTTCATTAATGGTACAAACCACACACAACATTCAAACTCACTCCCTTAATGTCATACGCCAACATCACACTAGAATTTGTTTTACTCCAAACCCACACATCGTTTACGATACATTCTTCCCTCCATTCACAAAAAAACATTGTGTCAAGTCTTTTTTGTTGTTAGGACAGTTAAAATTCCTCACCTGTGTCGAATTTTAAGGACGTCGGCGTAGTCGAATCCGTTGGTACCCCATGCTGCCTCCATGCCCGTGGCGTCCATTCTGATTTGTCTGACAGTTCCTGTGATAGTTCGACTGACACACACAGTGATATGTCACACAGGGGGGAAGCTATAGCTGTGCATGGTCGCTGGCATGAATACGTCAGTAACGAGGCGTGTGGTCTAGACACGAGGATGAGCAGACTTCTTCAGAGAGAGGCTGTCGTAGTATAGCAGTCCTCGCCAAGCGATTAGATTCAAGACAAAACTCACCGGAGCACAGGAATCAAGGGTGGTTGTGGTGCCGCAGATACACTGCACATATTATACACAACACTACACTCAAGTGATGAATGTCGGCCTACAACGGTTCATTAGCATCATCATACCATAGCCAATGGGTTATAGCATTATGCGTGTAGCACCTTCTCTACCCGTGCCAGACTATTCGTGCACGGACAAATCGCCCACGGAATCGAACTACCGGTACATTTATAAATAAATGGAAAAAAGTGTCCTTGTTTTTGGTAGATTATACCACAATAGCGTGGTTATTAATGCTATCCAAAGGTTGAATGTATAAAACCTAAAAAGAAGCATATCAAATCAAGATAACCCAAATAAATGTGCATTTTTTTGTGTCGTTGGGTAGGCTACTTAAGTTTAGATCGGTGACAAAATTACATATATTATAATGTAACGAAAAGAAATTTGCTTTGTGCAAAATTATTGTTTCCCTGTGAGAGGAGATTCACAGATTGCTTAAATCGTAAATTCAAATAAATTATTTTGACTATTCATAGCGGCTGCATCTCACGAATGGCTGACCGTGCGTGTAGGGCGTGCGAACCCAAGAGAGAAGGTAATAACTGATGTACCGTAGTTCCTATGGAGACTGGTCTTTTCATTCATACAAAGAGACTGCTGTAGCCTTGAGGCGTTTAGTCCGGGTTAAAATAATGACAAATTGTGGCTTATCTTGTGATAGGAAGGGAGGGCGCAATCTATACATCGGTAAATGAATACAAGCCGATACTAAGATGTAAAATAAACTTGGAATGCGCTTAGGGGAAGTATTCAAGCTGGATACTGACATGCAAAAATATTGGGGCGACTTTACCCTTATTTCAAGACAAAAACACGTTTCACAGAGAAATGATTAACATTATTTCAATTTAAGTTAAAATGTGTTTAAAATCCAATAGATGTATTTACAACTGTCATTAGTCATATTAAAACGAATAATTAACAACTCAAAACTATTTAATTTTCCACGAGACAGTTTTATTTTCGCAAATCTGACGAGTAAAAAAAAAAATCAAAACATTTGCCGTTTGCTCCATATCGTTATTTAAATCTCAAAGTATAAAACTGACACAATCAAAGCTTATAGCAATGAAGTAGTTGCTATAAATTGCTGGTGAGAGACACATCAGGAAAAATATGAAACTGGAAATGCTAGCAGAAGATGTTATTCCAACTTGGAAAAATATGAAACACAGACTTGGTATAACCTACAGTCGTAACTAGACGAGAATACTATAGCAAACATACCAGTAAATGCTAGATTTGTGTGGGTGGATTGTTAATCATTAAATACGCCCGCCAGTACTCCATACAAAGTGCAAACTCTAGTAGTTTCAGACAAACAGTTGGTTAATAAATTTATGTTTCATAATTATCCCTTACATCATGATGCTACCATTTTGGTAATAGCCCCTGTACACAACGACATCAGTCATGAGTACTGATTCTTGTGATACAAATCGGGGCCAGACTATTTCTCCCTTCCAGCCTCAGTATGGTTCGGTGGTGTTTGAAGTGAATGACTATGACAGTATATGGGGAATAATGGCTGCTGGGGGGGGGGGGGGGGTGTGTTGCACGAACACAGATGCAGTGTTCAACTCGAGAACAAATACACCATCATTTCAGGCAAAGCCATAGGAGCCATAGATCTGCAACTACAAAATAGCGACCAAAAAAGGTCAATTTGGACTGAGACCAAAAAAAATCCATGACCACTGACTGGCATACTTTTACTGTATTTATGACCCATACGTGAACAAATGGACAATGATAATGACATCGAAGGCAACTTTAAAGTGTGGGTGGGAGCAGGTTTGTGATTTTAATATTAATAACTTACTATTTTCAGGACAGTAATAATAAAAGTGACATTTAGAAATACTGCTTGTTTTCTTTGCGGAATAATTTATACCCCCCCCCCAAAAAAAGCATAAAAATAACTGAATTGTACTAATGTGTCAACTTCTCCCTACAGACTCTTTAGGTTTGTACACCAATGAGGCTGTCCTCATTGTTTCCATGGCAACGACAACACAGACTGCTCCACCTTGTTTTAACACTCAATCTAAACAATCACACAGCAAGCTACTTATTAATTTACTAAACGTATAATACACCCTCCAACGCAACTAGCGTGGGTTGGGAAGGATTGCCACTTTAAAACCAGAGTGCCAGGAGGGCACTGTTACATGTGGGCACTTGTACAGCAGGCAAAGACACTGTTACACATGTCAACTCTAGTGGACTGGAAATACTTGTAATTGACTGATTGATATGGAGGTTGATTTAAGGTGTAATGCTGAGGGCAAGGGCTCGAAATTTACACTGGACTGCAGGCCCCAGGCCGCTGATTTTAGCCCCCCCCCCCCCCCCCCCCGGGCCAATAAACTCATGACTGGACAGGTCCGAGACGGTTTTGTGTTTTTGTTCAAATGTTGACTTTCAGTCTGATAAATCTCTTTCAATTCCGTTGAGTATTCAATAATAATTACCCAGCATAGAAACAAGATAAAACTTCTCTTTTTTGTTAGTGTTTGATCAAATTAAAACAGCTCAAATGTTAAACCGTGTAGGCATCCACCCCCCCTTCCACATCTCAATTCTGGTCTGGTAAAACAAATTCAGGTCCAGTCAACTTGTTGATCAACAAGGCCTGCAGTCCTGTGTCACCCCATGCTGGATCCCTGGATGGCACCCTTACTATTAAGAAGAACACCTCTCCTCAACCTTGAAGACTGAAGAGGAATGACACGGACAGAATGTCGTATCATCAGCAGACTTCTGCTACTAGCTAAATGTTCACAAGCACAATGTAGGCAGGTACCTGTCATGTTAGCAATCAACATCGCAGTGCATTGAGAATAAACAGATAGACCGTGTGATCAGGACCCCAGACAAAATGTCCACGGTACAGAGGGACTTGTTACAGAAAAGCTAACACTGTTAAATACAGTTTTGACCAACACACACACATATACATGTATATGCCTTACTTCTTGAACAAGTACTGGCGACTGAACAGTTATTTCCCAAACATTCCTCAAACATTTAGGAATTATAATTTGGAAGTATCTTTCACCAAATTTATACAAAAGAATGCAGTAAATGCTCTCAACAGTATTATATAATTTGGAGAAATAAAAGTTGATGATACTGATTCTGGGAAACATGTATACTGTATCTAATTACCTTACAGTGAAACAAATTACAAGAAAATCTTTCTTTTTGCAGAACACTTTAAACTTTTTCTTTTCAAAAATTTACTTTAAACCTAATCCAGATGTTCTAGCACTGTTGAAAAGTTATTGTGTGATATGTGACCTTGTGAAGACGGTTGTATACTAAATGTAAGCACAAAATAATCTGAAGGGAACTGTGACATCAAAAAAATGGGAATATGTGCAACTGTTTTGTGAAAGAAGAGATACGATCAGTGAAATGTTTTCCTTTACATTTTTGTGTCTGCATTAATTATGTGCTATGTCCATTTTCCAAACTGCTTGACACTGAAAAACAATTTGCTCAATAATGCCAAGACGTCATGTAATGCAGACCTGACCCTTCCTTCCTGTAAGGGAAAGGTGTTTCTTTTTTTCCGAAGCAAAGGGCACCTCTATCAGGGAAATTTAAATTTCTATTGGAACATTTCAAGGGGCACCAAGACAATGACCAGGGGCATGGAGGCAAATGTCCCCATGAAGTATTAGGCATTCATGTAGTTCCATTCAAAATATTGTTTATCACATCTACATGTTTGTGCTGAGCGTATTTTCTTCTTAACGGCTTTTTGAGATTGACACCTGACAGTTAGAAGACAGAAAAGTAATAATTGAAGAGCTAGCCACGCCCCTCTTTGGGTTCATTCCATTCCCTCTACACCCTGTGCACCTGTTGTGGGTGCGGCCACACCTGCTCCCTCTCCACCTGATGCCTTCTTAGTCCCTGACACGATGTCATCAATGCGCAGCAACAACATGGCCGTCTGAAAGCAAATAGTTAAAAAGGAGAAAGCAATATTATAAAAAGCCCCATCAAACCCCGACAAAGAATTACATAATCCAGAGGGGTGATTAAAAAGAAATAATAAAAAATCTATAAATAGAGATTTATTTAGTGCTGGTTGCTGATTCAGTTATAAATGGAGCTTTTATTAAGAAGACAAGTCTTAAAAAGATGCTTTAGTATATGACTGAGGGAAGGAATTTATTCAAATAACAAAAATTGTTTCTTAATGTGCTGGGCTCTACTTCAATGTAAGAAAACAATCTAATGTTGAGTTTGATCGTTTACGAATGTTACATAACGCCTTCATAAAATTCTCAGAACCCAGCTCAAGATTACATCCTGCCAAATTGTTAAACGTATTTTACGACACATCCAACAGCGCAAATGCAATCATAGAATGAAAAGGGCTGATTAAGGAATGTTCAGTTTTAGATACACGAGGAAAACCCCGAATGGGGGAAAACCCACGCAATTTGGTAGAGACTGACATGTGAGGCTTCCGTTGGAAGCAGAATTCAAACCAGGGTCATGATACTTGTGTCCTTGAGCAAGACACTTCACTTTAATTGCTTCTCATCACCCAGGATTAAATGAGCTGCAAGGGTAGAGCTTGTGGATGTGAATGATTAGCAACCATTTACTTGCTGGTGCTGCATATTCCTAAGGAGTTGAGATGGTTTTATGAATGCTTAGGCCCTTATGAACACGGGTAATAATACTGTAAGGCGCTTTGAGAGGCCTACTTGGTTTGAAAAAGCGCATAATATTATTAAAATGACAGGGCCAGATGGATTTGAAAGCTCGTTGATAAGTTCATACCCATAAAGACCCTCATGAGGTTTACTTGGATCGGAGTAATTGTCAACGTCAAGAAAAACTTGCATTCAAAGACACCTGAAATCACCAGTGCTGATTTGGTTTTCAGCAATCTTAACACATCTAAACCTGGAAAAGTGCAAGAATGTGACCATCCCTCACAAAATATAACCATTCTTTGTTTTCACAAAAACTGATGACTGAATTTCATACAATTTTCACAGGTTGGTGTTTACTGAAAGTGAAAGGATGGGAATAACTTTACTCTTTAAACAATTTTGTATTATCCCATAAATGGTTTTTGACACATTGTTTGTTTTGCTTTTTAATAAAGTGGGGGAAAAATACAAACGAATTATGTATGATCCCATATACGTTTTTTTGCTTTTGACTGATTTGCCTGATTATCTTATAACTAAGGGGAATTAAAAAAATAAATACACGAAAAGATCAGAAACAACTAATTTCTGGTAAACTAAGCAACAATGATCAAATTTCAGATGACCTCTCCAGTGACCCTGAATCAAAGCATACTAATTACTCTATAAAAAAAAAAAAAAAAAAAAAAAAAAAAAAAAATCCAAAAACAAAACAAAACAAAAAAAACCAAGGCCATTAAGAAATGAAGAGAGAAACAAATTTCTGTCATTCTTTCATTAGAAAGCCATAATCTGTGAAGGTGTGCTATTTTTTCTCTCGCTATACTTCTGAGTTATTAATTACGCTGGTACCCATATGTCTAAACTAAACAGACCTTTTTTCTTCTTTTTTCTTTGCATTTATTACTTATCAAGGTTACTAGAGGTTAATCAGTCATGAGTCAGGGTGTTTGTACAGGGTACATTACACATGAGCAAGCATTACATACAAAGTGGGGAGCCCCAGAAAAAAAAGAAAACAAAAAAACCCACATAATGTAGGGTCTGTGGGCATAATGTGGACTTACACACACACGACTTCCCAATGTTTACAACGATTTCAAAAATATCATTCTTCATGAAAAGGAAGCACTTCTGGTCTTATTTGGTCTCCTTTTAAAATTCATTATTTGATTGTTTGGTAGGTCAAAATTCAGAGACCCATTTTATGGCACTATTCTTTGCTTACAACCCCTAAAATTACATGCTTTTATAGGTCATGGTAAGCGCAGAATGACACTGGGCTCCAGCCTCAAACCAATGTTAACGTAAATGGGATTGATTTTAGGAATGATTGTTTCTTAACTGCACGCTAAATATGTAGTGTCAACAGAGCGTATGTAACACAATCGTCTGCAGGTATGCAACTGCAGTTTGACAAAAAAGGGGAAATATCCAGGCACAGCGAGACTTCATACTGTTTGTCAATTTCCAATGAAAAAGCTGAGAAACCAACAATGAGGAAATCAGCTTGATCAGCCTTCGTTCAGATCAGAGGGTATGTGTGGCATTTCATTATGATTTATTATATCAATTTTTTTTATTTATTTTTTTTTTATCTGAAAGTATTTTTATTAACCTGATTGTAATATGAGAAATATTCAGATCGAATTAGGCCCACTGCAAAGTGAAAGGAACTTGTCCCCCCCCCCCCCCCCCCCCCGCTCCCATCAAAGCACTAAGATTCATCAGTTGTCAGTATTACCATAGTGATTAGTATTGTGACATCACACTTTGCTAAGCAGTTAAAATTGATTCACACTTAAAGATCAATCTTAGCTCTGAGTGAAAATCGAGCCCCGGTTTGATTCACTCTGAACTTAAACCAAACGGCCCCAGCCAGAAAGGCAGGCTGGACACCTAGCCTAGTCTGCTATTTTGCTAAACTACTTTCTCTGTGCCAATTACATGGTAATAAATAGCAAGTGATTATTTTGAGTGGCCTCTATGTCAATGTGAGACTCTGGACTGCTGGCTGGCGTCAGACTTACCAGGACCCAGGACCCAGGACCCAGTTTAATATAAAGCTGCTTGAAGGCTGATTTTGTGCTTATTATGAGCACTGGAAAAGGCATATTAAGATTGGTAAGGACAAGATTGCTTTACTAGCCACAAGTTTTCACAATAAAACAAACATGAAGTTAGAGCAAAGACCAACTATTGTGAGAAATAATTACATGTATATAATAAAGGACAAGCTGTCAATAATCGAAACAAAATTCCCCATACTTATTCATAAGTTAGTGGAATCTCAATATTCAGACAGGTTGGTTAGTACACTACAGGGAAAAGCTGTCAACAGGGGGGGTTAGAAATATTCAAGAAGTGATTACACATATTATGAAAGCAGTCCTTTATGGTATTATGCTTTCCATTTTCTTGGAAAAATATACTTTTAAGATGTGCAATATGCAGAAGACGTTTTAGAGAATGTTTTCAGCTTCCTAATGAGAAGCTTTAGCTGACATAGAATTGATTAGGTTGAAAGCATGTCATGCATTTATGCAGAGCTTAATGCCATGCCAGGCTTTAGTAAAGCCTTGTCCATCATTACCAAAGATTCATTTCACAGGAACCGACTAGAACCCATCATCCCTCTACGCCTACAGGGTCTCACCGCAAATCAAATCTACCCATAGAGAATTCACAACACACAGACCGCAAAAAACTCTCTGGGTCGTTTTTGTTTTTTCCCCTAAATATCCGGGGAGAGGTTGAGTTGAATGCATGAGGCAACGTCACTGTCCTCCAGTCTATATCCCTTTACCCCCTGGCAATGAAAGTGTTAAGAACATAAGAGTGGTTCCCCTGTGGCACTCACCATGTTTGGATTATAAGGGTGGTTCCCCTGGTGAATAGGGTATGATTTAAAGGCTGGGTACAGCTATCAGTGTTTGGGTTATAAAAAGGTGGGCTTTTATGAAAATGGTTCCCCCTGATCATTACCAGAGTCTGAATTACAAGAGTGGTACCCCCCTGGCATTGGATTATAGAGGTGGCTTTCCGTGACAGTAATACTTTCAAGATATAATTTTTTTTAAAGCAGGCAGGGTGTGAAACATAAGAATGGTCCCCCTAGCACTAACGTTTTAATGAGAGTGGCTCCCCCTGGCACTTGACAATACTAAAAAGAGATCCCCAAACTGACAGTTGCTTTCACAGGAGCTACATGTTCATTTTTATCCCATTTTTAAAGTTTATTTTTAGACGAGTCCCTCAGTTATGGGCAGGGGGGGGGGGCTTTCCTCAGGTATGAAGCTACCTTTGAAGTTTGGGTGACTCAGGCGGCAGGCTGAAGACAAGCCAAGACTCCATCAGGAACTGACTGACACCAAGCCCCTTAAGATATGCACACTATTGAGTCCTTACAACATGAAGATCTTCAACCTTTATTCACAGCTTGAGGGGGGGTTACCCTACCCCCTAAAGATAACGACACGGGATATTGAGCCCGGACAAGGAAATCTCCATCCTTGGCTCGATGATGACTGTTTTTTATGGAAACTGACACCCTGGTCATGCCGGGAGCAATGTAAGACGTTAAGAACAAATCGCAGTGCATCAAACACATCTCTGTCGACACTCACCAGAATAACATCACAGCCCACAGCATCTCTAATATGCAAACTATCGCAAACAAGTCTTCAAATCTCTCTTGCCCCCATGTATTTTTTGTAGGTCTGATTTTATTTTTTCCAAATTCAACTTTTAAGATCTGTTGTAGTAACATAAAGCTAGAGGAAGTTGCCAAATGTGATGGATGTCTAAGTATCCTTCCAACAGACCGATCCATTAAGCCCCGCCCCTTCATGTTGACCAATCACAACCTCGGCTACACCACCAAAAGTCTGACATGATAAAATCCTTATGGATGCGCGCACAATCATGATAGATGAACTATGCCAGCCTGTATGATATCAAGTGGTGAATGCGTCAACACAATCAACCCTCCTACTGTCTGACCATTTAACATCACCCACTTTGGTTTTGAATGACAGATAAACTATGCCAGCCTGCAATATGATATAGTGCGGTAAATTATGCAACTACACAGTACACAGTCAACCCTCCTACTGACTGACCATTTAATATCACCCACTTTGGTTTTGAATGACAGATAAACTATGCCAGCCTGCAATATGATATAGTGCGGTAAATTATGCAACTACACAGTACACAGTCAACCCTCCAACTGACTGACCATTCAATATCACCCACTGTGGTTTTGAATGAAAGATGAACTATGCCAGCCTGCAATATGATAACACGTGGTATCTACACCGTACACAGCCAACCCTCCTACTGTGAGACCATTCAATATCACCCACTGTGGTTTTGAATGATAGATGAACTATGCCAGCCTGTATGATATCAAGTAGTGAATGCATCAACACAGTCAACCCTCCTACTGTCTGACCATTTAATATCACCCACTTTGGTTTTGAATGAGATAAACTATGCCAACCTGCAATATGATATAGTGCGGTAAATTATGCAACTACACAGTACACAGTCAACCCTCCTAATGTCTGTCCATTCAATATCACCCACTGTGGTTTTGAATGAAAGATGAACTATGCCAGCCTGCAATATGATAACACATGGTAAATGCATCTACACCGTACACAGTCAACCCTCCTACTGTGAGACCATTCAATATTATCCACTGTGGTTTTGAATGATAGATAAAAAGCACAACAACCAATGCAGCAAACTGACCGACAACCACAACCCTTTTTCTCTTTCAGCTGCAAGAAGAAGATGAAAATCAAACAGCAATCAGGATCCTTAGAAGCCCAAAACCCAGAGGATTTGCTTCCAACCTCACACGCAAAATGTCAAGAGAGACTTGTGCACATTTCTTCCCATATTGCTTAGCCCTTCTGGGCAAATCTTAAATTATTCACTTGACATTTAAGGCCAGAACAAAAAAAGTGGGTAGAAAAGAAGGGGGGAGGAAACCCAGGCACTAGCTGACTGCAAAACAAAGAAGACTCAAGCATTGGGATGGGTAGAAGGTCTTGACTTGTGATGGCATTCATTGCAATTTCAAAAGAGGGTTTTTTAATTTTCAAAGGTGGTAAATCTTGTTTCCATGGAGCATACCTAGGGGGTTATAAATATTCACAGTCGTCTCTTTGGTCTCGTTTGGGTTGCTCTTTCGGCGTAATTGTTAATCACTCAACCTAGTTGGAGATGCAGTCAAGAAGCAAGAATCCAGGGCTATTTTATGATTTATTTATAATCGACTAATCCTGTATCTAAGGTCAGCGTGGGAATGGCAAATGGTTCGTGGGCTGCAATCCCAATCCAGTCAAGGATGTTGCATTCATTTTTGCAAGATGGCAAAACCATATTGCTTAAATTAAAATGAATAGTTGACATTAACATCAGCTGTCATTTATACTTCAATGCATCAAATATTAGCAGTACGTCTGAATGAAATCTACATGTACATGGAAGGTTTAAAGCCTTGTTTTTCTTGGAAAAGTAAACTCAATCCATATTTCTCCAGCAACATTTTCTTTTTAAGTTATCAAAATTAAGAAAAAATTAGGCTTATTTGTCCTTTCTTGTTTTAACTGTTTGGACAATTCAACGACAATCACTCCCACTGTCCACCATTTTGTTTGCTGAGAGAAACAAAAATGCTGGGAGCCTGGAACAAACAGTATTGACAACATACAGAATTCTCACAGGTAACGTGTTTAAAGATTTAAGTTTAAAATACAAAAGAAAATATGAGCAGTTTAGGAAGTTCACTTTTTGGAAGGGGAACCCTTTTTTCGTTTTTCAGTTTGCAAAGGGAACTTCTAGCCATAACCAGTTAACACACACTTTAAAGATAGAAAGATGCTGGTATGTCATAAACACTGTGACCATTTCATGAACCCTTCAAGATCAACACATTCCAACATGAAACGGCTAGAGACTTAAGCTGGTAGTGTGTCTGGTCTACAACCCTAAGCAATTTTCCTCACAGCTGCTTACGCATGAGAAACTCGCTCAGCACAGACTAAACCGACTACCAGCCAAAGTGCAAGACAAGATGTAATCTTTGTGACTGGCTCCCGGCTATTTTTTCGCTAAGCAACTCCATTTATTGAGCGACATTTTCTGCATAGCAGCTCTGTGGATTGTGGAGTGAAGTTTACTGAGCAAACAAAATAAAAAATTTGTTTGGAAACAAAAACCATCAAAAATATGATGGTCAAATATACCTTTCTGGCAATAAATTTAGACAATATTTAGTGTAAAATAATACGTGAAGTAAAGTTGGTGTAACGTAAGCTAAACAGTACTCCAATTCTCTAGAAAAACACTCAACAATTTCTAATGGTCTTTTAGATTTGTTTTATCCTGATGCAATATAACATCTATATTAAATATTCTGTATCCCTCTGTAGAATAAGATGAATAACCTTGATGAAGTTTTACATCCCCTTTTTTATGCTTTATCAAATTATCTTTCTTTTGAGGTAGAACTTAAGGTTCAAATGCAACAAACATCCACAACTCAAAATCACTCCCGTTATTGTGAAGGTGTCCACTAGGCAATCTGGCTGTCAGTCAAAAGAGGGCAGCATAACATACAAATAGAATCCATGAACACTAAGCTAGACTGTATTCTGAATCCTTCTGTGGAAGTGGCATGTGACACAACTGTTTGGCAAACTGGAAGTGAGCATTGATAATTTCCTACATATTTTACTGGCCGATTCAAGTTTTGCCACACAAGCATACCAATGACATCATACACATATCAAACAAGATGGTGTGATAAAAGCAGTGCTTGCATCCAGTAAATGGTTTCACAACGGAGTTGTGTGGATTATAACTCGCCCTCTAGGTTCAATTTCAACGAGAACCGTAACAACACTTTTTACAAAACCCACTGGACTGCTGGTCTAGTCATGCTGCTCTCAACATTCACAGTGTTTGTCACAACAAGAGCCAATATCATAGAGCTGGGCCCAACTTCATGGCACTGCTAACCAAAGAATTCTGCACTTACGGTACCCTGTAAAGCTTGTACTTCTATGAGCCGTGGCAGGGCGTAAGCGCAAAATTCCACAGCAAGCAGAGCCATGAAATTGGGCCCTGATAGTTACACAGACTTGCTCACAACAGAAAATTTATATGCGAAATAAACGGAAATAGGTTACCAAAGAAAGTACTAGATCCCAATTACATAAAGCTGTTAAAGCAAAATTGTTTTGCTAGGCAAAAAATGAGTGGGTACCAATCACAAAATACCTAAACTTTATGACATTATGGCTGGTACCCAAATTTGCTTAGCAAATTTGTTTCTGTCCTTGGTGTATTTGGTATTTACAGGCTGTATGGTATTGGAGCCATGTAATAATATTCTGCATTATAATCTACATCAGAGTTTATTTTTGCTTACAGGACAACTTTGCTTAGCATTTTCATCTGTTAAGCAGCTCTATCAAATTGGCTCCAAGGACCAATTCTTAAAGGGGCTGTGTTGTCATGATAAAAGCAGTCAATGGAATAACCCAGTTACTACACGTGGGTGTGTGCCGGCGGTCACATCACAGTTTGACAAAGATGGTACCCTTTGTGATTTGATCGCAAACGCACGTGTGTGCAGTATCTGGTAGAGAGTTCATCTTTCCATGCACAGCCACAGGCACAGCTTTATCTCAGGCGTCTCAAAGCGCTTATTATGATTAAGACAAGTATGCCAAGTTTTTGAATTATGAGTCCCATTTATATAAGGGTTTACAAGGTGACACAACACTGTCTGCTGCCAACCATGCCAGAAAAACCAGAACAAATCCTTTCTCTTTATAGCGGCAAGTGTTTTTCAAAAACAAAATTGGTTAAGTGTCTCGCTTAAGGACACAAGTGTCAAGACCGGGACTCAAACCCATGCTCTGCTACAGTAAGCACAAAAACAATTTGTTTACAGGTAAACAGATCTATGAAATTGGGGCAAGGTCTTTCAAAACAGAGTTCACAAGAAGACTCACCTCAATGGCCGTCTTGTATGTTTGTGCCTTGACAGCATATGGATCCCAGACTCCTCGCTCCTCCATATTCACTATGGTTCCCTTCTCTCCATCAATACCCCAGGAAAAGTTACCAGTCTCAGCATGCTTGGCCTAATAAAATCATGACATAAATATGATAACAAAAGAAAGGTTTATACAATAGAAATGATAAAATCATGAGTACTAAAACTATAAGCATCTCATTTATTTTTTTGGGTGCCATTTGGTAGGCATTTGATTGAAAATCTGAACTTAGACAACTTCCTTTTTCCAAATGATGCAAAGACTACGTGTGTGGACCCAATTTACCTGACGCCATCACCCTGATAAACTTTGTTGCGCACACATTCCCATTTTTGTATCCTTGTAGAGGTTTCTTTTGTTCTTTCCTTTGTCCCTGTACTTAACATCCTTCCATAGACTTTGTACACATCCCTCTCTTCAGAATTCCCCTGTGGAGACATTTTGTTCCTATTGTCTTCGGTCTCCATTAGGTAGCCAATATTAAAACCATTTTTTAAGTTAGACACCCCTTGTGTTACCATTCAGTATGCACATTTTAGGTAAGGCGTGGCGTTTACACACACACACCAGACCTGTCATTATTTGAAATTTTTAACTAGGTAGACCCTTGGCCGGGGGTCCAGGGGGCTGCCTAGGCCCCATTGCGGGGTTCAGGGGCGGGACCCTTGACGGGTGTTCCACGGGGCAGCGCCCACTGAAGGAAAGGGAAGAAATAATACGAAATACACAAATCTGAGATACACCTGAGCAACCACCTGTCTGTATTGACAATATAAATTGTCACGGATTACTCACCCTGAGGGCAGTCAACGTGCGGATCGTGCTCCCTCCACAGTTCTGTATAAGAGTACGTGGGATGACCTCCAATGCCGAGGCAACGGCGCGGTACGGCCACTGCTGGACACCAGTTATTGCCTTAGCTTTCTCGGTCAGTGCCTGATCAATAAAGACAGCAAAAAGCACATAGATTATAAAAACTTGTAAAACCCTAATCCATCTCAATCCAAATGTGGATTTAGTTTGTATAGCCCACTACAGGGGCTTTAAGCATAAACAGAGTATATAACTAAGCATAACAAAACTTTGCATTAGTACCAGAATATGGTTACCAGCCTATTAATACACCATGTCACATGCACAATCTTTAACTAGCATCCTGCTTATTTTTGCCTAACACAAAGATGTTAAGCAAAACCGTCTCCTTAAGCAGCTCTATCAAACTTGGCCCAGGTGTTTCACACAAGGCCTAGCGTACCAATGCAAGACTTTTTGGGACACTAGGTGGCAGCAGACTTACCAGATAAATCCATTGCTCTCGAAAATGTGCGCACGCTCATTAGTACCCAAACAATGAAAATTTACCTGGTAAGTCTGCTGCCACCTAGTGTTCTAAAGTCTCCCATTCTATCACAATCAAACGGTTTTTGGTAGCTGTGTTCCTGCTTTATGTTGAAATCTGATGCATGAGGCACTCCATAGGAAAATCAAACATGTTGCTCAACACGTGACTGAGCATTTTAATGCACTCATGACAAGTTGACTTGGTAGAGGAATTTGAAGGAAATTTGCTTTTTTTTTCCATTATCAATAGTCTAACAAATACAACAACTGGAATATTTGATCTAATCAAAATAATCAAAGATTCTTTGGGCATCACTTTCAGTCATCGCTCCATAGACCAATACAAACATATCGTGACCAATTTTGCATATCGAAAAAGTGCCCATGTTACGCTGGTAGAAAAATGGTGATTTTCAACTGTTTTTTAAACCAGAAACTAGATTCCAAGCAAATTTCAGTGAATTCAACCTGAAGTAGGGTTTCATATCTGAAACTGGTCTGTGGACCTACATTTTCAAGTTTATTGGTTTGTGTAGCCCAACGTGACGCCCGATGTACATGAGTATCTTTTACACGTTTCAATTTTGTGACAACTGATTGGTGTCATACCACTCATTGACCTCAACCGACTGTTACAATGTGTCAACATTTTGTTACAATTTGGTGACCTACTCAATAATTGATTTTGGCGACCATTGGTTACGTTCAGTGATATTCGGCATTGTAATGGTCTACATCAATTTGACTCACATGAGAAAGTGCCATTTCAATGGCGCCACCGCCGGGTACCAGGCACGGTTCAATCATGACATTACGTGCTGTGTTCATCGCATCTTGAAGATTCCTCTCCACTTCGTTCAAGATGTCTTTACTTGCACCTCGGAGGAGGATGGTGCAGGCCTTTGGGTTCTTGCACTTGGTGATGAAGGTGAAGTACCTGGAGAGGAACCAAATATCAAACACATTAGTGTCTCACCAAAAACCCTTTTCATTACAGAGTGTCATGGCGGAGCAGACTAGTGCACTGGACTCAAGTTCTGGTGTTGTCAGAGAGTGACTTTGGTTCCTGGTAATTTTGGCCTTGAGCAAAGCACGTATAACCATAATTGCTTCATCCCGATGATGAAACGTTAAGCAGTAGTTCCTGTGTGTTGTGTTATGCACATAAAAGAACATCTGTGACTGGTATCCTGCTTATTTTTGCGGAGCAGAAAATTGTGAAGCAATATTTGCTGCTCAGCAGCTCTATGAAATTCAGGCCTCTACCTTAAACTTCAGAGGGTCAAGGCCACTTGGCCTCAAAGGCTCCAAAAAAGAAAGGGGCACCAAGGCCAACTGAAAGGGCACCAAGGCCATTTTAAACTTTTATTTGTTGATGACTTATTTACACTTTCCTCTCATTTCAAGATGGTGGTCAACTTTCCAACCCGTGTTCACATGCTGTGCAATGACACTACTAGAATAGTTGTAAAAATACAATAAAAATAAATAAGACTGAAAGACCAACATTACATGTACTTTGTAATTTACCACTTGACTGGTGTCTTTTATTACTTTTCACAATGCAATTGCGATGACTGAGCCAACAGTAGTTCAGTAGTAGTAGTCATCTGATATAATATTAGAAATCAGAGTCGGTTTCAACCATTTCATACTCATCCTCCTCATCCTCCTGCTGCTGCTTCTCATCAGAGTTGTCCATGTACTCCTGTTCTGAATCTTTTGACTCAGAGTCATCATCGCTTGGCACCTCCTCAACTTGCTGTGTTGACGTTCGCTGAGTTGGTGCTTTTGTGTTGGGTCGTCGGGATCTGACACAGCTACTCCACCACCTGGAAACTGCAGGCTTTGGGTCAAACTGGACAGGCTCTGGTCCTTCTGTTGAGATACGCAGGAGAGTTTCAGTGATGCCGAGTCCAAGACATAATCTCCAATCACCCAGAATTCGTTTGATAGCCGAAAACTGCCTTTCCACCTGTGCAGATGCTATGGGGAATACTAACAGAATCTGGACAATGTGGAGAAAGTTGGGGAATTCGTCATGCTTTTGAGTAAGCATCTTGTGCCACAGATCAAGTGGTCTAAGATGAGTGTGGTTTCGTACAATGTTAAGCTTTATTTTCCTCCATTCAGCATCAATATTTTGTGGCTGACATCCTTGCTTCACCATGACGTTTTCAAAATGGCTGGTCAGATTCCTAACATGTTCATTTCCATATTCACGGATTGCATTCTTGTCAGAGTTTGAAGAAGGATAGTTAGTGGGATCTAGGATATCAGCTGCTACCAAAACTTCATCCTCCGCAAAAGCTCGCAGTCGAGAATCAACACAACTGACTACATCATTGATGGTAGCTTTTGTCATATTGTTGAATGCTTCCACACTGAATTGTCCCACAGTGAGTTTGTGCCCTCTGAAAGTCCAGTTGTCATCTTGTGTAACTTCTTCTAGTGCCTCACTTGTCCGTCTCCCTGGGTTTTCCTTCTTCATACGAAGTGTATCCAGTGTTGCCTCAGTGTTGGCTCTCACTTCATAGACAAGTGCGTCATTAGATTGAAATGCAAGGGAAAGCTGAGCCAAGTCATGCAAGATGTCAGCATAGAATGCAAGATACAACACAAATTTGGCTGACTTCAGTGTCTTGAGGTACCCCTTCAGTTTAGCTTGATCCGCAGCTGGTATGTCTTTTCTATTACCTGATGCCATGTCCTCAAAGAGCTGGACCAAGACTGTGTAATCTTTGTCCAGAGCTTCAACAGCTTTTTTTCTATGGTCGATCCATCGTGTTCCTGCAGCCCTTACAGGTTTGATGACATGAGTGTCAAGTGTGTGTGATAGCCTCTGAAATTCTCTCCATTTCTTGGGTGATCTCTTGAAGATATAGTGCATGTCTATCAGCAGTTTGTCAATCTATGAAAAAGGTAGTGAAAAAAACTGTGAAAATACAAAGTGTATGGACTATGTAGTAAAAAATAATCTAATTAGTCAAAGTTGTTACACAGATTTTCTAGTACATGTACTGAATTACTATTTATTATGGTACCTGGGTGAAGTATGTGTTGGAAAATGCATCCTTAAGGGCAAGCTCCATGCGATGAGGCACACAATGGATCTTCATCATCCAAGGGCATCCTCCTTGTGTCAGTTTGTTGAACACTCCATTATACTGCCCAGTGTTCACAGATGCCCCATCTGCTGCCGATGCCACCAACGACTGGGTAAGTTTCAACTTGTGTTGATCACACTTATCAACTATGGACTTGTAAATGGTTTCAGCATTGCTCCCTTTTGGCTCTGCAATCCTAAAAAAAAAATGTGAATAATAAATTAGTTTGTACAATAGTTAGCAAATCAGTGATGACAAAAGTTTTTTGAATCAATCATCAATCAAGCACATAAACTTTAATTTGTAAGTGAATGTCTTTTCAAATTGTGTACATCAAGCAAAGTATCACAAATTATTTCCATGACAATAATTTGCAGTGACTTTTAAGCCTTAAGTATTTTACTCGGTACTCACCCAAGTAGTTTGATTTCTGGTCTTCCATCTTTGACGATTTTGACTGAGGTCACTTCTTTTTCGGAGAATGTCTTATCTGCGCTGCCATCAAACATTAAAGAGAAGTAGAATGGTCTCTGGTTTCCTCCCGTACATTGCCAGTTATTGTCCAATTCCTCAATCATGGTATGTCCTATCTCCTCAATGAACATTTTACATGCTTTTTCATTTGCATATGTTTCTCCAAGAGTGACACCATGTTTTTTTTCGATGTTCACAAGTGTACTGAACATGGTAAATGGCAGTTCACGTTTTGCTACAACATAGGCCAGGTCAAAAAGCTTGCACATCTTTTGATTATTCTTTTCAGTCAATGTTGAAACTTTTGTTTTGATGTTTATTTCTGTTTTTGCTGTTTCAGATTGACTCTCAAGTTTCTGTGCTGCATTCTGGTGGAACTGGGACTTCTGGTGTGAAACTGCAGTGTCCTTTTTTATGTTCATTGTGCCATTCACATATGCATCTATTTCACATTTCAAGTTCAAGCTCAACCGTTGTTTCCTGCTGTTGTGTACATTTGTAGCAGAGTAGTATTCCTTGCAAATACGGCACCAAACCTTACTGACATAGCCACCTTCCTCCTCGAAGTCCAACCAGCTATCAAAATTCCAGGACTTAACTGTCTCACACCTTGTCTTTCTGCACTTGGACATAGCGGTTTTTACGACTGTACATGTAGTTTGTGCATCTTCATTTGCATTTATTGCTGGTTCTGTGGATACATTATGTTCAGCAGTTGCAACTGATGGTGGTGCCCTAGAATCAAAGAAATTAATAATTAATACAAATTAATATTTGGCAACCTAAAAACAGCATTTAATTGAAATTGAATAAAAGTTTTAAAATATTTGTTGATGAATTATTTACAGTTACTTTGCAGCACTTCTTGCATTGCAAGTTATCCCCAGTAACTTACCCATTTTCAACCCGCCACCCCCCCCCCTTAATCATAGTTTACGAGGTTTGAACATGGTTTCCTGTAACGCTCAGGTCTCCGACCCTCGTAAAGAGTGTTACGGTTACTGTAATTACACCACCCCAACTCTCCGAGGGAGACAAACAAACCCCACCCACCCCACCCCAACCCCGAGGCTCAACAAAATCCGCTGATCCAGAAAATTCAACCTTGAAGTGGAGTATAAAATTCTTGAAAAACAATATTCTTCACAGTAAATATGATTATGAAAATTGAAAATGAAATCCACCCGCCAAATAATTGGCCTAAAACTAAATACTTAAAAGTAGTAACGTTACAGTCTGACAGTATATGGAACGTGCATGCCGACCATGCCGACGTTTATTAAATTATGCCTAGACTGTAATTTGTAAACAAACTCACCCAAAAAACGCCTCTAAACGTTGGCACTTTGCTGCCGCTCCAGCCCTTTCGGCTTCCCATTTATTTTTAAGCCTTTTATGGGATGGCATGATGCTGATTAATCGTTAACCTACGGTCGGTTAAGTTGATGTAGAATTTCTATCAACTTAGAAAATAAGGGCGCAGTGTACACAGCGTACACAACTTTTGGCAATGAAAAAGAAAGTTGCAAGGTCACAAACTTTTATCCAACACAACAAACCTTGGACACCAGCGCAGCGAGACCAGCGAGATAGCGAGGGAAAAACATAGACTGTATCCCGCGCCCGGCCGCGCGCCTCCCGGCCCCCATCCCCTCAATAGACAGATAGAATTCGTGCGAACATGTGTAATTTAGTGTAGGGACTTGTAGCCAGTTTATACATGAGAGTAGTCTGGTGCCGTGTTTCAGTAGTAAACAACTCAACCACGTTTGATATGGCTGCCGTGCAGAGTTCTCCACTTCGGTATACTAGTACGTAGTACTACTACTATTAATGCTTGACGCGACACATGATGGCAAGCAGCATTGGGAAAACTAAGTGTGGTGTGCGAAAGCGGACGCTACATAATACGTCCCGAAAAAGTCACATGCACAGTGTTGACATTTCAAATATTAATGAAATCAATGGAAAAGGGCACGACGGCCAAGTGGCCGTAAGGTACGTATTTTTTTAAGGGGCATCACGGCAATTCGCTAGGGCATCGCGGCAATGGCCGCTGGTGGCCGCTGTTAAGGTCGAGGCCTGGAAATTAGTGATCTGGCATGATCTCCGGTGCAATAATGCTTCTGATTATCATGAATAATCTGCCTGCCTCAACATCTATAACTTTTGCTTTTTATCGCATACAATTAAACACTGGAACCAGAATCTGCAGCTCTACTGGCAACCATCACTAGAATCAAACTAGAATCATGTCGTTCAACATCCTACTAGCGCCTGGCGTTAAAGGGGCTGCGTCGTCATGATTATAGCAGGCCTGTGGCTGTGCATGGGAAGATGAACTCTTGACCAGATACTGCACACGCAAGCGATCACAAAGGGTGCCTTCTTTGTCAAACTGTGATTTGACCGCCGGCGTGCACGCGCGCGTAGTAACTGGGTTATTCCATTTACTGCTATAATCATGACGACACAACCCCTTTAATACACAGTAGTGAGTCTTGCCAGTGATTGAGTAGAAGCAGAAGTAGTGCACTGTGATCACTGTGACCACCAAACACATCCGAGCCAATTGAAAAGTTCAATAGTTCTTGGCAGATTTATCGAAGGTAAGAGGGTTAAAAAGGGGGTTTTAAAATAAATGGATTAAACTTACTCATCTCCGATCTTCTCAATCTCAAAGAGACCAGCTCCAGTACCAATATCTTCTTCTCTTAGCTCGTCAGTACGATTAACGATAGTCGCTCCACATGCCCTGATATGATACCACAAGAAAAGTTTCTGAAAGTGTTCTACAACTCCACCATCCCTAGTGTCTTTGGTGAAAGACCCTCCGAAAATATCACTATCACTACTCACCTAGCTACTCAGTTACTCAAACAACCTGTTATATGGAGACAGAATCACTATCACTACTCACCTAGCTACTCGGTTATTGTCCGACTTCCTTAGCCGTCGTATAGCTGTAATATTAGCCTTAGATAAATAATGCTGGGCCAAATCTGAAATACAAATAATAAATACAAATAAATACAACTAATAAATAAAACAAATTAAACAGTACAAAATAGTGCAAATTAAAATATCTCATGTTATATTCACGAGTTGAAATGATTATCTCCAAAACATGAATGCAAAATATTTTGTATTTGTGCTTAAGCAGCTCCATGAGATTGGGCCCAGGGGTCGATTTCACTAAGAGCTAAGATTGATCTGAACTGCGAATCACTCTTAGTTGCTAAGCAAAGTGTGATGTCACAATACAAATTACTATGGTAATACTGACAACTCATCTTAAGATGAATCTTAGTGCTTTGTGAAATCGACCCCTGGTCTCTGTTCCTCGGCTTACTTTTGCCGAGCAAGTCAATTTTATCTGCTAAACACTTTTACAAAAACTGGTCCTGGATGCCAATGTTCTCAATGTTATATCGTAGATTGAGTTGCAGAATCCGTTGTTTCTTCAGACCCCAATATCACAGCACTGCTAACCAAAGACCTCTGTGCTTACCGCACCCTGCCATGAAATTGTGCCTAGAATAGCAACAGTCATGGCCAAGAAAAATGGGACATAGAATAGGCCTTATTTTTGACAGCAAGAGGGCGCAATAATAAATCCATTTTGAAAGTACAAAAATATTTCAAAGCTGTGAAAACACAAATTTTCCAAATAAATATCTCACACTGATTACATTGTAAAACTGTCAATAAAAAAATCCTCAAAAGTCGTATACTAACTGCTTTATTAGAAGTCTAAATGCATGTGGTCTACCACACTATTTCTATGGTTTGAACCCCAATCTACCCCAAAAGGGCGCCCTCTTGCAGTCAAAAATAAGGCCTATTGCAAAACAATGAATAAGTCTTACCAGAGATGCCCTTTTCTGTAATGACAAGGTCTGGCTTCAGTTGGATTATATCTTCACAGATACGTTGGATGTATTCCTCCTCCAGCTGAAGGATACGAGTGAAATCTGCCTCCTGGGTGATTTCAAGACTTGTCTGGAGATTCATAACAAGATGTTTATTAAATAAAGAAATGAATGAATAAAGTTTTGTAAAATACTACCATCAATTGAAAGAAAAATTTACTGTGCATTTTTTCTTTTCAACACCCAAATGCTTACTGTTTCTAATCATGGGTGAGACTCTGGCATCAGATAAAACAAGAATAAAACATGGAATACCTATAACAGACAGGACAACCTTTGGAATCCGAGGGTTAGCAAGAAAGAATAAAAACTTCAATGCAGCTCCATTTGAGTGCCAATGAAGGAGTCATGATGAACAGCGCCCTCTATAGTGTTCCCAACTTACCTGACTCTCTCCCTTCTTATACTCCAGGGAACAATCCAGGAGTAGGATACGTGGGTTCTCGATGCGTCTCCTCATGCGTGCATGAGTCACGTCTTTGTTGAACATGACGCCGTTTAGTACGCGGGAATCTTCAATCATGCCACCAGGAACCTAAATTAAACACAAACGACCACAATCACGATTAGTAAGACCAACTCCACACAGAGAAAAGGTACATGGTCAACTTTATCATGCTGTTGAAATTTAAGAAATACACCTTGTGTCTTCTTTAACCCAGTTGCCACCAGGATTCTTTCCTGTCCAGCCTGACAGGATTATTTTTCTTTGAGAGTACCGCTGGCACAACGAAACCTTGACTTGACAAAGCCAGGCGAACAAAGATTCTCTATATAGCACCGGGATTTTTGTTTTCTCTATCGAGAAAATTTCATAAAAAGCCACTTTCTCTTGAAAAAAAAAAATAATTTCTGGAACATTTCATGAGACATTTGTTGTCTTTACTTGGTTAAGTCATGGTTTCATTGCGACAACGATGTTCCCCCCCAAAAAAAAAAAAAAAAATAAATAAATAAATAAATAAATGAATATTCCTGAAATTATGAAAATTAATCCCACCTGTGAGCACAGACAAGTTTAGGAATTAACAAACCACTCAATAAATCCAATAGTTCTGATTTTGGAAATCGTACTGACCTTTTCCACCTTTGCATAACGTTTGATGTCAATCTCCTTACGTCCATTCTCTTCTAGGGTTACCTTGGATACTGCTTCATAAGCTATTTCACATGCAAGGGTGCCCCTAAACACACAAAGAAAAATACACAAAGATTCTTGTTGATACAATGGCCTGACACAATTAGAAACTAGCCTTACACAGTCCCTGTTCATTGGGGCTTAACGCATTCCTAAAAAACATCCACAACTCCTTTGGAGTATGCAGCTCCGGAAACCATATTGGCCAAGCATTCACATCAACAATCTCTACCCTCATAGTTACATTTACTCCTGTATGATGAGAAGCTAAGTTAAGTGTCTTGCCCAAGGTCACAAGTGTCATGACCGGGATTCGAACCCCAAACTCCGATGACTGTGCCATCAGAACTTAAGACCGATGCGCTAGACCGCTCGGCCACAACAACTACAGACTTTTTTCCTGTAAGAACCCTTGGTATTTCCAAACCTTACAGAAAACATGATCTCCATAACCAAAAAAGTTATCAAAATCCATTAACATTCACGACACGGACAATTTGCTGACCGTGCCAAGTTGCAGTATAAATACAGCTGAAACCACTTCCACATACCACAAACCCAATGAGTAAATTGTTATGTATTATGCGCACAGATGTTCAACAGCTAATGCAATACACCACTTACATACACACCACTACTGCGGTGTAATCCAATCCCCGAAAATGTCAGACAGGGGGAGTTTTGTGACATTTCTACAAAGTATCTATATTGCACCACTGTCATACACTGCTGCTGTCTGCCACGCTCGCCATTTTGGGAGTCAAATTGCACCCAATCATTCTGGAAAGCGTGTAAACACTGTGTCTCCTACGAAGCGCACTACACTGTATAGCACACAGAGACATTGACTCCTACAATGGGGCAAACAAAGACTATTGTGGTGTTGAGGGCAGGTGAAATGGGTCAATGGGATGTTCCCTCAACCAAAGAAAAAATATGACCAACCTATCTTCATAATGACAGTTATTATGCTTTCATTATAAGCTAGGAATAATAAGCTGTCGTATGATATATTGGATGCATTATTATGGTCATGCATTACTGACTTCCATTGTCTTGCTAAAACCATAATAATGGTCATATTTTCCCTATGTCTGTTGGCTACCGGGTTTTGGGACACCCTGTTTTGACCTCAAGCACTGACGTTACCTCCAGCACAGACGTCAACACAGCTACTGTCTGCCCATGCTCTGCCCATGGTCGTCAAATTACACGTTAACACGCATGAACATGTTAACATGTATTACCTAAAATATGCATTACACTGTACTTGGGGAAATTGACTGCCAAGGTAATGAGGTCCTTTACCGAAAGGCAGTCATGAAGAATACTTCATTATGTCAAGAGGAGGCCTAAAAATCCTCACCATTTGCTGATGAACTTTGTTCCAACACAGCTCCCGATGATTTGAATCATGTCATTCCGATTACTCACGTCCACCTTTTTGCTGTAAAAAAAAAATTATTAATAAATATTCTGTTTAAAGATTTTGGGTGATAATTGAAAACATAATTGGATATATCTCATATCAAAATGTTTTAATTGGTTTGCAGTTTGCACATGCACAAATCATCCTGACAAGAAAATGTGGTTCCACAATGGGCATAATTATGAGTGATGGTTTTGGGGGGGGGGTTATTTGAGCATAATTGAAAAAGCAATCAAGATTGAAGGCAAGATGCAGAAAATTAATAATGACATGTAGTAATTTATGGGGAAAGAGGGGGGGGGTAAACTTTAAAATTATATTATTCTTTATGTGGCCGTCGATACAAGAAAACAATATACATGTAGTCTAAATGGATAAAACTGTATTTCATGTTCGCCATTGAGTTTGCCATTGACTTCATGCGGTCAAAAATACAGTCAACTGCTGTCAACTTCAAGGAGTTTTTGTTTTCCTCGGTAACCCTAATCCATACATGGTTTGTATGTGAACCCGAGACCACCTTACCTGAAGTTGTCTTTCATAAACTCAAGCATGTCATCCATGGCTTGCCTGTAGGCACCGATGATGATCGTGGGATGCATCTCTTGTTGAAGAAACGGCTGGGCCACTGCCATCATCTCACCAGCTATTAGATCAAAACACCAAGAATATCAGGAATGATACGGTTAAAACTTGTTGAGCATTTGTTTAATCTAGCACGGTTGTGGTAAGACCATGTACATGAAATCTCTCATGGAGCTTTGGTGGTTCTGGAAAGAACTGTTGGACTTACAACTCAATGTTTCCATCAGTATGCTCTGATCATCTTCAGGAGACAAGCTTCCCAGCACCCCCTCCCCCACCCCCCTGCAGGGTACAAATTTTGCTGACCCTGACCTCTGACCTCTGACCTGTGAAATACTGCCCTTATTTTACAGAACCCTTTATTTCAGATGGTATCTGACTCAGACTTTTTTAAAGTGTCTTGCAAGGGTGAGCAAAGAAACTTTTGCTGATGCTCGACTCGAACCCGCGACCTCTCGAATACCGTACGAGCGCTCTAACCAACTGAGCTAACCAGACCTATGTTGGTGGGCGATCCTGTGCAATGCCAAACCTCTAAGCTCAGTGGGGGACCAGTCAGAAGCCATACCATACCTGCTGATACATGTACATATTCCTTACCTTAAAACCGGGATGTCCCAGGTTATTATGTTTTTTTAAGGTGTTTTTAAGCTTAGAAATTAGAAAAGTCCTGGAAAAAAAGACAGTTGGTAGGTATGGATATTGGTGGTGATAAAACTGGGAACAGATACCATCAGTCCCTGTCTTAAAAGACCAATGACATTTTCTCTCTCCTCTCATCTACAAGAAGGGTGAGAGGATGGGGACAGTTTCGACGGGACAGTGCGTATATTTCTCTTACCTAGAATGATCACAGACGTTGTACCATCGCCGACCTCTTCGTCTTGAGTTCGACTGATTTCAATCATAGACTTGGCAGCTGGATGCTGGACTGTGATCTATAAACGGGATTGATTCAATCAACACTGTTGGTTACTCTAATCAAAATGGAGTGCTACACATCAATTCAATTGAGCTTAACAAGTTTCTGCTAAGCAAGAATTAGCAGGACACCAGTTACTAATAGTACATGTGACATGTATTTGGCTGGTAACCTTATTCTGCTCAGCAGAATGTGCTTAAGCAGCTCTATGAAATTGGACCCTAAAGGTCTTGAATGATGGTGCAATTTGGGCACAGAACTAATACTGGTCACTGTTTGGATGCATTCATCTCGTATCATATGGCAGGCAGGCCAAGAGCTTTTACATTTAGAAATTATCTGATGGGTGTTGAGTAGGAGAATGGGACTGAACACTGTTTAGATGCATTTGCTATATGATATCATACTGCAGGATAGCACCCTAGTGTGTTTCCTGAACAGAACCTTTCAATGATATTGACTGATCAGTCAATAGCAGGATTTATTGCATGATATTATTACACAAACAGGCTGGTGGACTTCTCTTCTCACGCTGAAATCATACGAATGATATTGACTGATCAGTCAATAACAGGATTCACGGCATGATATTATTACACAAACAGGCTGGCGGACTTGTCTTCTCACACTAAAATCATTTGAATGATATTGACTGATCAGTCAATAACTGCGTCGACCATGTATTGTTCACATACATTCCCTACATGATTGCCGGCTGGTATGTCGTATTTGAACAGTTCTGAATAGTTTAAGAAGATAAGGCTATATCAGAATTAGCAGCTGAGACTGTTGCTAAGAATGTTGCTAAGGACGTCCTATACTTCATCGAATGATGGCGCGGCGATCCAGCCGAAACTGAAGCTGTAGCTGCCAATTCGGACATGGGCTTAAAATAAAAAGGAAAGGTGGATAAGCCCTCTAGAGTTTCTCCTCACCTCTCGGAGTATAGCATTGCCATCGTTGGTCATCACTATACCACCCATAGGATCCATCAACATCTGCAAGGGAAAAACAAAACAAGGCACTCTTTAAAAGCAACAGTACACGTACATCATTGTTTTTAAGAAACTCCCATCATTTAGTTTTTCAAAAAACACATATACGTAGTGGGGTAAAATTCCTCAAGACTGTAGGTCTTGTAGCTCAGGATCTTTACAAGGCCAGAATCTAAATGAGAAAGATTATTTCATGTATATGTTGGGTCACATAAAGTGCGGATACTGGTATTCGACAATTACCAATGTTGTCATCATGCTTTAATAAAAAACAAAATTTGCACAACATACAACATGATCAAGCTAAAGGCACATGTAATAATACATACAAGTAAACAAGTAAACAAGTAAACAAGTAAAAGTCATTCTTTCATATTTGTATTCATTTATTTATTTATTTACTTATTTACTTATTTACTTATTTATTATTATTATTACTATTTTTTTCTTTTTATTTAGTTATGAAATGTTCCAGTAGAAATTTAACTCTCCCTCATTGAGGTGCCCTTTACTTTGCAAGTTTAGAAACGTTCCATCCATTACAATCTCCTTTAACAACATTGAACGGCTACTGTGGTTTCTTAATTTGCCGGCTATCGATTCAAGAACTGTCCGTCATTTGGTTTGTTTAGTGACGAGGGCAATTTGCAAGAACAGGAATTGGCAAATTACCTCCTCCTATCGGAACCTGAAAAGGCAGTGTGGATGTTTTGACAGTGGAATAAATGATGGCTGTTCAGCATAAGACAAGGTGCATGTGAGGCATTGGTAATGTACAGAGCTCCTGAAGCGCCAGACAACTCATCCACATAACCAGATAATTTATCTTGCCAAGTTAACTTACTGAAACTAAGATGGTGATTTCTCCCTAGAAATTTATCTCACTAAGTCAACTTACTAAAACTACGATGTGGACTTTCCTGATAACTATCTTTGCCAACATGACTTACCGAACCTAAAAACTTGACTTACCGTGATAATTTACCCAAGCAAGACGATTTATTAAAACTAAGATGGCAAGTCGATTTCTTAGTTTAGGTTAAGTCGTCTTTATACTTAGCAAGATAAATTCTCGCAACAAGTCAAATTTTTAGGTTCAATCAGTCATATTGACGAGACAAATTATCACGACAAGCTAAGATTTTATTCAATAAAATATGACAACACTTGTGGCAACATGAAATAGATGTCAAAATTCTTGTTATCTGGAAAAATGATATACATCTGTATTAATGCTTACAAAACGGATAATCATCAAGCTTACAAGGTTGCTTCACTCATTGAACAAATTACAAAACTATTTTTTGACTGGTACCCTGCAAATATTTTGATTAGCTGATAATTCACTGAGTAACGTTTATCCTTCAATGAAACTTTGCCCAGGGCCCAGTTTCATAAAGATGCTAAGGCCAAGAATTTGCTCAGAAGAAATAAAAATATATATATAAATAAATGAATAAATAAATAAATAAACAAATAGACAAACAAACAAACAAATATACAAACAAATAAATAATAAATAAATAGAGGAGGGAAGAATAATAACAATAAAACAAATAAATAAAAAATAAATAAACAAACAATTAATATGTACATGTGTGTACATACATGTATATCATATATGTTCTAGTGTATTGTTTTAGGGTAATTGTAGGAGGATTAAGCTGAGCATACAGTACAAAGTCCGAGTAATTTAATTTTTAACTCTATCTTAGTGCCCCACTAATCAAATCAAAATCAAATTTTGCATTCGCTGTAATAACTTGATAGGAGGGGAAAATTATCACACCATAACATCTCGGACTGACTGACTTGGCCCAATACAGAATACCAACCAGGGTGACTTGGAATTATCATATATGCAAACAGCTTCCAACATTGTGCATCTTCCTTGTCTGATAGCTTTAAAAGCATCAGACTTGCATTGTGATTCTTTTTAAAATTTCTGTTAGGGGCCCCGTGGGAATTTTGTTCATGTTTGTCTGACATCGATAATTACGTGAGCAATCAATGAATGGCGGAAGGGCTTTGGCCGGGGAATGTCGAGAAGGAGAATGATGGGTCGGAGATCTGCACGATCAACATTCAAGGTTGGAGTATGAAATTTTCTACTAGAGGCATGAGGGGAGACTACTCTAGCATCAGGAGCAGAATTATCCTTCGGAGGTGTACTCAGGGTTCAAGGTTGGAGTATGAAATCATCTTCCAACGGCATGAGTGAAGACTACTAAATCATTAGTGGTTGTACAATTAAGACTTCACACATGGGTCAGAGCCAACGTCGTTGCTATGGCATACATTGTACACATGTATATGTAATGCCCGCAAAATGCTCCTATTTTTCTTTCTTTTTTACGACCAACATGTTACAGATCAGTCATCCAGAAACTACTAAGCTACAAGACTGGGTAATTCCAAGCCTGTTGTACATACACGTACAGTTTTGAAAGCCTTGCCGGGGGTGCACAGAAATAAACCCACCACCTACACAGCATTCACTGCCTCATTGACCAGTAGCAGTCGTGTGCCAGATGTATTCAAACTGTCTTCAGTTCCTGTGCAATGTGATACTACACAGAGGACTCTAGACTCTTTTCATACTCTCCTTGTGGGACTCCGAACCTACTTCCTGTTTTGGAAAAACGACCGAGCTGACTGGATCGCCCCCAGATAGGGATTGCTGATACTGGATACGACAACAAGCATGGGGGAAAAGTCAGCTGCATTAATCAAAACTATCACAGCGTGAAAATATTTATATTACAACAAGATTTAGCTGTCAAAATGGCGTTCGGTCGCACCACAATATGCTGTCTGTCTCCGTATGATCTTTTCCACAAAGGTAAGAGAAAAACCTACTGAATATTAAACAATTTACCTTTTCTTTCTGTTTTGTTTTTGTTTTGACAATCTTAAAGATATTGGTTTGAGATATCAATGGATTGTGGACGAGAGAGTCCTTTCTATTTTCTAGTTAAAAGCAAACACACACTGTACATGTACTATGTACACCCAAACTCCACAAATTCCTACAAATTAAAGCCCCAGCTCAACATTGGCCAAGTGTCTGTAAATGCTTCCATTATCAAATTTCAGCTCATTTCGTAGTTTCATTTGCGAGAAAACAATAAAGATGCATTCAGCATTTTTGCACACATTCTAAGGCACAGTTTGGTCTCACACAAGATGAAAATTAATTTTGGGTCTTATTTCACTTATTATTCAAAAGAAATTCTTAAAGGAAAAGTTTTCTACCATCATTATCTTTTTTCCATGTAAGGTATATGTAAATCTATGAAAATTTCAAATTCAAAACAAAGCTATTTTATGTATCGAACCATTCATTTGTGAATTATTTTAAGTGGGGGGGGGGGGCCCTCTTGTTACGCTGCTGGCATGGAGGCAATTTCCTCCATTGCCTCTATAAAGAATCGGGCCTTTAGGATTTTAACGATTTTGCTTTTACAAAATTTGTGTTTGTTTTTAATAACAAATTACATGTGTCATGTAAGCAATCCAATTCCTGAATATTTTAAGTTACTTAATCAGAGTTTCTACTTTAAATCATCAACATGGAAAAACACACCACATACTGGACCAAGCTGCCCTACATGTACCTGTTTAGGCAAAATTGTGATGTTTTGAATTGTAATGTTCGAGATCAAATCTCTCACGGCAGTTCTTATGAAAAAAGAAAAACCTTGCAAGAACCCTAGACAAAATATGCATGCAGCTGCATTCCGTTTCCTTTTGGCCCTCAGCATAATGATCACGGCTAGATTTGTTGTTCATGTTTTTTTTATGAAGATACAACATGAAATAGCTGTGTAAAGATCAAAACGTCATGAAATAGAAGCTTTAGAATCTCAGCTCAGTTCCATGTACAGCATTCCAGACAAAAAAAAAGAAAGAAAAAAATAGAGAGAGAAATTTAACAAGCACTAGCCCGGAGTGCATTGTAAAAACTGTTATGGGCTAGTAAACACCACTTCTCAACTTGCCATGTGGGCTACTAAAAACTGTGCAACTTACTTGTTTATAATGCTCATACTTTTTCCTTTTTCAGATAAGAATAATACAGTTTAGAAATGTGTTTATTTATTTTTGAGTGTGTGAATGTAACTTCATTTGACCATTAAACTGGTTGTGATCGCTACCATTAGTATCAGAAAGATACATTTATGACAATACATGTTTAGAATTCGGGTAACAAAAACTTCCTGGGGGCAAGTAAAATGCACAGTTTACTAGCCCACTGGGCTACTTTACAAAACGCTTAAGTGCAAGGCCTGCAATTGTATCACCGCGTGCTCTTACTGCTTTCCCACTAACTCTACAAGGGTTCATTCTTCAGCGACCATCTCCTACATTTCACATGTAACACTAATGAACCAATTCATATTTTTATTTGAAAGAAACTGATTCAGGTGCAACCACTCAGGGTGATTAGTCAATATTTCAAAATAATGAGCATTTCTGATGACAAGTTGACCACACACAAAGGTCCCTTTCTACAAAGTTAAATTACTGTCGCTCGTCATCATTGGCGCCAACAAGATTCTTCAAGGATATCCATTAAAATGAAAAGGCTAAATTTCTTTTCATATTGTGCTTTTTGTGCCATAAAAAAAAGTGAGTAAACCTTGTGTTTTTCTTGTTTGAATTCCTAAGTGTTAATCCATTTGTTACAAAATGAATGCATTGCGGTCTTCATGACGTAAGGTCGGGGAAAATGAAGGCCCTAGTCTGGTCCCCTGATACTATTAATTATAACTTCGCTGCATTAACACTTCCAATTGACTCAAAACACACACAAGACATCATGGTGGCACCACAGTCAGGCTGTGCACAGCAGGCCTCAGACTTAACCCAAGGCACCCACAGCCATTGCCATGGTACCCTTTGCAAAGTCCCAATACAAATTGATGTTTTCCTCATAAAAGTGCCCCTTACCAGAGGAAAGTTCAAGGCCTGGCACAGGCAACAGAAGCTCCCGACCTTATGCCACAAGTTTGCTTATGTTTATGCAAATTAATGCTCCCACTGGAGGGGTTTGAACATCTTTATAATTAATTGTACAATATTTCAAAGAAACGTGTTTACGAAAAGAAACAAAAATGTATTACACTCCAAAAATACATTTCTTAATTTGAAAATGAAAACTCCATTTCACATGTCCTTTAAAAAATTGACCGTAATCCTCTTAGGCTCTCATCTTTGAGTTTGATGACTGCAATAAACGTCAAATAAAAAGATACATTTTTTATGTAAATGAGATTTGAAAGTAACACAGGGCTGATAGTCTGTTCCTGTATGGGCAAGGTAACATTTCTTTAGTGAGGGGCTCCACTATCAAGGGAAATAACATTTTTAGTGAACATTTCGTACGGAGGCAATTTTCTGGGTAGCTTCAAAAAAATTTACTCCCTTGGCCTTTTTTTGCCTCCAATATCCTCCTCTTCTATGTCACTGCATACCAAATTGTTTGGACTTATGTGTAGATAAGATTGGAATGCCTGACCTAGTGATGAGCAATTGTTATTTGGGGTCTACAGACCTCAGTCAAAGAAGACAAACATGGAGAAAAATTGGTAGCGTTAGGTTTTTAAATATTTATCAGGCCAACCTGCTGCTAACTAAGGCTGCACAAAGAGTCACTCACAACTTACATTTCAACCTGGCAAGCTCGTCCTCAACTTGCCAGTGAGAGATAACGAGCTGCTGTAGGTTTGAAATGTAGCAGAATGCATTAACACTGGTCTGCCAAAATGGGTAGTTAATTGCTTCATAAACATAATAGACCCAGAGTATCTTTCCATTATTCACTGCAGAAATATGTTCACTTGGTTTAAAGGTGATGTCACACACAAATGACCATAATGAAAATGTCACCTGGCGCGGATGCTATCTGACCCAAGTTATTCACTGCTACCTGAATGGCAATGGTTTAGATGTTGACAGGCAGTGAAAATGCTGACCGACTAGGGGAAAGCCCAAATAGTACAGCTAGCCAGTGGAAGGAAAAGTTAAGGCAAACCCTGCAGCCGTCAAGGTACATTAGCAATGGAGGCATTTTTGACCCCTTTTTAAATTTGGCAACTCATTTTTATCTATATGAAAAAGTGATGTACAATTGAATATTTAAGTGTGCAATTTGGACAAACCATATTTTTCGATATTATTCCATTTAGGTTGATAAAGCTTACAATTATTAATTAATTTATTATTAATCATAGCTAATTACTTAGTTTACATTTCACCCATCAACTAATAAGTTTGTCTCCCTCTCTCTCCCCCACCCCCGTGAAATCCCAGCAGAAAACAGTCTTAATCTTTCAAAATCAACCAATATGAGTTTATGTAGGATCCCAACCGCCTCAATCCTCCCAAATTCACAAGTTAGTATGACGTGTGTAGGATCTAGTACTGGTAGAATCCCATCGGCCTCAATCCTCCCAAATTCACAAGTTAGTATGACATTTGTAGGATCCAGTCCTGGTAGGATCCCATCTGCCTCAATCCTCCCAAATTCACAAGTATGAGATCTGTAGGATCCCATCTGCCTCCAACAGGTGCATGTCAAACGTGCCTCCCAAAACATCCAAATCCTCCACTTAAATTTGAAGGACTCGGGGAGTACAAGGTTTTCTGACTGACACAAAATATCCACTTATAAATTTAAAGATATTTTGCCATACAAATTCCCACAATGACTGTACACTACAAGTATCTTGAACCTTCCATTTTAAAGGACTGATTGATATATGTGAGGTGACGATGAAGTTAGCTGTCCCAACTCTACACTTAATAGGAAAAAAAAAACGTTTTGACGTCACACGTCAGGTAATTCATTCGTTGACATTTACAGTCTACCTTGAGAGGCTGAACGTTGTGATAAACCACCGATCATAATTTAATGAATTACAATAAATAAATATTTACCGATTCAAAGTGTGATAGAGACCTGGTCAGGCGGGTGATACTATAAAAATCAGGGTTCTCCCAATGCACTAGCTAGCGTATTGGGCCAATACATGCCAAAATTATGGCCAATATGCAAAAACAAAACAACTCAAAATAAAAAGTTGTTGTGGGTTGGGTTTTTTTAGAGTTAAAATCAAATTCACAAAAAATCATAAAATAAAACTGTTTTAAATGCTCCAGATTGCATGGTAGAGATTTTCAAACAAAGCATAAACATCAAATAAAAAAAACATTCCAAAGGACCAAGCTTCAATTTAGCGTGCTTGGGCCACACTTGCAAAATTTGGGTCCAAAATGCTCCCCAGTTTTGAAAAATGTTCCCCAGTTTTGAAAAATGTTCCCCAGTTTTAAAAATGATGAACATTCATCAATTCATCATTATTATACAAAGATAACATTTGCAAACATAAAAGATGCCGGGTTTTAATTAGCTACCAAGACTGGGGTAACGCTTTCTATTTTCAATCCTGGAAAGTGCTTTGACATCTGCTCCTCCTTTACAGGTGGTTCAAATTACACACAGAGAATACAGCGCTGGCACCGACGATATGATTGCATGTACCCTGCACAATAGTTGTAATTATTCGACTTGGATTTGAAATTACTAGAATTATTCAAAAGTTCAAACAGAAGTCTCAAGTTCCGTTTAATCATTTAGGAAGTTCAATGCAGATGCACATCACTAAAAAATATGGAGTTCAAGCCATTGATAAATTGGATTGCCCCCATTTTACATACAAGGAGTCCATTACCAATATACAGCGTTAATTGTGTGATATTTGTCTGTGTTTATGGCATAAGATGGTATTTTTGTCAGGCTGTGGAATGTTTTTCACATTCATGTAAACAAATCAAAGGTCCCCAGTTTAGTTGTTTCTAGTCAACCCCTTTTGGGGACAATGACCTCTCCAGGAACATGGGTAAACTGTAGAGGGTGCACTGTATTCTGAATCCCTGTATTACACAAGTTGGTTTGTCAGTATCACTGATAAATCAGTATTGGCCATAAAAATAAAAACCTACAGGGAATGCTGAGCTCAATAGAGAGGTTGCTTGACCCCGGGAAAAGTTCGTTTCGCAGCCATGTTGGGTAATGCCACGTACAAACTCAATGGCTGGCGCGTCGTCTGCTGAATGATTTCCAGCGCCTGTTTGTGCACGCAGCATTAGACAAAAGGTATCGGGTGATGTCACGTGAAACCTCTCAATTGCTGTGTCTGCTGTGGACGCCCTCTATGTCAGCTGTATCAATACCATGTGATATGTCTATATATGGCAAAACTATCCAGATCATCCAATGAGGAAGCTTAGGGATCGAAATTTACACAGGATCTCAGGCCCGAAGCCAGTGATCTTGTGCATCAGGCCAGTATGCTCAAGATGGGAAAAGTCTGGCAGTCTTACATTTTTCAATTCAATATCTTTGTTAAAAAAAATAATAATAATAAAATGCTGACTTTTGAGTCTGAAATATCTATTCAATTCTGCTGAGAATCAAAGTTTACTTGACAAAAGAGATTTAAATCTTTTCTTAGTGTTTGTTAAAAAAAAAAAAAGTTTTATGTTAACAATGTGTTCTCGTCTCGATTCCGGTCTTGTTAATAAAAAAGTAGTCCAGTAAAATTTCTGGGCTACAAGCCCTACAGTTTTTTGGATTTTCCCCCCAAATTTGAGCTGAAGCTGAAATTTGCCAAATTGCCTCCAAGCAGATACACACAGATAATTACACACAGCATTCTATTTTATGGAGTGTCGTGGCCGAGCGGTTAAGATCACCAGACTCAAGTTCTGGTGTTGTTGGCAGCAGAGTGTGGGTTCGAATCCCGGTCGTGGCACTTGTGTCCTTGAGCAAGATACTTTACCATAATTGCTTTGTCCTTCGGATGGGACATTAAGCCGTAGGTCCCGTGTACTAGGATAGGTAGTGCACGTAAAACAACCCAGAACACTTATCGTGGAAGAGTAGGGGTTTACCCCGGTGTTTCTGGTTCACATGACAAGCACCCTTATCTACAGGTTTCCTCAGGCTTGAGAGCTACAGTGATTAAGTTCACTTATGAGACATCCTTGGTTTCATTATCAGAAATATATAATAATAATAATAATAATTCTCTGGGTTCTATTTCCATGATATCAAGGTCAAAGTTACAATATTACAACACTGAAGTAAATAGTCAGAACTATTTCAGGTATTTAGTAAATTTGACAAAAAGGTCTGAAACCTGGATCCAAATTGTAAGAGGTAAATTGAAATGATGTCATTGCCACCTTTTGATTATAACCCCAGGGGTGGATTTCACAAAGGGCTAGGACTAGTCGCATTTCTTGATAACCCATGGAGTTAGCCTATAGATTACAAGGAGCTTCTGGGAGGTTTGGGTTTTCTTCTTCACTATTCCAGCCCCCTTCCTAATTCATGTCCCCTTGGTTTTTCCCTTCCCCCCCCCTTCCCAACCTTTCCTTTGTCCCTTCCCAATTTCTATATCCAATTACCAAAGCCAAGGATTCAGAAGGACTGGGTCCAATAGGCCCAAATAACAATTGCTTATCACTGGGTCAGGCATACCAATCTTGTCCAAGTCCAAACCATTTGAGTGTTTCACAGGAGAAGACTATATGGGACGATTGAGGCCACATGTCACCCTAACTGCCGAGTCTGCTTCATGTCTCTCAAGAAGATAAATATTTCAGGGATGCTAGTCATTGCTGATGAAAAGGTCTGAAACTAGGCTCCAAATTTAAGGAGGTATGTTGAAATGATGACATTTCAATCTTTCAGCTTCTTAGAAGAGTATCCTCAGCACTAGAGAAGTAGATCAACGAGCAAGATTTCTTCAATCATACCTGAGGAAAACACATACTCCCAAGTGCCTCAAAATCTAGACAAACCATGCTACACTTTCCTGTCAGTGTATTGTGTGATCCATCAATGCCAAGGAATGCCACTGCAGAAATCCTCAAAGGCTGAGACCCTTATCTTTTCCCACAGTGGCCCAAATGTAATTGGAATTGAGCATAGCTGATGACTTCTCCAGTTTACCACTCTCATTGAAGCACCTTGGGCAGTGGCTGTAACCTGTGCTTAAGTATGTGTGTGCCTTAAATTGCCGCTGTAGTGGCAATTTGGAGCATGGGAGGGTTTTGTCAAGAAAGACACGGATCATAGGAGGGGTAGTATATAGATCTGCCAGCATGACCTTCACTAAGCATTGCTTGCATCAACACATTGATTATATACAGTATGTAGAATGGTTAACAGAGACTCTTCACCAAACCAAAGCAAGCTTTCCATTGTCTCATTTCATTATTTTGTTCCGACCAAACCATAATCGAATTGTTGGCTTTGTTAAGCTTAGTTTCAGTACAGCGGTTATTATAAATGTACAAAAATATCTATAGAATTTATCAAACATTACTTGCATTGAAGCATACTAATCTAATTTAATCAAATTTTAAAGACTAAGATCCATAACGATGAAATTACATAAAGACCAGATATTTTTAGAACCTTCCTTTTCAAAATTTGTATACCTTTGTCACCAACTATTTGTGGTTACCAAACTGGTTGTGAAATTTTGTTTGGTCAGTGAAGTTTATGTCAGAACCTTGTTTCAGATTATGGTCACCAAACGCGATGCCCCGGACAAAAACAGGGAAACATTTCACAGGATTCATCATGAGAAATGATTTTAAAAAGAACTAAATCTTACCTTTAGCATGGCTCTTGGTCCAAGACATGTTCGAATGACATCAGCGATTGTCTGTTGAATGATAATGAAACAAAATCTGATAACTGAGAATACTAGTAAAGTATGAAAATAACGTCAACAAATTTACTATATTTTTGGTTTTACCCCTACACTGATGTGATAAGCGTTCCAAGCCCTGTGAAAAAATCTACTCAGCATTCTACTCGAGCGGGATTCGAACCCCCACAACCCCCACAATCTAATGCAGTTGTCTTAACTACTAGACTGCTGACTTTGCCCAGTGACCAGAGGCCATTTCGAGTCCTACCAACAACTAACAGGAAATGATATTCTGCATGGGTTTTTTATTTTACATGTAAAAATGTGTAATGCACTCGAAAAGAGAAGGGGTTTGCCCCGGTGTTCCTGGTTTGATCGGCTGCAGATTGCGCCACAGCACCTTGTAAACCGTTACATGGTACTATATAAAGGAATATGTTTCATACTTCAAAAAGTAACTCCGAATACCTTGCTGGAAAATATTCTAATCAGCGCTGTGATCTACATGAAATAGCGCTTTATAAGAACTTATAATTATTGTTATTATTTGCAAACTTTTGACAATTGTTCACTTTCACAAATTAAAACAAAAAAACATAATGAAGCAACGTGCTGTAGTGTTTTGTTTTAAAGCTGATAAGTGTGACGGCAGTACCAGGGTAATTTTGAGATACATACATGTACACTGTAGCCTACATGTGGACAGGATACATAGTTTGAGGGTCATTCTGTGCCAAATCAACACGTCTTCCAGTGACCATCAAACAGATTTTCTTTAAATACCTAAAAATGAATGAAAACTCAAAAACCAACACTGCTCCCAGCGTCCCATATAAACTGTCACCCAACCTACACATGTTGAGACCTCATTTTTACATGTTGTATGCACTGGAAACTTTTTGTTTCAAACAGAAGTTTCAAAACATATATATTTTGCAACCCACATTGGGTCAAAGTCAAGAAATATTGGCATCATTTCATGGTGAAATTTGATGTTGAAAATTGTTGGCCATTCCAAACAGGATACTGCAGAAGTTTAAAGTTTGTGAAAAGCGTAAGGTCAAAAGTTCAACAACCCCCAAACCACATGACCCAAAACACTCAAATTTTGATTCTTCTCATGTGAACAACAATATGAGTAAAATAAAAGGATAAACACTTTTAAAGCCGTGTTAATTTGCCACATTACAAATAACAAATGTTGGAGTTCAGCAAGGGATGTCAATGGTGATCGAGGTATTAAATTTGTTTCCATTATATTTTGTTATGGGGAATATTTACATTGGACATGTTTTGGGCACGTAGAATTTGAAATGTCATTTGGGATACTGTTTAGTTAGGGTTATGTATGATATCATCCTATTTTGATGAGAAGCCAACTGAAGATTGGTACTGGTATGAACTTCATAACCAGTAAGCTTTCAGACTGATACTCATAAAAAAATTGGATGAATAGGCCTACCAATCCTGTATTCTACCTCTATAATAATGCAATGTCATAAGGACTGTCATTTCCTTATAATAAATTACAGCATATGAACGCTGAAGTACAACAAACTTCCACAAACAACCATGGATTTCAATATATTACAAAATTAAATTGGAAAAATGTATGTACACTCTACTGCACTCTGCAGATGGCATACAAATCAAAATTTGAATGTTTCCTTATCAGAACAATTATTTTCATTGTACAAAGCTGTCTGGCATTGCAACAATTGTTTTTTGTATAAAATAAATGAATCAATCCATGACTGCAAAAATCTTAACACCTGAAAACTTTTTTTTTTAAATCTAAAAATACTATATTATAGTCTCTAGACTTATAGTATTATGTTTTTGTTGTTTTATTTTTACTATTGCTACAAAATCTACATGTAGCACTGACTACTGCTACTACTAGTACTACTAGTATCAGGCAAGCAACTGCAGTGTGTAAAAAAACAAGGAAAAGTGCCTGGAACAACAATTTTCAATTTTCATGATGGCACAGAGCTAAAGAAACCAAAAATGAGGAAATCAGCTGAAATATTGCATGCCTGTCCCCAGTACGCTAGTAGTTGGGATTTAGTGACTAGAACTAGAACATGACTGTATAAAGCGCATTTACCCTTAATTTATGCAATATTTTATTCCTCCATCATAATCTGTCAAATGTGTGTGGTTACATTGCAATGCCAATTTGCACACGGGACATTGCCAAGTTCTAGAATGTTCCGTGTACAAATGAATGAGGATTGAATGCATCACGAATACCAAATACAACAGTTGTTTTTATACAAGATTGTTACCCTCATTAATGTAATTATAAACAAGACACTAATGCAGTCACACTACTAAAGCAAACACACAAATTTCATATTCATAATTTTTTACATCTGCAGACAAATGTGTGGACTGTGCGTGTGTGGGCCATGTGATAATTTCAACATGGCGTCTACCACGAGTTCTTACCTTTGCCGCTGTTACGTTGCCAAGTTGCACTTTACGGCCGCTTTCTCTCTTAGTGTTTTGATCTGAAATAAAAATAACCACCGAAATTATTCGTCTAATTCATAATGTTTTTAAAAATGTATACTGATTACTGAATGGGTACTTACTTAGAACCAAAATCGGCTGTCCTCCTCCCTGATACATTGTGGATTTTTATTCAGATCTCGTTGCTGCAAACTCATGCCCAGTGTGTTCACTAATTTCGACAAAAGAGGGCGCTATATCAAATTTATGAAGGGACATCTTTTGCTTTCACCCGCGAGCGGCTTGTTCACACATGCACTGTTATTATTTCTGGCCTCTACCGCCTATGTATTGATGAGCAGTAAACTGTTGTTAAAATATTTAAACACATGAACACGTTCTTGATTGATAATTCTACTTTTAAAACGTTGCTGTACTTTGCTAGTTATGGACCACAATGTCACTGGGGACCCGAATTTTGGCTGACATTGTTTGACCTACTGTACCTAGGCCTACTTATTTTTTTTGATGGCCATAATAGCCAATCTTTCTCTGACTGTGTGTCAATCCATGCTTGTGTCAAAAAGGCACCATCCCATCACCCACCTGCCGTGGCAGATACAGCTTTAACTTAAAAATGTACAGTTTTTTCGACCAATAGCCTAAAAACGGTAGATTTAAATAACCATTACATGCATAATTTTATGATTTTTATTGAAAATACTCGACGACATCGAGCTGCGGGGCTGGTGAGCAGGAGTCATGTAATCGTCGTCCCTGAGCCCTTCCCAATACAATAACGTTTCGGCAATGGGATCAAAAGCGGTGGGTTTTTATTAATTATAAAAACTTACTTAAAAAATTAACAACTAAAACGAACTACAACAAAGTAAAAAGAAAACACTTTTACTTGTCGAGAAGAAAGAAATACGGGTAATGCTTGAACGTACTAAACTTTGAGTTTTTATGGACGAAAACAGTCAAAATGTATAAAATCATCACGGCGTGAGCGATGGAACGAGTGAGAATTAATGTTAAATTATTCAACCAATTATCACCCAGACCACTGACTCTCAACTCAACTAGGGGCTTAGTGTTCTCATAAAAAAAAGAAACAAAATCACAGCTCGATTCGTGGTTGTAGTGATGAAACAATTGCAAATAAGAACTGTTCAAAAATTTGTCTGATTACTTTGGAGTTTGTGTATGGAAGTCTAATTTTAAAAAGAATTGTGCGATCGACACTTCATTGTGTCGACTGGGGCAAGTTATGATAATGTGATGGTACGAAAGGAATATTTTCCTCTCCCGTTTTAAATGTCCGGCAGTGGAAGATTATGTCCAACAAGCGATTCGGTCGGACAACCATGTCCGACTTATGTCTCGCCCAATGTCTGCATAAAAAAACTGGAAACCCCCCCAAAACAAATGAACAATTCGGCCCCGCCCTTGTGTCCGACTAACCATCCTCTGACTCATTAATTGCGTAAAAAAAGTGTCCGACTAAAACCATCCAACCCAATTTCGACAAAACTCGATGAACATGGTCCAGTGCCGTGCGTATGACAGGGCACTACGTCGAACTATGCGGCTCCACCTGTTTGTGATGGAACAGTCATCCATGCACGAAGACACTTTCTAGTCTAGAATTCTCAGACTTTAACTTTTTTCCACGGATCCATTGATTTCATCTGTTCATAGTGGCCTTTAGGCTAGATGCATGTTGTAAAATGACCTTCGTACAAACAAATTGATTTTTCCCCTTTCATTCCTTGCAACATATGCTCAAAACTGTAACGAATCTTAGGGGCCTACCAATTGATAATCTCATACTTTCCTCGGTAGTGTGACGTCATAAACATTTCATGAAAAAAGATAATTGGCCATAGGGACATTGCAGTTTGTCCTTTGAAAAGATTTTTGTAGAATAACAGGCAATTTTCCAAACTTCCAAAGTGGCTGCCACAATCGGTGATTGCCCTGTAGCCAAATAACTTTCCTATGACATTTTTAATATGTGCCAAATTCCATGCTTGTAGCATCATCAAATGCACAACGATTCCCCCAAGAAATAATATTTCAAAAAGAAATTAATAATAATATTTCCCCTAAATGCCCCTTTAACACCGGGGCGTCCATAAATGAAAGCGGACGCGTCCTAAAAAAGGTATACTGAAGTTACCTTTTTATCCCTATTCCAGAGTTAACAATAATTTTATGCCTGAAGTAGTTTTTCCAGTAACATTTCGGCTCATTCAAGTCTCAAACACAGAGCAAGGTTCGTATTCAATATACGACCACCACCTGTTTGTTTTTTAAGAACCCCCTCCCATCAAAATGAATTATTCGATCTGACAGTCCGCGGCCATTCAACAACGCGATCTGTTTGTCCGTCCAGTTTGCCGCACCGCATCAACCACGGCGCAGACGACGTAGCATGGCGGCATCTTTGACCTTATTACGCTTGTGTTATGTTCAGTAATAAGTACAATCTCTTGAGCATCAGACCGGAGAAATAAGATAAAGAATTGACACAGAAAATTCATTTTAACAGCAAACCATGCATGAATAAGCTCCAGAGTAAGTGACAATTTCAACGTGCCAGCAAAGGTCGGAGTACATAGCCAACCCCCGGTGTGGCAATGGAATCCGTGGTAAACCGTAAGTTGACAAGAATAATTATGCAAAGTGTTTGTTTGAGAAGCGATGCAGTGTTCCGTATCAACAAACCTCATGAGTTTGCATCTTCCTGTTTTGTGATAACATTAATAATCCGTGATACTGGTGGAGGTGATGGTGGTGGTGGTGGTGTGTACTGTGGGAATCGGTTAGGCGTTTGATTTGTTCGGTGGTTTGTCCGGCCGTGCGCACTCCTGGCCCTGCTCGGGTTTCACAATTTCGTGGTAGGCAACTAGGCATAGCATACAGGAAGGAAGGGTTTCTACCCCTTCGATGCCACTTACTACTGTAAACTAGTTCATGTAGTTTCGTATGTTACAGACACACCACTTGTTCGTACCTACCTTGCGCAGTGCGGTTGGCAGTTCCTGACTACTAGACTACTGTATGTTTACTTTTATTCCCTCTGCATTTTTTCGAGTAGTTCAACTTTGGTCATGTTGGATGAGTTGCCTTCGTTTCAGTGATTGATTGTTAGAAGAAGCAGTTTGACTAGATACACTTTTCTTGATAGCTTGAACTTTGAAGTATAAGTAGGTCTACAGTCAATCTGTGCATAGAGCATGGACAGGTGCAAGGAGTAGGAATGTTCCTCCTCCACATCTGTACTTTCTCTTTGAATTTGACTGTCGCCCCATTGGTGTAACCATTTACTGTACTTGGTGTTGAAGCCATCCACAAGACAAATCTCATTGTAACACCAATGCCTTAAAGCCCTTAGAATTTAGCTACAGCCACCTTGGCCTGGCTAAGTATGCCAGCCTTGGCGAGCAGCCTGGTGGAAAACTTATATCTAAACGAGGAATAAAGAATCTACAAACATTTGGAGAGGACCAGAGTGAGTGAACTTAACTGTCGGATATTGTCACTATTGAGACTGGTTTCCAACTGGCATGCTGAGTGCTGGTACCATCTGACGCCATTTTTATTTGGATTGGTGCTGTGTTGTGATTGGACATGGAGTCCGCCCTTCCTCAGATTGTGATTACTTCAAGTGCTGTGGTAGTTGGTGAGTTTAAAACTGGGTGGTCAAGGTGGTTGGTGAAATTAAAGCCTTCGGCCGTGCTCTTAAAGCTATGCATGTTGGGTAGTACTACACAGTTTTCATTGCAAAATATAATTGCTTGTGTGAGACATCTCGTACTCATAATAATGAGAGCCCCCCCCCCCCCACTGAAGTCCAAAATGTACACGTAACTCTGAAAATAATAGTTTTTGATTTTTTGTTTTGAAATATATTGGTTAACGGACTGGTCCCGATAAATGCAAATAGTCCCATAGCATTGGGGTCGGTTCAAGTGCTTGATTTTGTTTCCTTTACACATTAAAGGGACTGTGTCGTCATGATCGTAGCAGGCCTGTGTCTATACATGGAATTATGAACTCTAACTCAGTTGTGGGGACTCCCTATTGTTCTATTATTCCCTTTTCAAAAGAATCCCTCTGTTGGGACAGGGTTTGACATAGAAAAATGTTGTTCCGTTGTAAATGTCCCCATAACGGTGTGTGTGCCTGTCCACGCGCACCCTCCATAGATCTGATACGGAGGGTGTACGAGCCTGCAGTAACTGGGTGAGAGTTCATCCTTCCATGTTCGGCCACAGGCCTGCTACGTTATGACAGTACCCCTTTACAGCACTATGAATGACGTGGGACCAACCAAACATGTTTGAATTTACATGTAACAGGTCAGCCGGCGCCAACTGTTTAAGTAGCCTGTACAATTAACTGATAATCAATAATGGATAAGTTTCACAACAATACTTCATGATCCATTGTTTTGTTGTCGATACATGTAGCAACCAGGATTCACAAAGCTTGGATTTTTTGATACAGTGTACAGTAAATGGTTCGCTCGGCCCGACTGGTGTACTGGTCTCACCAAGACCACTTTTCTTAAGGTGCTGTACGATGATGATGACAATTTACATGTAGCCCAATAAACTAAAAAGAGCTCACACTGTGCCAGTACATAATTTATGTATTTCTTTCAATCTCACAAGTTGAGACAGGAAATGCACTTCTTCCTGAGTTAGACCTTGGTTCAAAATAGTTCAAAGTACAGACAACTCTTTCTGCTCAGCCTTGGGGTAGGGGCACCTTAGGCCAAGAGCTGAGCTGGTAATATGTAATAACCCTGACTTGTATTTGAAAAAAATAATAACCTGAAAAAAGTATGCAATAATGACTATAGTATTTTCTACATGTGGATTCGTTCCTAACATGAGACCCTAATAGCTACATTATCCCTCCCCCAGTCGACTAACTGCAACATCCAAGACAGAAATGCTTGCACTTTCAAAACGCATTCCAACCTTTAATTAATTTAATGAAGTCATTGCAGGAGATCAATGATTCATGTCTAGCACTTCATACATTGGGTACCCTGTATGTCCTTGATGAGTACTATGAGCAGTGAAGTGTTACATGCCCCCTTTTTTATTTTGGACGAGGTAAAGTGATTAAACCACACCTTATTGATTGCCGCGATGGAAAATTAAGAAGTGTGATGGCACAGTTGTGTCATAACTAATTTATGTGATCAAAGCTTAGAGTACGTAGAGAAAGGTTACAGCCAGCTGCTGGTACCTTAAATCATAAAATGGTGGTGTTGTTTATCAAATTAGTAAGTACTACAAGATGTTGTTGTGGATCAAAATAGAACAGACTTTAGCAGACCTGGGACCGATTTCACAAAGAGCCAAGACTGATTTTAACTGTGTATCAGTCTTAATTGCTAAGCAAAGTGTGATGTCAAAATGCAAATCCCTATGGCGATATTAACAACTTATCGTAAGATGAATCCTAGTGCTTTGTGAAACCGGCCCCTGGAACCAAACAATATTGTAAAAAGTTGTTAATGGCCTCACATTTTGACCCTAGCAGAGTCTTTCTCAAAGGCTAAGAAAGAGACTCTGCTTGTGGTTGGTAAGAAGTTTGCAATTAGCTAATTTAATTTTTTCAAATAATATTGTGTTGCATAGCATTTCAGCTGGAACATGAAATATTTAAAAAGTTTTGGGGTCTTTGCTTAGCTCAACAAAATATTTTGTGCATGAAACTGTAGACCCAGGTAACTTAGTCAATCTAGGCTTTGCGGCAAAGCCAGGACTTTTTCACTGGGGGTGGGGAGGGTGGGATTAAACAACAACTTGCTGGTTTTCCACAGATGTCCCCTTTAGGATATTTTCCTTAATTCTTTTCCACTATATTGTTTTTGACTTTTTGTGTTTAACCTACTTTTCTTGCTTTCATTACATATTTTGGCCCAATTTCATGGCACTGATTTACAGCCGCTTAGGGCACATAGAATCATACGCTTTACAGGGCACCGTAAGCGAAAACATTCTGGGATGTTTAAAAGTTAAACTGATTCTCGTCATTCTAAAAATGTTTTGGTCCAGTATAGTAATGATTTTGAGCTTCTGTTTTTTCCATCCAAACTCAAGCCCTGTATGTACCACACATAACATTTTCCGCCTGACTGCTTCCTTTGCACAATTTACATTTTTGTATGTGTTGTGTTGTGTTGTCGTTTACCCTTTGAGCAAGACTCAGAGGGTTATGTCATATTGAACAAGCTTGTGAGGCTCACCACTTATTACAAAAAATATAAAGCACAAAAGAAAGTACAGTCACTGTTGAACTTTCTTACTCTAAATTCACATACGCCATGAGCCATGTACAATTCGCATTCACTTTTTCAAAATTTTGCACTTTGGGTGGGCAAATCAACTCTCTGAAGTTTTTTTTTTAGTACACTGAGTTGGCATTGTGTGCTCGTGTTAAACTACATTATAATCCCAGTACAATTGTCATTAATAATTGTACACCTTTTCTACAGAAAGGTGGCAAATATTACTGGCTTAAGCCATCAAATCTGATAACAGTCACTCAAACAAACACCTGTTGCTTAAAATATTATAAAAACTAGCCAGTACACAGTGTCGAATTTTTTTAAACAGCCTAATTTATGATCCAGAAAGTATACTATAAGTTTGCCTGTCATAAAAACAAATTCAAATATAGTAAATGATTGAGTGTTATTTTAATAAATTTCTCTTTACAAAAAAAACTTACAGTACAGAAGGAAATGATAAGTTTCATAATCTTTTTCTCCCGTCCGTCAAAGTTGATTGATGTACCAGAAAAGTTTTCAATTCAGTCACAATACCTGAAACGGAAAATGGCTTTAGGCTGTGTCAGACAACGACTGTACGTATGCACATCCCCTATGAAGCAGAATATGCACAATTTTCAGTTAAAAAATCGCTTTCATTTTCTGATTTGGTTAAATTCATCGCAGTCTGTCTATTCTGAATAAGATGAGTAGTGTTATACGAATGCCAAATTGTTCTTCTCTAATCCTATTAATTGCAATTATGCGGAGACACTGGCATTGATACAAAACAAGCAAAGGTTGTTGGAATTAGTAGCACAGCCTTGAGGGCTTATTTGAGGCGATATATTAATGTGCTTGATGATGCGTGCTCTAACCAGTATGCTGGCTTGTACGTAACTTTTAAAGGGATGGTACGTGCACGTGTATGTCATTTCTCCTATTATTGTGGTAACGGTAGGGGTATTATCGCGGTATTGTGTATTTTTTCTTTTTGCATTGCCAATTTAATACTTATTACTTTCATGAGTTCTGTGAAAAATAAATACACCTGTAGGCATATTACTTGGGTGGGATTTGAACCCACAACCTTTGCCATTCTGGAGCAGATATCTTACATGTACCAGCTAGACCACCGAGATTGCTCGGTAGCTAAAGGTAGTTTAAATCCTTTAGTTTAGCAGTGGGTACTTGGGGATAAAGAACCTTTTTTTTGTTTTACTGTACCCATCTATTAAAATCGTTGTGGTACCCACTGCTAAAATAAAGGATTTCAAATGGCCTCAAGCACTATCTCGGTGGTCTAGTTGGTAAGACATCTGCTCTAGAATGGCAAAGGTCTTGTGTTTAAAATTAAATCCCACCAGAGTAATATGACACTAGATTTTTTTCACAGGACTCAGGAAAGTACTGAGTATACACTTAACACACATCAGTGTATGGGTAAAACACAAATAATATTCTTTATCCTGATGCAAATTAAACATCTTTTACAATACTCCCCCTATTGGCAATTTTTAACCATTTTATATTTCTGCCGATCTGATTTTTTTTTTATACGTGTGACATATTTTGTAAAATTTTAGTATTTTTAGATGAAAATGTACTTTTTCTCCACTGGATGAGTTTTCACTGACTGTCTGTCAAAATAACTATCCTATAATATTTAAATTTTTACCTTGTTGTTTTGTCCTTTGAAATACCTGTGCCTAGTTCCTGTTTCACTTGGAAAGATTGTATTTCCTCCTCAAAATTGTAAAGTGTTGTATGGCATTCAAAAAAGGGCAGCAAATTTCAAACGAAATATCAGCGCGCAATATAAGGGGCGCCCTCAATAGTGCAGTTATTGTAAGCTTTTTTGGTAATAAATTCCTAGTTGCTACTAGTACATGTACAGATGTGTACACATTCTTGTTATCACACAATGATGAGGTTACTATGTTTTGTGGAACAGGAAACATCTTTTGGTTAATTTACAGATACTAGAAAATCATCCAAATATTAATGCAAACATTTTCAATGGCCTCACGTTTCGACCCTAGCAGAGTGTTTCTCAAAGGCTTTGAGAAAGACTACGTGAGGGTTGAAACCTGAGGCCATTGACAGCTTTTTCTGTGGATTGTTTCCCCCAAATTCGAGCCTTGCAATCCAATGAGCAATTTTCATCCATTTTAAAGTTCATGAAAAACTGGAATAATAGAACCGTCAGTCCATGAATTTGTCATGTTTTAACACCTTTCATGGTCGCTTTTCTGCAGAGCATTAGTTCCAGTGGTTTGCTTCAACTGAAAGGAAGAGTTGAATCAGACAAGGACAACTGATTGTACTTTGGAAGTGAACTCTGACCTAGTGGTATCCCGCCCAAAATAACCATTGATTTTTTGATGAATCAATAAATATAATCAGTTTTACATTAGTTTAAATTTTTTAAACCAGTGTGTTTGTCAGAATGGCCACAAGCTGACGTATTGGGCATTTATGCAGTGACACAAAAAGTTATTTTAAGTGGGTGATATGTTGCACGTCTCATTAAACATAATACCATCTCAGGAGTAGGAATCTTGCCATCTTAAGATGAATCACCATAGTGATTTATTGTTAATGTATTTATGGGAGCTATTGCCCTACATAAATTGGGGTCTTTCGAACAACTAAGTAAAAACAAGATGGACACTTTAGTACGTGGAACCAACAGACAATGTGCTTACAATAAACATGTAGTACTTTCGGACTTTGGCCATTCACGCCATCAATCAGATGATCAAATTAGTAGAGTCCGATTCAGAAGAAAAAAAACTTGACGAAAATTAAGTATTCCACTTCAAAGGTATTTGCTCCAAGAAAAAAAACTTTAAAAATTAAAATAATTTGCTGTGTCGTCAAATACAAAGGTTTACAAAACATTAATATCTAAATGAAGTAATACTTGAATATGAAATATGTTGTTCCGAGTGAGTGATCATTTTGTATGCAAATCATAACTTGGTTCCTGACAGCTAGTTCTGTAGCTGTGCACGTGGACTAGATGCAAATATCGGTTCCCTAAATTAATTCTGCTTGCATGACAATTGAGGATCAAAGGAAGAGTTCAACAGACTTTCTATCTGGTAATGAAACCATGGAATCTTGTGTCCCTGAAGATACAGTATACATGTATCTTTGAAAAGAAGACAACATAGAAATGCTTAGTTTTCTTCCCCCCCAGTCTGACAGGATTATTTTCTCGGGATTGCCGGAATCATTTTTCTTTGAGAGTACCCCTGGCACAAAGAAACCTTGGCTTGACAAAGCCTAGAGAGCAAAGATTCTCTTTGTTGCTTTGTGATTTTTGTTTACTCTATCGAGATGTCAGATTCATGCAGCATGAATTGCAGTTACCGGTAGTTAAACTTTCTTTTCTTTAGTGATTTGTTGCTTTTTCGGTTCATTGCAGTAAGCCAATATGCAAACATTTCTCACAACTGCTTTCAGTAAGCAAATTTTGGGGTTCACATTTTCATGGACTTCAACTGAAAACCACAGTGTCTCCCTGAATTGACCTCACGGCAACAGCGCCCTCAGTTGTCCAGAAAAGCATGGGAAATTTTAAATAGTTTAAGAAGTGCACTTTTTAATAAAATTAACCCAAAAGGGATGTCAAATAGTTTTGACAAAATTAAGGGGCTTAGAAAGTAGCACAAAAATGTTCAGAAGAAGTATTTACTTCAGGTCCCCTTTAAGTAATGAGATCATGGATTGTCAACAAATGTTTGGCAAGAGTTTCACCCTTACAAAGTAAAAATGGAAGTACCACGATGAAACACAAACTCAATGGAAGATTGAAAGTGATAGTGATGAACGTGTCCCATTAGATAATGCTTCCATTGAACAGTTTACAAGATCTCCAGATACAAAATAACAAATCATTGTGCTTGTACTGTACACATTAACCCAATTCACCTGACACCATCATCACAATCATCTTGGTCGTGTCATTTTGGGAGTCAATGTTTCTGTGTTACATACCGTGTAGTATGCATTTTAGGCGATGTGGCGATTGCACGTGTACCCATGGACTCCCTAAATGGTGAGCTTGGCTCAGTCGTCCCTGCCTGTGAAGTGCATGAAAGGGAGTCAATAAAGATTCAGCTTATTTGAAATAAAAAACATACATTAATTTATTATCTGCATCGAAAATGGGATTAATCGGGTTACCCCTTCTTATAGTTTATATGAACAGATCATGGTGTGTATGTTGATTCAGTTGTATTTATTTGATTTCGTGTGTAAACATGCACCTGAGGTGTGTACATTGTCTTATGGTGCCTGAATCCACTGATAAGCAAAAGTAGATGGGGATTGAAAACGTTAACCCAAACCTGGCTTAAAAAAGCTTCTTCTCTGTGGCAGTTTACATAGTAGTGTTTTGGGGTTTTTTTTTCCCCCTTTTTTTTCAAGAAGAGATTGAAAACTCATTTGTACTCAAGAGCATTTTCTGTGTACATGTAATTCTTTCTTTGTCAAAGCGCCTTTGAACATACTCATGGATACTGGCGCTATTATTTTGAGTGAATTTTTTTTGTTGATTGATAATACAATATTTTTCAGGAATGCAACTTTTCAGCTGATCAGCTGATTTCTTCTTTCTCGAAAGAAAAAGTGACATTGAAAACCATATAACACTGTACAAAGTTTACTGTGCTTGGCTATTTTGTCTTTTTTTTTTTTTTGCAAAGACAAAGTTACATGTCTGTATGTAAAAGGAAGTGTTTGTGTTTGTAGAGTACACACAATGTAATAATTAAACATGTATTCTGTTTTGATAAGGGTCCCATAAGATTAGCAATGTAAATTTGTATTGCAAGTAAAAAGCAGAGCAGTTGTCACACAGCAGGCCCCAAGCCATACCATGCAAATTGCCTCCCTTGAATTAACTTCATGTTTAATTAAACTTGAAGATCATCATTTATTGGAGTTTAGATCAGGGGTGCGTTTTGACTGTTACACTCAGCCGAGCACACAACCATTCAAAACTCTGTAATATTACAGTTTTAAATGATCCACAAAAACACACTGTGGAACGGGTGCCTATAATTTAACCATTTAGCTTAAACATACAAAGAACACAAAACTTACATTTTGTACACTAAGTAATCTTCATGACCAGTCTATGAATTGTATCATATTTATATACCGGTACCACTACCAGCAGGTTGATCCATATTGGGGTGTACACATGTTTGTGTTTTGGGACTTTTTAAAGATGCATGTACAGTCAGTCAGTCCTGATACTTCACAGAGGCGACTTGCCTCCAAGCCTGTGGTCATTGCCTCAGGGCCCTGGAAATTACTGTTCCAATGCCCTTTTACCATGGAGAAAATGCCTTGATGCCCTTCCCCTTTCAAGAACGAAGCAACCAGGCCTGTACAGTAAAGGACTGGTAAATTACATTTATGTGATTTTAAGTGCTGTACAATAGATATTTTGTGGCATCATGGCTATTTTGTTATGATCATCCCATACCACGTCAATAATTGATTAAGTTACAACCGTTAAAACTTCATTAAACGACTTCATGTCAACGCAGAGCTTACAATGACCGGTGATCCATGAGCACCCAGCCCCAGATGTTTACTTAATGTAACTTATTTCCAACATTAGCCACCTTTACTTGGCTCAGTGATTGCGACCAAAGTTCACTGTATTGACTTGTTTAGATTTCAAGTCAGATAGCTTGCAAATATTTCCATCAGAATTCAGAGTGTACACGGAGGAAGGTCCCGAAGCACGGCTCGACAGATGACAGCGCTGTTTTTCTTTGTGAATTATTTATCACGTTGGTCATAAAATGATGTTCAGTCAGTAGTGGTATTACTGTTGAGGTGTCGACAGCACATGTTTGTGAATAGAGAGACTTTCCGCCTCGCTTGCTGGAAACCCATAAATTGGAAGTATACACACACATGTAGAAATGACGCAGGTGTATTTGTCAAAGAAAAGAAAACCTCTACTGAGTAAGTGTTTAGGAAATAAAATGTGTATGTGTTGATGTTATTGATTCGGTTTTATAAACAAAACAAAAACAAAACCATCGAGTAACCCTTGCTGTATGTTGTAACATCTGCAATAAGGCAATAATATGCAACTTCTATAGGCTGTAGTTAAATACGAACGTGCATTTATAATAATTATCTGCGAAATATTGTTCACATAATTTGTTCGATGATTTAGTTTGGTGAATCCCACAGTGGGTAGGGGACTTTCCATGCTGTACAAAAGTGTACACGCACAAATGTACATTAATTAGGGAATAACAGTGCGAGGACCCGGTCTTCACTGCGTGGTAATGACCGGGGTGGTGGCTGGCCGCTGTTAACGACCAAGCCGGAGGCGCGGTCGTTAACAGCGGCCAGCCACCACCCAAGGTCATTACCAAGCAGTGAAGACCGGGTCCTCGCACTGTTATTCCCATTAATAAATACCTTTTTAACGAAATAAACGGCTAAAATTTTCTTGTTTTGTTAGCCGGTCTTTATATCGCCGTTAATACACCCCCACGTGATCACATTTTGACCAATCAGAATCCACAAACTGTCCTAGGTATTTATTAATAAATGATAATGACACCATGTGATTAAATCTCCAATGATGTAACAGCTCCTTGTTTTGATCAGTTCAATGTTTTGATGGATTTTTTCTCTCCTTAAGACGATCAGAGCATACTGATCAAAATGTCACGAAGGGCTCGAATTTATTGGGAAAATCCACAATACCGCAGGGGTTGTAGCTCAAAATGTTTAGTGGACCGGAATTATTACAAGACCAGAATCAAGATGAGAAAAGATAAGAAAAGACTGTAATCAAAATGAGAACAAAGTTTAACTACATAAAGCTGTTTTGATTTGAACAAACACTAAGATTGATTTCATTTGTCTTATGGGTTCAAGTAAACTTTGATACTCAACAGAATTGATAAATATTTATCAGACTCAAAGTCAACATTTGAAGATAATTTGATTTGAATTAATTTGATTTAAATTAAACAAAGATAATGACTAATAGGGAGACCGCCAACATAAGGCTGGATAGCTCAGTTTGTAGAGAGCCGGTACATTAAGCTGGTGGTTGCAGGTTCAAATCCCGCTCTAGTAAATTTTCTTTGTTCACCCCAAAAGAAAATTAAAGATATTACACAGTGAGTTGAAAAATACAGGACTGCCAGACATATCTTCATGAAATTATTGGCTCAATGCTAAAGTCACTAGGTTCAGGTTCTTTTCACTGAACCACCACACTTCATAAGAGATTTTAGGGCTTTTTACAACATCCGATCCACAACATCCGGTTCAAATCCGCTCTGTTTTCACACCACTGGCTCCTTGCGAAATCATCGTGTGGGTTACACGTGTAACTTTCGGTTGGTGTATTGTGTGATCATTTCACACTGCCAGGGTCCTATACTCCATTGAGCCACGATGTGTCTGCCGCATGCTGGATGGCACCATGCACTCATCATGGATTGAAAATAAATCCCAGAGTGTTCACACTACAGCTTTCAACACGTGCTAAAATTTCCGATAAGGATCGAGAGCTCTAAACCCGCCTCCCAACCAGGGTTGGTTTCAACCCAGATCGAGTGTGTTACAAGGGTCGATGCCAGATTGAAATGTTGTAGTGTGAAATGGTCAGTCAAACTTACATGGATCGGATCCTTGTCTAACACTGAGATTTTTCGTAGTGTGAAAAGGTCTAATATCATGAGGCATCACCGCAAACCGTAGTGTCAAGATTGCTGTTCCTACATTGTTAAAGGATACAGGTATTGCAAAATTGGCTGTTACATAAAGAATGAGTGTTCTATTAAAAATGTAAGGCAGTGTCTTCATTTATAATCACTTGCACAGCTTGCAAACATTAATTAAGAGTGTGAAGGTCTGGTCAAACTTGTTTTGAATTGGGAACCCCATTGGGATGGTTTTCAAAAATGAGCAGCAACATGTAGTACACAAATATTGACTGCTTTGAGTGCTACAGTTAAAACTTTGACTTCTATTTTTCCCGAGACAAAGCCGAGGGAAAAAAAAAAGCTCCGGGGATCACCGATAGAGTTGTAGTTTTAACCATAGCACAAGTAAAAGCAGTCAATAGGGAGGTTTAGCTGCACGTTACGTGAGGAAAAACGTTAACGGGAACGCGAAAAGTCTGTGCTGTTGCAAAATTACGTCATCACTTTTTGCCCATTCCAACTCGCGTATGGTCGACTGCACGGACATATTGACGTGAAAATGTACGTTTGTAGACGTCAGCGTATTTCTTTACGTAAAGTCAGCGAAAAAATAATTCTCAAGCTCACGTTGACGTTTAGATAAATACGTGTAGCTAAACCTCCTTAATATTTGTTTTATAACACCCCTGCTTACCATGGAATAGATCGTTCCGGCCTGTCAATCAAACTGTGCGTGTTGACCAATTGGATCACGCCTTTTGGTCATGTGACCTTGGTCAAACTCGGTCACACGTGCAGCGTAAACGTACACAAACTAAGGTGTATGGGCGGGGATTGTTGCCAAAGCCGGAACAGTCTATTCTGCACTTATTGCCCATACCATCATAGGCTGTAAAGCGCAGAATTCTATGGTAGGCAACGCCATGAAACTGGTCCCTGAATTAATCAGCAATCATCCTTAACAGTTAGTCCATTGGTCAAATGCTAGTTAAAACACCTGAGGACCAGTTCAAAATTCTCTCCAAACGGTCCGGCTGGCTAGTTCAGTGTTGAAACGCATACCTTTTTAATATGAAATATAGACAAGTAGAGAAGCTGACGGATTAGTAAAATGAAAAGCTAACAGGTCACGCTGGCCAATCACTGAGAAAAAGTGGAGGGCAAACCCTCAGCTCTGATCAAATACTCTAAAGGGCTTGTCAGATTGTCTGTGAGAACTACAACCTGTACACAGGTTTTCAAACGTATAGCTAACTATACATGTACATGTAGCTTGAGAAATAATGTACAGGTACATTGAAGAGCAGTTCATCGAAAAAAGTGTTGAAGACACACGTAGAAATATCCTTGAAGGCACTTAATAGGGGAAGGCATACCAGCTTAATAGTATGTAAATTACAAATAATACATGCATAAGAAGTCAATTTTACAGTTACCAGCCTTTAGTCAAGTTTTTTTTAGCTTCAAGCTTTTTTTAGCTTCAAGTTTAAAGAAAAAGAAGTGGTTTTGTATGGATTTTACAATAACATGAGGGTCAGATCTGGAATTTCATATTTGAAAAGGGCAAGGCTCTTTTCATTTTACAAAGGACACTTCCATTGAAAATCTTGAATGCACTGGGAATGTTTAGCATGGGCACCAAGGCAAAGACCAGGAGTAACACTAGTCGCCATGCACACCATGGCCCACCTGGCCTCTGTAGAATTCCAGAGCTGGATTTCACAAAAGCACATAAGATTCATCCTAAGATGGGTAGTCATTATATTGCCATGGTGATTTGTATTAAGGGAATAAAAGAGTGGCAAGTCTTAAACGGCCGTTTAAAACCAGCAGGGTTGTGGCCGTGCCATTGGCACCTGGGTAAACTAGCGTGCTAACACCCGTGTGGCTATGAGCACCAAATGTGCGTTCACAGGGTAAGCTACATGTATGTCTTTATCAGCAATCTTAAACAGTCATGTGACCACCTTTCAACCAATAGGACTACCTAAACTGTATGGGGTGTTTATGATTGTGACATCACAGTAGCCTCTAAACAATTAAGATTGATACACAACGTTAGATCAATCTTACATGTGTGTAGCTCTTTGCGTAGCCCTGGGGTGGATTTCACAAAACTAGTCCTAACTTAGGACTAGTCCTAGTTACTCGTCCTAACTCGAGATGCGACTAGTCCTAGTGCTTTGTGAAATCCACACCTGGACTCACTCGTATGTTATGAGCTTTTGTTGATGATGACTGAAGTCCCTATTCATTAATGGTGAGTGGAGACAGTGAGTGGTCAAAGCAATGCGGTCTTGGCACTCAGCATGTGGACAGCAAGCTGGAAGGGTTGTACATTGCTTCAGCATGCTAATCAATAGAACTGCACTGTTTTTTGTTGTTGTGCATATTTGCATTTGAACTGTGTTGCACTTAATGTAGTAATCTCTATTCACTAATGTTTGCATGGTTGGTTGGTTGGCTGGATGGTAAACATCGCCACCACTTAATGGTGTCTTGATACATACGTACACGGTGTTCGTACCAAAATTATAACAAATATGTATAACACTTGGGAGAAACCTCACCAGGAGGGTCTGATAAGAAATGTGTGTAGATCTACATGTACAAGATTTTTAAAATCTTGATTGAAGTTTGAGTGTTTTAGCTACAATGTGTGTGGTATAAATTTTGAGTTCAAGGCTGCAACATACTCCAATTTCATACGTTCTGTATCAGTATTTTCCTTGTGTTTTTGTCTTAGTGGAATTATGTACTGTACATGTACATGTACATTATACCAATGATGACAAAGAAACCAAACTGATGTCAGAAACCTCACCAGCCCTTTTTTGATTGATGCATTTTACATTTATAATTCTTTTAAAACATTGGGTAGCCTATACATGTAGCACAGATGTGTATCAATGCTACATAAATGCAGCATTTCTGTGTGTGTTTTTTGTTGTCATTTATTGATTAATTCACTACATGTGCACATTGTTCATAATAATTGATATGAATTGTGTGAGGACTGTATGTAAATACATGTTCGGCATGCATACAGTCTGATATACAAGTATGGTCATGTCTGAATCAAGTGACTCTGGCTCTGGCTCTGGCTATGGCTGTTGGCTTTCAACAACAATGTTGAAGAATAGGACCATTCAGTGATCTAGCCATAGCCACAGCCGAAGCCATCAATTCGGACGCGGTCAGTGTCATACAGTGAGCCATATACAGTGTACTGATTGTGGATTTACATGTTCTTTGATTATGTCAATTGTAAGCCTAAATTACATGTAGATACACAAGGTGATATGGAAAGTTATTACCAAATGATGATCTTTTACTTTGACACACAGTCCTTGTATCACTCAGTGTGTATCACTGCTTCAAGGCACTTTAACAAGTCAATAACCAAAGACATAATACAGCATTTAAAAAAGTGGTTAAAAATGATGAACAGTTCCATATGTATTGTAGGCTAGTATTTGACTTTATCGCCAATCGCCAGGGAAGTACTGGTCTGGACTCAGAGAAGAGGGACAGGACATACACTGTAGGTCAAGCTTGGTTCAGTGCAGGATTCAGACTGCCTGCCTCGTGGCCAGTCAGCCAGGTGAAGCTGATCACTCTCGCCTGTCGCGCATTACTGCCTTTATTACGTAACATGCTTTATTACTGATCATGTTAACAATGGGAAAAAACAGCCATCTTTGATGACAATGACTGCACATTTTTAAATGCACAACTGTGTTTCATAAACTCCTTCCATGATTGGTTGGTAAGTAACTCAAGCCGCGTTTAAACTTACAAAGTTTGGCGCGGATACAGGACAAAATAGAAATTGTCATCAAAGATGGCGTCTATTGCAACCCATCTATTAAGCAAGATGTGCTGTACGACCTGTGTACATTATTTAAACCAAACATTCTCATTATTTTCAGGAAAGAGTGAAAACGTTTTTTAAATGTCTTATAAAAAAAATCTGTTGATTCACTTTTCTTAGAACAAAACCACCTGTCTTAAACATTCCTGCGCCTCAGAATGGTTAATTAGATCAATGGCGTATTAAAAATGCCCATTGTTACCAAATTGTACATAATTTTACTAATCAGCTGTGTGCTCTCATTGTTTTTCTTTAAGGAGAATCCAAGATGTCCAGCACTGATGAACTGGATGAACCTCATGAGGATTCACTCTCCGCCTCCCAGCCTGCTTTGGACAGACACAAGAGGCGTAGCCTTTGGAAGAGCTTCAAGAAGAAAACCAACCCAATGCGCCGATGGCATTCATTCCGTAGCAACAAGGAACGCAGAGCTTCCGATGAGGTTGGGGGGTCCTGTCTTTATTTTAGCCAATCAGAGCTCTCGCAAGACTCGGACTCGGGCGGCGAATACCTGTCACTTCCCCGAGGAGCAAATTTGAACCCAAGGAACGTTTGTCACAGCGAGACGGACTTGACAACGATTCCAAACGGGGGGTTGAAAAAGAACAACCAGAAGAAGAAGAAGAGCCTTTCATTTGAAGACCAGAAACTTCATCGGAAAAGAATTGAGAGGTCAGAAGAAAAACCCCAAAACACCAAGGAAATACTAGAACTGCAGGACTCGGTAAGTTCCCTTTTACTTGTTCATAATTTCATATCCAGGTGGAACCACTTATCGCCAGAGGCTGTGTTAGGCTGCGAAATATTTAAAAACACACGTTTGGGCGATTCGAACGACACACTCACATAGTGTGGAGTTGTTGACATGGCAACCGGCTCAGAATTGGCAGTGGCTTACTCTATGTGGGACGAGTTCAACAGCGGATGGCATGTTTACTTGCCTGGATCATGGTGCTTGTTAAACAACGAGCCTTCCAACTTGAAAGGTTCATAGGTTATCGTGCACCATGTATGCACTCACTTCGTTGGCCTGGTACAAACAAAAATAAAATGTGTTGGAATCAACGATCCAGTTTATTCTTTACCGCGTATATTTGTGTAATTACCCAATTCTAGACCTTCGTACGAATGGCTGCCACAATTGTTGCCATTCTTCTTGGCACAAAGGTACATGTAAGTGCGAGAATCCAGTACATTATGGCGATTATTGGCAGTGGCTTACAGGCTAGGGGACGGCTAAGTCATGCTGAGCAATGAAGGCTTCTCTGCAAGTTTTCTTAAAAGAGAACTGTGAATCCCAGTGCCAAATACCACCATGTTTGTTGTCTTTACTTTGTTTTTTCATTTTGACAAAATTGTTCCACCAAAAACAAAATTCTGGTTTGGGGTTCCAAAAATTAATATTGTGGATGGAACCATAAAGATTTCGGACTGGGTAAGCTTCGTTCATGAAGGGGCAAGGCAGTTTTCCCCAAACAGCACTACTTATACACCCATATGGACTGGAAGTGAGGTCACTATTACACGTCTATGCACCCAAAGGGACTGTGAGTGACCAGAAGAGGGGAAATCGGACCCTCTTCTAGCCACTAACAGGCCTGAGGAAGATAGACATGCTCTATAACACATCTCAGTCCTAAAATATGAAATAAGAAAAGACAGTTTTCAGGGTTTTATAACTGAACTGTTTGCAATTAACTATTAACCCATAATCAATCCAACAATAAGCAATTCAACATTTGGAGGAATTCTTTTAGTTTCCCATGATTAATTTTGTTCAGTTGCTGTTCACTATTCACATCATGAGAGGGCGCTGTAACCAGTCAAAAATTGAGTATAGTGCCCGGTTCAGGAACTATTTCACGCAAATAACGCGTGTGCGATGTCTGGACGTACATCTAGTTTTACGGTGATGCAAATCTCATGCACTAGGCCTAGCATATATTAGTTAACCCCATGTGACCGTGTATCAGCCAACCAGAATACAGAACCAGCAAGAGGTGTGTTTCATTGGTTATCAGAAAGCCTTTATATGAATTCCAGCAATATTCTAAAACTGCTCATAATTTGTCATGTGGAGATATGAACCTTAGTGATCAATACCACTGATGTAACTTCTGCCTGTAACTCTGCAATTTTGACGTAATGCCCTCCCCATTGTAGATTCTGAATCAGCCATTTTGTCATGATGGTGCCATCCTCTACATGCACCTTTTTTCTTTCCATTTGTAATGGCATACTAACTTACATCTAGTGGAATATGTCATGTATGTGGATGTCATAAACCTTCTCCTGACCATAGAAATAAACCGGAGAATCGGGACTTCCTTCTCTGCCCTGTCTAACATCGCCGTTCCTTATTGTGTCTCAAATAATGTACCCTTGGGAAAACCCAACATTTGCTGAAATCAAACGGCAGACAGCGTGTCTGAATAGCGTGTCAAAATAGCATGTCTGAAAAATATGGCGCGTTTCTAAGCGTTTTCTAAGCGTTTTCTAAGTGTGATCTACAGCTTTAGTGCGGCCATGTACAGCACAATCATGAAAGAGCGTGGCGTGATCGCAGTACGTGTGTTCATGCCATTCCACGTGCTTTTGTTATGATTATGCATTCACAGCGATGTTAACAGAACTCATTTTAGCACAGCCGAGGTATGTCGGATGTAGACAATTTTGTGCTCCATAGACGATGGCAATGGCGGCAAAGTCCCATTTCTCTGGTTTCTTTCTATGATCCGGAATGAAAACATGTGTTTTTGTTTTGACAGTCCCTTAAGTTAGAACTGTGGAGTGTGTTCATTGCCTGGGGCTGCCTTCATCGCTCCAGTGGTTTTGGTCATAATGTGATGAGTAATTGAAAGGGCAGCAGTAGCCTCGTTTCAAGCGTGTTGTTCCCCAAGATGCTATGACCATACAAATGAAATAGCCCCCTCATGTGGTACTTCTTGTGCAATGTGTAGGCCTTATGATGGATTTTTGTGTACGTACATGTTTGTGCATGGAGGAGGCAAGTTGTGCTTGAGAAGAATGATATTGAATTAAAATTTAATTTAAAATTATGTTTCTGAAAGATAAGTCACAAAATATAGAACTCAATGATCACATACATGTAAAACTGATTAAATTTTATACTTGTATATATACAAGTCTAAAACACTCAGCACAGGATTGGTAATTATCCTGGGGGTGGGGGTGGTATTTAGATTCTATCTAAAAGTTCACTGATTAATAATAAGTTCTTAACAGTCCAATCCTCTTTTCGGCTGAGAAGCTGATTTCCTCCGTTTCCTCTGTATGTCAGTGGCATGAGGCCTTTTCACACTATCAAGCTCCAATCTGGGCTGAAAGCTACATGGTTCCAATCCATGTTGACTTCCTTAAATTTCGACACGGTTCAAATTTGCTCTGCTTTCACACTGCCCGACATGAAATCAGTTTATTTATTTTTAGGGTAAGGTTTTTTAAAAATATTTGTGGGTCTCACATCTGTACAATAAGTTAAGTTGTTACCAGTTGATAACAGACCTTATGCGTATGACGCCACTATGAGCAATTAGTACAGGAAAGGACACCCTCACAGTGAGGTCAAAACAGCTACAACGCATGTTTGATGCTGCGTTTGACCTCAAAGATGGCGGCGAATGCATAAAGTCTATACTAATAGTTTTGATTTACCTTTAGAGTTGACTAAACAAAAAGTTGCTGTAAAAAAAAAAATGAAAAAAACCCCAAATACATACAACTATACTTAGCATGCAAAGTACATACACATGTTCGCACTTCATCATTTGTGTTTGCACACAGTAATCTTATGACAAATGTTCTGCTATTTTTGTTTGAATTAATCGAATATCGGACAGCATGTCGACAAATCATATTCATCATTTTGCTGTTGTTGTCCCTATCTGGTCCATTGTGTATTACAAATCATGCTTGTTAAATTGTCTAAATAACAGTAATAATTTACTGTTTTTCCCCAAGCAAAACGTGGATATTTAGGGGAAGTTTTAAAGACACATTTCTTGAAAGTTTTCAAACTGAAGGAAAACTTATCCCCCCCCCTAAAAAAAAACCCATCTATTTTTCCTGCAAGGGATGTCAGTACTGTGTATATCCTGGAACTCAATTGATTCAAGGTTTGTTCAAACGTGTGATGAGGGAACTACTAAGATCTATAGCCTAGGGAGTGAGTGAAAATTACCTGTGGGTTGTCAACGGGTGTATGATGATCTATGATGTATTCCTGTGCTGTTCACACATCATTCACACATGATGCATGGAGGCCGTTTGCAGCACGCAACACCTCTCCATCTCCCTTGCATCCCGGGATCTCCATTCATCTCGAACCTTGTTGAGTGTAAACGTCTGTCCCTCGGTTACCCCTCCAGTGTGGGTCTCGGTGCACACTTAACATGACTGGCATCTTTATCGGACGATGCATCGAGGACAGTCCCCTTGGGAGGTTGCTGGAGAGCGCTTTCCATTTAGATGGGTCTTAAGGAAGTTATACCTGAGGAGCTGATAGGGTGTGGATGAGTTGGCCTGATGCCTGTAGGAACTGTTTCATAAGATCGTGAATTTGGCAAAAGAGTTTCAGAGACATTCTGCAGACAAGTTGTGTTGCATGCAGTGAACACCTCAGGTACTTCATTGTCCTTGATATTTTACTGGATTCTTCATTTTTTTGTGAGTGGATGTTTCTTCTTGATAGAGGGTAAGTGTATGGAAGTTTTCTCATTATGAACTCAAATTGGAAGACTTAAATACATGTGCAGGTGTCTTAAGATTGAAAGATTGATGAATGATTTAGGGACATCAATTCAGGTATTGTGGGTGATTGTGTAGAAGGGTGTATTTGACTTTGTTTGTTTTAGGGAATTTCCATACAGGCAGAATACTTCCCTGCTCTTGTAAATTCTACATCTTGTATTGTCCGTAGCCAAATAAAATCAAGAATTTGTCAAAATAGCATCTCGACAAGTTTTGAGATGTGCCCCCTGCTTTCTTCACGTGAAAAGTTTACAGAAAGTTTCAACTTTCATCAAATGTAAGATTTGATATTTTGTGCCTGGAGGAAGTCTAGTCTCTTTGGCTCTTTAGTAACATATATGATATTAAACATGTACATGTAAGTCTAGTGTTTAAATTTGACACACAGCCTTGAAATCAAGGCTACTGTTCGGGACGGCAAGCGGAAATCATCAAACAACTTTGAATTCATTATTGTATTTAGCATGATTCTTTTTGGATGTCTGTCTTTTGTTGCAGGATTTCATGAAGTACAATGCAAGGTCTCAATTTCGTAAGCACAACAAAATTATGCTTAGGAAACTACATGTATAACTAGTAAACTAGTCAAATTTGCGGGTACAACCATGTAAACATCTCTTTGGGAGGAGTGGTGGCTCTGAAAAGAGCCGGTGTGGTCTCAAAATTATGCCTACCAGAATAAGGTTACCGGCCAAAATACCATGACACATGTACCATCTTTGACTGGTGTCCTGCTAATTTGTTATTGAAAGCGGGGTCTTGGAGGTGGAAGACGAGGAAAGATACCAATGCATCAACCCAACCGGAATTCTTGAGTTTTAGAATTCCCAGAGTAGTGTTCACTGTTCATTATTGAAAGTACAGTGTACTGTGCCAGCAGAAACATCATGCATGCACTCGCATCTATTCTCCCCATTGTTAAACTCAAGGACAATGAAAAAAGCTCATGTCGATAAATTGATACTACAAATAATCTACCAGTAAAAACAAAACAAACCCCTAAACACAGGCATATTACTCGGATTACTGGGATTCAAACCTGTGACCTCCGCATTTTAGAGCAGATATCTTAACCAATATGTATTAAACCACAAGGGAAACTGACTGGGTAAATTTAATTTAAATTTTGGATGAATGAAAAAGAATTGACTAGATCAGGACTTGAGCCTGCGACTTCCGGCACTCTACCAACTGAGCTATCTAGCCCTATGATGGCAGTCTCCCTATTTTGTCAACATCTTTGTTGGGGTGTGTCAGTCAGAAGCCATACAACCTGAAACTGGCGTGTAATAGGGAGACTGCCAACATTAGGGCTGGAAAGCTCAGTAGAGCACTGGCATGTTATCCGGAGGTTGCAGGTTCAAGTCCCGTTCTGGTTCACCCCCAAACCCACAAATCCAATTTTAAAAACAAGACTGTTGTGTCGCGGCAGAGCGGTCTAGTCCATCAGACTCAAGTTCTGTTGGCTTAATCATTAAAGTGTGGGTGCGATTCCTGTTCTTGTCAGTTATGTCCTTGAGCAAGGCACTTTACCATAAGTGCTTCTCTTAACCCAGGTGTACAAATGGGAACCGGCAGAGGGCTGAGACAGTTTTGTGTTAGATTAATTTCTAAGCACTGTAAACAGCTTCCCAGGGAGTTGAGAAAGTTTGAGGAATGGTCTAAGTATGCCTGATGAACAGGGATAATAATGTTGTAAAGCGCCTTGATCTAGTTTAGGATATGTGTGCATTATAAGACCCAATTAATGCCTGTATTAATGCCCCTTGTTATTAAAAAATTGATAAAATATTTAGATTATTTTGTTTGTCAGAAACCTACAGTTTCCACAAAGGAAGTGGCCCCTGTTTTTTCACGGCACCTGGGGCTACAAACTACATTACACTTTACCAACAGGATATTCCGAATCAAAGAAAAAATTAAAAGTATTTTTGTCGCAAGATCCTATGAGGCCATATTATGTTACTGTACTGCAATAGACAAACTCCCCACAAGTACGTCTATGCCACTCATTAAAAACGGCAAGCATCGTGTTACATCGAGTGTAAAAGTGTTTCACATCACTCCAACATGTCCAACCACCATTTATGACTTCCCACCAGACCGTGGCAGGAACTTGACATTTAATTAAAAATTTACCGACATAGTTTTGTTTGTACGGAAGGTGTAAACAGGACTTGTACACAGGTTTACTAAACAAAAACAGAGCGCAAGTGTTCATTTTTCATTGCTTATTGTGGGACAGAGATATTCCATCAGCGTGAGGTTGCAATATGTCTATTGGAACAGTGTGGTGTTGGTTCTAACAGGACAGCTTTTTGTGCCGTTTTGAAATGTTCTGCATAAGTTACTGTTTTATACCGGCAGTCGATGTCAGATTTGTATGTTACAGTATGTAAATGAAATGCAAATAGAGTCCTCATGAACTGAACAGATGTGTTTGCTGATTTTGTACCCATCAATTTTCCACTGCAAGGCAGAGTTGTCATATAAAAATTTCCAGTGAAGTAGTTTTTTCTGGCCATGGGACCCTGGATGACTGGATCAGCACTGTTCCATGGAGGTGAATTCTGAATATTGTACTGGTAGTCTGAGGTCGTAGATTCAGTTGGATGGCTACATGTATGTATTGCGTCGGGAGGATTGCAACAGTGATGGTGAGTGGTCGGAAAGATCTCGAATGATCAGGTTTTGTTGATCGCAACAGAGAAAATGTCATTCATTGACTTTCTACTGGGGTTGAGTTTTCTGGTAAGTGTGAAATTACTGTGAATTGTTTGTGTGTTATTATAATGTCTTATGTATCCATAACCACAGTTTGTGGTGTACAAATAAAAATTGCAAGGTTTCATTAAAAATGTAATGAGTCCAACAGACCTGCCTTATGTACACATGACAGATGTGTATTCAAGCACAATAGACCCTTATCATGGTGCGGCCATCTTGATTTTCTCCATTCAAATCAATGTAACCAAACCGAGGCTGGAAGGGGAAATAGTCTGGTTTCTTTTTGTACAATGACAATTAGCATTCATTGCTGTTATGGGTTACAAGGAACATGACCAAGATGGTGCCAGCATGATAATGGTCTGTTGGGAGTAGTTTGTGCTGCAGCACCTTGTTACCTTTAAAAACAAGGCACTGTGTGGTGTTCCGGTGGGGGAGACAGCTAGGGGGCAGCAGACACACTGAGTCAATTTTCCTCGTTTGTGCAAGCAAGCCAACATTTTCTTAGTCAATGGATTTTACCAGTAAGTCTACCGCAGCAACATGGATACAATGTACAGCCTTTTGAAAAATCTCCCGTTGTTTCACTGATGTATAGAAACTAGAACCCTACCCTAAGAGCCGCCTAGATGTTGACAGTTCGCTGTGACTGGTCTACACCAAGACTAGCCTATTATTATCATCCAAGAATCAAAATCCTGTTAAAGGGCCCATGAAGAGGTATTTTGTCACATTACATTTTTGTGGCTTAATATACAGTTTGAAATTAACAAAACATAACATATGACACAGTCACCGCATGTGACGAGCATGCAACATACATGCAAGGGGTCGTTACCCGGTATGCCCCAGGTTGAAAGCCTTTAATACAGGTCCAAATCTTTGACTTGCAGAGAAAGGCTTGGCGCTTGATTTGTTTTGCACTATTCAGTGTAGTGCACCAATCGGGGGCTAGTGCACCCAAAGGGGGCAGTTTGTAGACATTTTGAAATGGGATTTGGTTGTATTGGACTATTGGGCCCTATTTCAGCGTTATGGGTCAAAAGGGTGGAGCTAAATGCATCGGTCATTTGGGAAACTCTGCAAGAGGTACCTGGATCTGCCACCATTTGTGACACTTGAAAAAATACAGGATCGAGTCTCGATTGAGGTAGCGACTTCAGTTTGTTTCTGTAAAGAATGAAGACGTGCAAACATTGTCTGAAGGATTGTCTTCAGAACTGAATTGTGGGAGCACCCGCGTACCTTGCTGTGGAGGGCACTCCATAAATTGAATTTAAATAAGAATGAAGATTTAAAGGAACTAATGGAACTGTTTAAAGAAACATAAAACTAAAAATAAATGGGGGTATGTTTTATACTTGTCACACACCTTTAGCTTTTTGGATAAGCCAGTGGTCCATATTTTAATTGTCATCCACACTTCTCCAAAGTGGCTAGTTGGAACCTGTAGGTTGTCAAACACACATAAACACCATCTGCTGCCTTATTAAAACACTAATTAATTGTTCATCATATTGTGCAGTTCTGCATTACATTTTTTTAAACATGACTGCATTACATTGTTACATTAATTGTAATATCACATTGCAGGCCTGATACCTCACGAAGGCATTTGAGGCAATTGCCTCCGATGCCTCCTTGTCATTGCCTTGGTGCCCTTGAAATGTTCCAGTAGAAATTTACAATTTCCTCCTACAGGTGCCCTTTATCAAGAAGAAAATGCCTTGGTGCCCTTGCCCTTTCAAGAACAATGCAGTCAGGTCTGTATTGTCTTAAGCCAAAATGTGGCTGTGCAGGTGTACTGTTTGTCCTAGATTTGTAATTTATCATGTTGGGCATCCTGTCATTGTAGTATAGCAAACTGTTCAGTATCAACTGCAGTCTTTATGCAGTGAATGACCAACATACGTTTTAGTCTACTTGAGAACGTGTCCTTCAGAAAAATTGCAGTCCTGTATCTTTGACAAGGATGCTGGTAGAAGTTTTGTGAAGTATTTCATTTTCATAGAGGTCAACTTATTTTTTTGTTTTTTACCCACACACTGATGTGTGATAAGCTCTGTATACTCAGTAGGTATTTACTTTCCCTGTAGCTAGAGGCTACATCTATTAAACATCTATTAAAATTGTTGTGGTACTTGCTGCTAAAATAAACGATTCAAACAGCCTCTAGCTACCAGGCAATCATTCAGTGTGGGATTGGAACAGGCAGACGATCCCTAAGCCGGAGCCAAATCCTAAGCCGGAGCCCAACCCTAAGCCGTTGTTTGGAAAGTGGTCTAGTTCTAGAAGTCAAACAAAAAACACATTAGTCGAACAAGAAATACACACTCTGTAAATATGAATGTCTAATGTACTCTGCCCCAGAATCCATGGTTTAAAGCGACTTAGAGACAAGGCGAGAGGCTCTCTGTATTGATCAGCTCGTTGTAACCACGGTAACACATCCAGACAAGAGTGGGGAGCGAAGTCTCTCTCTGTCCCCCACCCTGTCTGTCTTTGTTGTATTTGTGTCAAGCTGTTGATGCTCCATTTCTATTGTAATGCACAAGGGAAATCAAACGCCAGGTAAATGTTGTTTGTATTGGTTGCGATGCAGTCCACAGGAGACGGACGTGAAAAAACTTCTTGTCGTTATCGTTGGAGCTCAACAACAAAATGAAACTCCAGGAGTCTAGCGGGACCAGGAACTTCGTCTATCCCCCATGGTGTTGCTGGTTCTTGCAATTCTGTATTGCCACCTTGTGTGTGATTCCCCAAAACCATCCAGTCATCACAAAAGGTGCACATTTGTCACGTTTGTTTACGGCTCAACAACAAACAAAAACAAGTTTTGTGTAAACGTTTTAAGATTGTTGTAAACATCATTTGGTTCTCGCATTATTTATTGCCCACCCTGTGTGTGTGTGTGTGTGTGTACAAATGAGAACCTTTGTAAACGTGATTTAAATACTATAAACCTATGAGTGCTTCATGACTTTACAAATGATATCCCTTTTGTTCATGTAAAATGAACAATTGTTTTCTTTCTTTTAATTATCAACATCGTTGATCACAAGTTGAAGGATATAATTATGTTATTAAAAAAAAAACAAAGTTGAATCAAAGTTTGCAGTTATATGTAACTTGTAGCAAATTGTTGATATCTGATCAGCTTGCATCCAACAAAGACCAATAGCATCAGACAATTTGTATGGACTCTTGGGAAATTGGTATTTCTTGTCCTGTACCTTGGGAAGATTTTGATTTGGTTAGGGATAAGATCACTCATTGAGTCTACATGTTTACATTGCTAGTAGGTAGACCCACAACAAACAAAATAAGAAATTCTCTATGGATCCATATTTTTCTCAATGTGCCATCTGTTTTTTTCATTATGTGATAAGTTGACAGCGCCAATGAATATTTAGGGATGAGACATGTCAGATGTTTTTCTGAATTCAGACATTTTTATGTTTGCCTGTTGACAAAAGTAGCTGTTCTTTTCTTCAGAAAACAAGCTCTCTGATCTACTTCTCTTGAGCTGAAAATACTGTACCAAAAAGCTCCTTGGAATCTTTAACTACAGGGGTTACTAAAGCTGGAAATAACATCATTTCAACATAGCTCCCAAAAGTTGGATCCTAGTTTCAAACTTTGTTGTCAGCAATGAATCTCATCCTTGATATTCTAGAACAGAATGAAGGCAGTGGCAGCTAGTGAACAACATGTTGCAGTTTGATTAGGCGGTGTTGTACGACTGACTCAGATTCACCTTTTTGAAGACTTGAAGACTTTTTGAAGACTCAATGACTGGGACTCAGACCCTGGAATTACCCATCTGGCCTCGAACTTAGGACTCGCACCCAATCATGTTTGTGTCTCAAGACTCGATGGCGACATGACATGGTGATTATTTAGACATACATGTATAATTTCTATAAATAATGAAAATAGTTAATAGTGGAGTTTTGTTTTTGAGTAGCTGCTAATGCTACAGTTCAGAGAATTGTGAGCTTTAGGTCAGGGTCAACTTATCAACCAGCCTCCTGTTTTAGTCTTCATTAGGCATGTTTGGGGACTAAATATAACAAAAAAACAGAGATAATGTTTGTCAACCTAACCAGTTGATGCCGGCTGACGTGTTTCCATGAAAATAGTTTTCGAGCCAGCAAAAAGGCGACGCTGAAGCAGGCCATTGTGTGAAATCGTAATACCAGAACAAAGGTCGCCCTGACATTCCACTGCTGAGCGTGCATGGAGCACGCACACGCTGCGCAGTGTAATGTTTTGTATCACCCACACGAAAAGGAAAGATGGTGCTAAACATTTCGCCTATTTTAGAAGTCCAACCCGGGCTGCAGTTGTCTGAACGGCTACATGTTTGTTACAAGTTGATTATACTTTTCCAGAGGATGCCTGACATTAGTACACCTGTCTGTAAAACCTGATGTCATTGAAAGTTGAACACTGCCCACTAGTGTCCATACTCGACCAGTATACCCTGTGTATAAACCTATACATATCTGTACAGCTTGTAGATATTGAGTGGACCTCACTTTCTACATGGCATTTAGAGTGGCAGGATCTACCCAATATTAGTCACACAGCACTGCACAGGGTTGTATGGCTTGTTAACACATGGTACAGACATAGCGCTGTGGTGTATAGACTGGTTGCACACTCATGGTTTACTACAGATGTTGCATGGACACCAGCAGCAAAGGCATTCAATGCGTTTTAGTCCTAAATCATAAATCCTTTCACACTGTGTGAACAAATATGCATAGACGCTGGTTATAAGAAAGGTAAGCATGTATGATTCTTAAACTTTTATCATTTGTTTTTGAGTAATTTGCATACTGGAATTGCTGTAGCTAAAGTAAAGGGAATGTGTTATCACTAACAGTCAGTTAAAACATCAGTCATTGCACTTAAAGCATTATGAAGGTTTTCATATTTACTGTGTGTGGGGAGCAGTGTACGCATTGCTGTGGACAACTGCTGCACAATTTGCCTTAACAGGTCCATTAACTGTTCCTTCATGGGTCCTCCTAACTTCTCCAGCTCTGCCTTTTGTGCAGTCACTGAATATTCAGTAGTGACAATTATCGTATAATTATTAAAACGTATTTTGCAATGAATGTATGCTGTTTACTTAAAATGAGAACAGCATTTTATTGATACTTTCAATTTTGGTTTCATGATATAGTTTGTCGCTAAAAATCTTGACAGGAATATAATCAGCTCTTATAAAGTGCAATTCCAAACTATGATCATTGCACTCTGAACAGTATTACTCCTGTTCATTGGACCAATTATGTTCTTATTGTTCCTTAAACCATCTCAGCTCCCTGGGGAGTATGCACTCTGTGCTGCCAAGTATGTAGCACACCAAGCTAATTTATTCACATAAGCCCTCACGGGTAAATTGTTGTAAACCATTTATGGGAGTGAAGAGAAGCAATTATAGTGAAGTGTCTTGCTCAAGGACACAAGTGTCATGACCGGGATTGGAACCCACACCCCAATGACATATCCACCAGAACTTGAGTGTGCAATAAACTAAACCACTCGGGCATGACATGCCAACTTGATGAATGTTATCTTTCAAAATCTATAGAGGGCTCATCCCTTGAATTTTCCAAAACAAATTAGCTCTTCTGATACATAGGGCAGATAAATGCGTAATTGCATGTGATACTGAGGAGGTAATTTTTCACCTTGGCCTGATTTCATGAACCTGCTTGCTCACTGCAGAAGTATTCATGGCTCATGGAATTTCTGTAGTGCATGTGTGTGCTCGACTTAATGTAGAAATTTTCTGTTCTCAAGATTTTTACTGCCGGTTGTGAAGCACAGGAGTTCTAGCCTACCCTGTAATCAAAGAATTTATCACAGAATCGTAAACTGAAGTTCAGAAAGCTGAGAAGGGACATGGAATCGGGCTCTTAAGCCCTTTTCACACGAGAGCAAATTAACAAGGTTCCCTTGCTTAATTTTAACATTTAAGACCAAATTTTAAAAAAAGGTACAAAATAAAACCATTTAAAATACCCCAGATTTCAAAGTAGAGCTTTATAAATCCAAAACATCAACATCAAGTAAACAACATTCCGAGAACCTTGTTTCAATGCAGCGTGTTTCAGCCAAACTTGCAAAATTTGAGTCTCGAATGCCCCACAGTTTTGTGAACTCCTGGGGAGATCCCTGCATATGATGAATAAATGAAGCAAATTTGATATTGTCTTGGTTCACTGAGACAGTGTAATGGTTCATTTACGGCCTTAATTGAGTTCGCCTAGATATCAAGTAGTCTAATTAAAAAACACAGAAGTGTATACAGTGGAGTCTGCAAGCAAAACTCCTGTAATTGGATAAGACAGCTCTGTGTAACTGATAACTGATTACAATCAGTCTGTGTGCGCAGTCTACAGTGAAGGGCCTACTCAGTTTTGATACCTACATGTATAGTGTGTACTCACTGTAAGAGAGGTAGACCACTGCTCAGAACAAGCAAGCTGCACTGTTCATTTGCTATACACAGCCCCTTTACATGTATGCCATCGTGTATTCGTACATATACCAGAAATCCAAGCTATCAAAGTGGACCTGGTGTATAGAAATGAAAATTGAAACAAATTGAGTCACACTTTTCAGCCAGTCTGTGTATTAATAATTGTACATTGTATGTAGCACTCGGCCCTAGAATTTGCAAGGATTTCAATGGGAACATTTTGAAAGACAGAAAGGCCAAGACAGGGAAATTAGAGCCTCCATATAATAGCCTACAATCATGTACTTTCACTTACAATAACCGAGTATGTAAATTATTGAGAACAAAAAAACAGACAAGAAATAAAATAAAGGTGCAGGCTTTTTAATTTTATTAAAAAAATTGAGAAAAAAAAATTGAGAAAAAATAAAATATAACATCTGTTAAAATTGATTGGGTTATATCCAAACAAAATTGATTATAAAAGTTCATACCAGTACTAATCCTTCAGAGAAATAATTTCAGATCAGATAAAATAATATTGTGTACTTGTGAATTTGCGTACATGTAAGTAGATATAGAATGCAGAAATTATTGCTCTGTTAGTCAGGCTCTCCTCAGGATTTTTCAAAACTGTCATTCTGGACCAAAATTTTGTAACTTTTGCTGAAGCACGCTGAAGGTCCTCGGAATGTTTGGTAATTGATGTTTATGTTCGGTTTGAAAAGCTCTACTGTGCAATCTAGATCATTTGAAATGGTTTTACTTAATGATTGTTGTAAATATGATTTAATTTAAAAACAGTAAAACAATATATTATTAACCTGTATTATTTACTGGTATTTATTTATTTATTTTTTGTGTATTGGCCAAAATTTAGGGTGTTTCGGCCTGCAATTTTGTGCGTATCTGTTTAATATTCTAGCTTTTGCATAAGGAGAACCGGGAATGTATTATGATAGATGTGCATGTAACTCCAGATCAGTTTATTCATAAACCAATATTTTATCTCATCGAGTTACATCAGTGATGCTGTTAGCTTTGTTATACTGTGTGGACATAACGTTGGGAAACAGCTACTGTGTACCTCAGGAGGGATTAGCTCAGTTGATCCAAACTGTATTTTTAGCGAGCCTGGAATGTTCAAACAGCCATGAGCCCGATGAGGTGAGGGATTACATGCTCCTCAGCTGATCCAAGAGAGCAAGCTTAGAATATCAAGGAGACCAATTCTACCATTCCTCAGTGCTCCCCATGCAATTGTCCCAAGATAGACTCTCTGATCTTCTAATGGAAGTGCCCCTTTATTCTGGAAAATTTGCCTTGACCCTAAAAGAATGCAATTCCAGACTGCCATCTTAAGAGATTGCCATCTTACATTTAAGTCTCATGGTAAGGTTGATGTCAGGAATGGTAAGGTGATTGTTGGAATCAGTACTTTCACCGAAGTATGCAGTGTGTTGGCTTCATAGGCGGGGCGGGGGGGGGGGGGGGGGTATTGGCATGGGATAGCAGCCGTCTGTTTAAATCACCCATGAATTGGGCCATTTTGTTTTCTTTTTCTTTTTGTAGTTTTATCTAAAATATTGGTGTGTATATACATCTTCCGGCTTTAAATGTGCTGCAAGTTGGTATTTGAATAAAATTGAATGAATGAATGAATATAGGGATGAATTAGTTTGTAAATGCAGCTGAGGTTATTAGTCCTCGTTCTGAAACTGTAATGGCCTGCAGGGACTGTGGGTGGTGTCAAAGGCAATTTATCCTGTGAGAAGACTGTAATTTGCCTTGCAAATGACATTGTTTTTGAGCATGAAAATTGCATCATAATTTGGTTATAAATCAAGCTTTCTGTGGTTTTGAATTATTAGGATCTTTATTTACTTCTATTGGGATTGTGTTGAGAAGTAAACAAGTTTTTCACTGATAAAGAAGTTTTTGTTTGATTTTTTTCAATATTTCTAGTATGAGCAATGAAAATCTGTTTTTTATGTCTATTTTGCTCAGTTTTTTTGGGGGAGCTTGGCCAGTAATATTTTGTTTTTGTTTGTCAAAAGGGAAAGAATAGGCCTGTAAACTCTCTTTATGGCTTCCCTACTTCATGGCTCCCCTAATGTTGTAATTAGTACTCTTAGTTATTGTTTTAGGTACTATGTACAAGTCAGTATTTATTATTACTGTAGCTGCCATCTGTACAAATCAAAATACAAAGATGTTGCTGTTGGCATTGATTTATTGCTGGATTGCCGTGTCCTCATGCGTTGCAGCATAGGATGTCCATAGCAACACCCTTAACAACAGCTGTAGCCGTAGTCGTAGCCGCCAATTCGGATACGACCTGACACTGATCAGCAGAGGATGGGTTCGATTCCTGGTTTTGACACTTGTGTCCTTATTAAGACATTTTTAAACCATTATTGCTTGGTCTTGCGGATAGGAACTTAAAGCCGTGGGTCCCATGGGTTGTGTAATGCATGTAAAATAAACCAGTACACTTAATTGCTAAGAGAAGGGGTTTCTCGCATCACCTTGTAAACCCTTATATAAATGGGTCTCATAATTTAAAAACCTAGCATACCTGTCTTAAACGTCCGTACATAAAGCGCTGCATAAGAACTGATTAACTATTATTAACACCAAGGACAATCCTTGCTATGAATCATTATTGTACTGAACTTACTTCTCAGTTTGTGAGTAATGGCGCTATCAATGTCTGTATTTTGTGATTGGATTGACGGATTGATTAGGTCAACCAGGCACCAGTAATCAATATCTGATAGTGCTGTCCACACAAAAAGTGCAATAATTGGTGTTAAACATGTACATACGCATTTCATACTCATGTGTTTCTCCCTCTGTGCTGTACCCATACAATGCCCCCTCCCCCTACTCCTTCCACCTATGTTCATTTACTTCAGTAATCTGACAGTTCAATAGATACTGAACCTTTTCCTCAAAAGTGGCCTTGATTAAAAAAACACTGTTCCTCTGTGGAAGTCGTCTGATCTACAGACATACAGACCAAGGCCTTCAATGACAATGTATGTATGCAAAGTCCCAGAAAAGAAAGTGTCTGGCTCTGATCTTATCTAGCAGAAGCTACATGTAACTAATGAACATCACCCATGACCGAATACATTTTGGATGTCAGAGTTTTGGCATCAAAATGCTTCTTTTTTTTTTTAACCCTAACCATTGATTAAAGAAGAACAGTTCTTTGATGGGGTTACCCTGGTAAAATAAGACAAACTAAATAAATAAATGAATTGATAGTGTTTGAGTGTTCACTTGGTTAACTACAGATTGATTATGGTTGTCTTCTTTTGACAGGTTTCATTCTGGTTGTCAGTTTTATTGCTCTGTGTTCATTTATTGAGTGTTTTCATTGCTGAGGTACACAATGGAAATACTTTAGATCAAGATTGTGCATCCACCATCATCTGAATCACAGAAGTATTAAATTTAATAGGAACATATTTGTTTGTTTTTCTCTAGCCATCAGCTCTCCGACAGAAACTCCTCGATATAAAGCAATCCCGTGAGCCTCCGGATACAGTCGTCTCTCAAAACCCAAGCCTCTCTCGCGACTCCTTGACTAGTCCGACCAGAATCTCCGTGGATGAGGGGTATGTTCGCAACAGCCATGACAGGCTAGATTCCTCGTCATCACTCAATATTAACTCCAACAGCTCTGCAGTGACAGACAGGAGAATGGCTGAGATGGATCGTCTTGGTAATGACCTGGCTGTCTTGCCGGTCGGGGAAGTGGCCAAGTCCTGGCAGACACTTGCTCAACAGTATACCTTCTTCCAGTTGGATGTCCATTTGAAGGAAGGGTGTGATCTGGCTATCAGAGACAGAAGTGGTAGGCTGATATTATGTGATATTTTTTATAAACTTATTTACTCTGTCCATTTGTAGGAGGGTGTAATCTAGCTACATACATGAGGGACCAATGTGGTAGGCAAATGCATAGGCCTACATTGTAAGCTGCATTTGGAGACGTAAAAAAAATGTATTTTATTAGTTGTGTTTTTCCCATACACCGATGTGTAATGGAATTTTATTTGTTTTCTTTATAGAATGTTTTCTCTGAAAGAATTTTGACAGATGATGCTGTTTCAAAACAAAAACTTTCTCATATGGCACGGACAATGTACATAATAAACAAAACATGCAAACTTGTTTGGATATGGCTGATGAATGAAGTAATGGCGGGATCCTGACAATAATTCATTTTTAGTTTTTAATTAATTACCAGGTATCATTGGCAGATCTTTTCGTGCAATACCTTAAACCAAAGTTTTAACTTTCTTGAATCTAGATGATAATAGCTAAAATCGACCTAACATATTTACTGAAAAACATTTCATTGATGACAGAGTATAACTAGGGTTTTATGTGATGTGCGGATAAATGCAACAGACTCCTTGGGTGAGAATGTAACCTGCACTCATCTGCATCCTGTAGAGGATGTCTTATCAAATCTTGACAAACTCATCTTGCTGTTTGCATGTGATGTACATTTGTCTGTTTGCATTTTTCCAACTCTTTGTTTAATCACGTTCTATGGCTCAACGTATGTAAACAGTTGTTTTGTGTTTTGGAGCACAACTAGTGAGAACAAATGCAACATGATTACAGATGTTGCTTTCTATGACATTGCAAACGTTGGATTGGATTGTTTTCTACATGTATATGTGTTGAATAAAATATTAATGACATCACGTTTAGCAGAGTCTTTATCGAAAGCTAAAAAGATGAAAGTCTCTGCTAGGGTCGAAATGTGATGTCATTAATCATTTATTTTGCATTTATGCCAGGCACACCCACTAAAGCTGTATACAGCATTGTCGTCGCTGGTGCACACGCAAAAGCCATCGACAGTTATGGTCAGCGGAGCACAGTTCCCTCTGAAATTTTAGCTTGTTTACGAAAAACTGCACATCGTGTACATGTAGGCTTTATTTGACTAAAGTGATAACATTTTAGGATACCCTGGATGTAAGAATTGTTTCTTCTTCTTGTTGTTTATTTTTGACAGTTGATTGCTCAAAGTCAAAATACTGTGATGAAGATGCAATGTTTTGATCACAGGCGTGGTCATGTAAAATAATTTTTTAACTCCAAATTTGTTTCTGAAACAGACGGTTACACATGTAACCGTCAGAAACGGTTTACAAAAATAACGTAAATGCACCAGTCTAGCTGTGAATGATGAAAGTAAACAACAGCCAGTATTTTTAGCTTCTTCAAAAAAACAAATATATCCATATAGTTGATGATACATGATGTACGAAGAAGGCAATGATGTTCCAATGGCAGTAATTTAATAAGACATCGACCCATCATTTTTCAGTCACCGGTGACCGTGTTCTGGCTGAGACACTCTTATGTCTGGCATTGATTCTTAATTGAATTGAAGCCGAACATTTGGGCAATGAACAAGAATTCAGAAATGCTGCAGCCATCATGCATGCTTGTGCAGTACATTTTATACATGTAGATCTACACATTCCCATGTGTATGCATGCACTTGGTTGTGGGAGATGGGAGGGGCAGAGGGGGATGATTTGAATATAGCAAGTTAATTCATTGAGTTGTGTAAGATAATAGTGACCAGTTGGCTTTTACATGATACAGTGATAGGCCAATATTCCAACATGCATTAGCCACAAAATAACCAAACAAGCCAGGTATAAAATGCCTAATATGTGGCAGAGGGAGTCCCCCAAATGTTCCCATCCTCTAACACACTCTTTCCCTCTTGTACAGAAGTACCCCCCTCCCCCCCCTTGAAAATTCTCCAACGGATTCTCAGAGCACAATGAAGCCACAGTTGGTGGGGGGAAAGGGCGTACACTCTGCCACATCGAGCACCAAATGCAGCAATTTACAGCACTCTAATTAGAGTACCTTAGCACTGAGTAGTTGTGATCTCCGGTGGGATTTGTGTTATGACATCACCTTTTGAACAGCAATTAAGATTGATTCATTGGCGATTATCAAACTCAACCTGAGATGAGCCTTTGTGATAGTCCGGGCCCCTGAGGGTTCGATTTCACAAAGAGCTAAGATTGATCCTAACTGCGGATCAATCTTTATTGCTACTTAAAGTGTGATGTCACAATACAAATCTTATATTGTGAATATTGGCAACTCATCTTTTAAGATGAATCTTAGTAAAACTGTCTTAGGAAGCGGTCTAAGACCAGTTAGTTATAGCCGGCTATCTAGATGGTCTTAGCTTAGTCGGTCGTTTAGCTTGTTGCAATAAGTCGGTGAGGAGGAGTGAAATACAAACAGACATCCCTAAAGGCGCTTAGTTAGTTATGATGGCCGCCATTATCCACAGTCCCCTGGCAGTGACAATGGCTTTGTAGATCCTTTCCCTAGGGATCTGTTTTTCCGATACAATGTGTCTTTGTCATATACCGCTAATGGATAAAATCCGTCTCTAAATAATTAGTCTCGTTGTAGGGCTTTTTGCAATAAATCATCAACAGCTAACAGATGTAGCACCACTATAGGATTGGTAGAGCTGATAGTGCAGTGATCTCACTTTGTGGGATTTTAAAAAAATGTGAAAATTTAGGCTAAATCCGTTGTCTGAGTCCGGAGAAAATAGTGCAAAACTGTGCACACTTTTCGGCATGTAAACACATTGTTATTAATTTCAATTGTTACAACTGAAATTAAAATCGGGGTCTTCAAATTCAGTTTTCTTATAACAAATGTCTTTTGATACATGTAAATACCAATTCTGTATTCTACCTTAAAAGAACAAAACAAAGACTTTCTATGTAAATTGCTGTAGTTTTTAGTTTCCTGTTGAATTTTTTATAGTTGCATTCCTAATATTTTACTGCCTTTTTGTAGATTTTATTGTGAGTTGGGATCCATGGGAGATCAGTGAGTTTTTCTCACTGAACGGGTCACCCAGGATAAACAAGAAATAAATAATTAAAAATAACCTACTTAAAATTTCTAACCAGCTGTAATTATAGACCGCGCTATTGCAATCGGTTTATAAGTTAAAGACTGTCTAAGCGCGTCTGAAGTTCGCTGAGGGCATAGACTGTTAAGACCGCTTTGTGAAATCGAGCCCAGGCATGCCAGGTACACAAATCTTCTCCAAAAGGTTTCTACCCAATTGCATACCCTGAAGTGTACTCCTATATAGAACTCTTCCTCTATGCTGTGCACAAGTACAGAGTCCTAGGTATGAGGGCCGTTTCTTGGGCAGAAATTTTTCAGAGCTCCATAATTCAAATCTTTCCTGGAAGGAGCTACTAATCTTACTGGATTAACATTCCATGGCCGCATGTTTTAGAGAATGAACAAAACGGCATCCTTTTAACGTTGAGAGCTAAATAATTTCATGAAAATTACGGATTTATGAGGAATATCTGACGTCTAAAACCAACTGCCAAAAAATGTATGTGGCCATGGAATGTTAATCTGGTGAGATTAATACAATGTAGCTTCTTACAGGTGAGATTTGAATTATGCAGCTCTGAATATTCTCCGCCTTGGAAACAGGCCCTCATATCCAGGACGTCACTGTAGTAAATATAAGAAAGTGAAATGCCTCCAGAGCTAACCCTAAAGAATCCTAGTAGATAGTCGGAGGCTTTCTTGCCTCTGTAAAAAAAAATCATTTCAGATATATAATTATCAAGAGTTTACACAAAATTGCATCTAGTAATTTTGCCTGTCTACTGCACAGGTGTTTGCTGCTTGATTGTGGTCGCTTTTCTGCAGTTACATTTCCCCAAAAATACTAGCATGGTTCTTATTGATGGGTGTTTTATGTATCTGTACTAAAGATTCGTGTCATTCTTGAACATTGATAGATGCGATATTGAAGCACCAGATTGTCATATTGCTTAAATTTGAATGGTGCTTCATATCCTTTGATCATGCTTTGATTCATTCAGAAACATCTGCCCTGTCATTATCTGATTGCACCAAGACATCTGTCGAGTTAGTGGACAGATTGTGAATGTTAAAGGGGAGGAACGTAGACCCATGGCAACCACAGCAATTGTCATGGTGACCTGTGCTTTTGCAGTGGCGCCCTTCACAAAATTCCAATGCAAATTAACATTTTCCTAAATAGAAAAGCCCCTTACCAGAGGAAAATTGCTGTGTGCCTTTGAAGCTCAAGGCCTGATTGTGTACAACATTGGTCATCATCCTCAGAGCCATTTTCATAAAGCTGACTGCACAGATGTGCTGAGATGGGTTACCAGCCAAAATCCCATCAAATATGCAATATTCCTAACTGGTTGCCCATTAGCTTCTCGAAATATTTTACTGTACGTTATTTTAGAAATATTATTCCCTAAACAAAACAGCTTGACTAAATAAGCCATTTGTGAGTTTGATTTGAATAATGTCTGGTACAAAAACTTACTTTAGTCACAAGTTACCGCTTAAGTTTGAATTCCTCCGACAAAAGAGACAATTGCTACATGGTTAAGGGCACGCTTTTGCAGATTTACGTAAGAGACAGCGAACAACCAATACTCAAATTTGAATGAATGTGTATGGCGCAATGGTACCAGGGTTTGCCCATTAGGATGTTGTTGTACAAAAGCTTGCCCTGAACCATGTGAAAGCAGTTGTCTCTGTAGTCTGAGAACTTCAAAATGAAGCGGTAACTTGTTACTATGCAATTCGTTGCACTAGACATTATTATACACATATGGACTGGCAATGAGGGAAATAGTGCACGTCTATGCAACCCGAGGGCCTGTGAGTGACCAGGAGAGGGTAAGGCCCAGGGAAATAGGACCCTCTCCTGGTCACTCACAGGCCCGAGGGGTGCATAGACGTGCACTATTGCCCGAATAATGCCAGTCCATACGTGTTTTAAAACACACCTCAGTCCAAAATGTCGGTTAGAAGAGTAAATCGCGTTTTTTTGGCCGGAGATTCTTCTCGATTCGCAGACGCCGTTGTTCTCTTGAGGGCGCTCTTTACCAGTCAATAGTTTTTGGGTTTTTGAAACTATTTCCCGCTTTGCGAACTATTTCCCCCAAATGAAGCGCGTGCGGTGCATGTGGTGCAGATTTCATGCACTAGGCTATATTAGTTCATCCCACACGACCGTGTTTCAGCCAATCAGGATAAAGAACAAGGGAAAGGTGTGTTATAATCAAATTTAACTTACCAAGGGTTTATTGGTTCATGCTGTACATGTTCATTTTCTCAACCTCTTTTCAAGGTGGTGTGTTCCAAGTTAACTCCATTTGCTCTGGTCCTCACTCTATGCAGGTACAAGCGACCCTTATGTCAAGTTCCGCATCGGAGGCAAGACAGCCTACAAGAGCCACATCATCTACAAGAACCTGAATCCCAAGTGGGATGAGAAGTTTACTCTGGCGATTGAAGACATCAATAAACCATTGGAGATCTTTGTTGTGGATCGAGACAGGGGTTTCATCTCGGATGACCCCATGGGGTCAGTCCGACTTGACCTCATGTCACTGGAGCCTGAAACGTCAGTATAGATTCCATATCATCTTAATTTTTATGAATTTGCTTAGCAGACAGTAGACTGATCCACTAAGCCCCACCCTTTTACGTGTTGACAAGTTACAGCCTTGGCTATGCCACAAAAAGTCTGACAAAAGTCCGACATGATAAAAATTATATTGGAAAATGCAAACATGCGTGCGTACTAATAGTGCTCATGCTCCTGTCATGCAGTGTGGCATTGAAGAGACGCACATTGTGCTGCCCCCATGTACAGTGGTGATGTAGCCAATGCTGTGATTGGTCAGTATGTTTAGGGGGCGGGGCTTAATGGATTGGTCTATTGTGACTTATCAATTGATATGACAAACAAAAGAGAACCAACCGTAGGCAACTATATGCATAATTTGGCCATTTTGGGTGTAACCTGTAAGTACGCATGCGTAGTAGACTGTCGCATGTGTAACAGTCTACTTCTCATGCGCTGTACAAACATCACCCTAGCTACATACACATGAAAATATGGCAGCAAACGTAAATGTCACTCCACGTTTTCTCAAGCTCAATGATGTCCAGCTAGAGAAGTTATGAGGTATAGTAAAACAAATATAACATGGTTTATTTCAGGTGGACAGTCGATATTAGCTCCCCTCGATATTGGAAGTCATGTTGACAGACTAGCTCCCTCAGCTTCGCCCCGGGAACTAGCTTGTCAACTTCCAATATCCTGGGGAGCTAGTATCAAGTGTCCACCCTCAAACCATGTTTTATTTGTATACTGTTTCATGATCTGTCTGTTTATTGACCAATAATGAGAGACTATAAATCTGATTTTATATTTATTTGTGTAGTTTGAATGAGAAGAAACTTGAGTTGAAGGAGGCAGGCAGCGTGGAGTTTCTTGGTCACATCCTTGTGGACTTCCTCATCTCACCCATCAAGAGACCTGAAGACAAAGAAAACATCAGAGTAAGTATCACCATATCAAGTTGCCGTTTTGTACATACTCTGTTGGACAATTGGGGAGGAGATGTTTTGCGCTGCTAAGGTAACAACTTTGATTGGCTCAGAAAATCTTGTTAAACAGGAACAGTTTACCAGCCAAACGAAGATGTGATGCATACTGTTATTAATGACTTCCTTGCTAGTATGAGATCTAAGAAATTAGGCCTACTAGAAACTATCATTTATTTGTTCGTTTTATAGAACTACAGATAATTTAAGACACTTAATTTACACCAAAATTCACAAATGGGTAAAATGATAAATTCAGTGCTCAAGAGAACAAGTAGGAGATGTTCAAAAGCAACAATGAGATTGGAGATGAAATAATCTGAAATACGGGAGCTCTCTTCAGAGGATAAGTTCCGTATGAAGTGAAAAATCACCTGGTACGCATGTTTGATGCCACATCTCATCACTAGGTTTGCTGTTATGGTTACAGTTGCATGGCTTGATTTGCACTGAAATTTTATTTATTTTTTAAAATGTTTTCTGTGAACGAATTTTGATAGATGATGCTGTTTCAAAACCAAAAACATACAAAACCTTTTCGCGTATGCCACGGACAATGCACAAAATACATGTAACATGCGAAATGGTTTGTACATGGCTGAGGGACAAGAGATAATGTTGGGATCCCAACAATTCATTTTCAGCTTTTAGCTACATGTAACTACCACTTATCATTGGCAGATTTTTTGGTGCAATACCTTAAATGAAAGCTTATGACTTTCTCAAATCTATAATAATAGCTATCTAAAATTTAAATCAAAACATTTGGGTCAAATCGGCAGAAAAATCGGACCTAGCATTTTATATGTCTTGCTCAATGACTCGCAAAATATGAGCATATAATACTCCAATTGGCAAGTAATTAGTAAGTAGTAGTTTGCCTGGAAAAGGTGTCATATTTTTTATGACTTACTGAAATTGTTAAGATCCAAACTACTTTGGCAGAAAGAAACTGATAATTAAGTATTACTTTGGTTGTTTTTGCCAATTTTTTAAACTCTAAATTAGCAGTGGAATGTTTCTAATGATGTTTGCTACCTTTACTTACTGAGGTTGGTGTGTTATAATAAGTAGGCCATCTCATGCCGTGGGCATTTTGTGCTTCACTTGGACGCATTACCTCTTTTCATTGACATTTCACGCTAGATGCACAACTGGCCCAGTTGTGATCTTTGAAGGTTTCAAAAGATAAAAAAAACAAGGAATGCGATTCAGGCCTTCGAATTTCAGTATTAATGGAGCAAGGAATTGTTTTCCCATTGAAGGGAATTTTTCCATTAGCAATATTTAAGAAGAAAATAATGATTTAAAAAAAAATGTTTTGATTCAGTGATTTTTAGACCAAGAATCAAATTGCTTTACAATGCTTTAAACTGGCAAGATGCACAACTGGCTTAAAGGTAGCCCTATGTAGGACTCTTCCTCTGTGCTGAACACAGATACAGAGTCCTAGATATGAGGGCCTCTTTCTGGGGTGGACAATTTTTAGAGCTCCATAATTTAAATCTTATCTGAGAGAAGCTACTAATCTCACCGGATTAACATTCCATGTTCACATACATGTACTTTTTTGGGCAGCTGGTTTTGGACGTCATATATTCATCATAAATCCGTCATTTTTCGTTAAATAATTCAACTCCCATTGTTCAAGACTTTCCGTGTGTTTATTCTCTCAAACAATTTCCAATGTTGCCCACATGCTAAAAGATAAAAAACAATGAATGTTTTTTCAGGCATCTAAGTTCAATGGAGCAAGGCATTGTTTTCTGGTTGGGTGGTTTTTGCCATTAACCTTCAAGACAAATTTGTTTTAAATTTGTTTTGTCACAAATAAGCATTTATTAGGTGGTATTAAACCAAGGATCAAAGTGCTTCTTACATTTCACTTGGAGCCGGTTGTCTGGAAAATTGTACCATCAATCTTTGCTTTTTACACACAAGCAAAAATGTTGAGCTGGGTTCTGGTTCTCAACTTTCCCACAATAACCATAGCTGTAGCCATAACCATAACCACAACCATAACCATAACCATAACCATAACCATAACCATAACCATAACCATAACCATAACCATCACCATAACCATCGTCATAATCAGAACCAGCACATAACCATACCATACCATACCATACCCCTACCCTTACCCATACCCATAACCTCGACAAACCAGAGAAATATGCATAAACCCAATATTGTACGTTCTCTGCATATTCATGAGGCAGTGGTGAATGCACTAAAATAATTGCTGTGCTTGGCATGCATTACTAATAGTTGAATGTGTCCATTTATGATATTTATAGTGCATGTCAGTCCTGCAGTATTCCTCAATTAAAGACCAAACAACTGTCTGCACTTCCCCTCTCCACTCGCCGTCAAGGTTAATGTATTTACCCCTCCTCATAGAAATTAACATAATTTGAACAAAAGGATTTTCAGTGGTTTGGTGTCAGTCACTAATGTATTATGTATGATGGATGGCCAATCCTTTTTGCAGCATGCCTTATTGTGGGGGAGGGGGGGGGTGCGAGGAAAGACAAAAGAGAACAATAATAATGATATTAAATTTATTGTGCACATTTCACCATACACATGTTCAAACGTGCATTATTAACAACGTGGGTGGTTTATTAATGCATCAACCTGAAATTAAAGTAACTCTTAGGAGAACATGACCATATTGATGTCATTCTCACTCAGACTTTGCTAGTGCTTCAGTATAATATACATGATTGGTGTTTTAGGCCGGTATCCTTTTTACATGGTTGTTAATGAAGTACGTGTACATGTAGTCTGAAATCTCATTCTGGCACTAGTCACACAATCAGCCATGTCACATAATGTTTGTCAGATGCTTCTACGGTATTATTATTAGTAGTAGTATTAATCTTTCCTCTCCTGTGATAAAAGCGAGGAGATCCCTAAATGCGACTAAGTCTGAAGATCCCTGAAGAATTGATCAGGTTTAGATGTGGGAGGAAATCCCTTCATCATGCCCTTCGTGCAAAATGGGCAATGTACCTCCATGCAGTTAGGCCCTGTCACCACAGGGCAATTTTTACAGGCGACTTGGAGGCGGCCATTTTCACCAGGAACACTTCAGTAGGACAACATACCTCTTGTTTTCAGCATCTTACTGTCCCCAAGACAGTAATGTGGAAATTGACATGTGAGTGTTTTCTCTTCTCGGAGATTGCCTGAGACTGGTTGCCTGTAAATTGCTCCATGTGACAAGGCCTTAAGAGTTAATCAAATCTCGCAGTACAGATAATCATATTATCAGAAAAATGAAAAGACCATTTTGTTGTGGCTCCATGGATGAGCCTAGCTAGTTTTGTACATGAACACTGGGTTCCAACTAGGATTGACAATGGCCTCCAGCCAGCTGGTCCTTGTTCTATAGACAGCATTGAGAGTACTCAGTACGCGCTTTGTAGCCATGGAATGAGGTGCATGCTGGTCTAGCTAGTGACCAACGTTTGTTGCTAACTAGACCAGCATGCATCTCATTCCATGGCAACGCATGCACACTGAGTATTTGTGAAGTGGTCTGTGATTGCACATGTTGATGTGCATGTAGACATCTTGGCCTTGCTCTAGGATTAATCTGTATTCTTGACCTTCAACTTGTAACCTGTAGTCTTAAACCTCAATATCTGTGAGTTGGGTTGTACATGAGACTTGGAGGTATGTATGCATGCATGCATGCCCCTGACTAATTATTATCTCTGGACACCTTGTAAGTTGAGCCTTCTGGCAGCTGCTACACATGGATGATTGCAGTTTCCACTTGCATTTGTCTCAACCTTTTCTCCATGTTCGGTGAATATTGTTTGAGTGCACAACCCCCAGGCAATTATTGTATAGCTTTGATACCATTGATTTTTAGTTACATATGCTGCTATAATTATCTTCTTGGTAACGCTTAGTAATAAGTAATAATAATAATAATATCAAAAAACATTTGTAGAGTGTATCCGCCTAAAAAGGCGCTCGTTGCAGTTGAGAAGGAATATGCATTAGGACTGTGGATTGTGTGAGTATGCTTGCTTGAACTGGTGGGATTTGAAGGTTTTCTTAGTTGGATAGACATGGCTTGACAGTCAGGGGAGTTGGTTCCACACTTATGCTGATGCTGTAGAAAATGACCTGTTGCCCCAAAGAGCAGAGGTCCTGGGTTGATGAAGCAACATGAGCTCATCAGAGCAGGGTCTGGTGTATGCTAAGGCCAGGGTGGGTGTATGGGTGGATGAGATTGATGAGGTATTCTGGGGCATTGTTAGGAAGGATTTTGTAGACAAAATAAGCTAAGTTTGTACTCATTTCTGTGTGATGTTGGCAGCCAGTGATACTATGGGAGCGGGACAGTTTTTCATTGTCTCCGTTTTGAGGCCAGTTTGGTTAATTCCTAAAAACCAGGTGAGCCTCCTTGGCAGGTTTCTATACCCCCTTATCAAACAATGAACTGAAAGAATAAACTCTGCTCTGCACACAGCGAAAATGAAATGTACAAATACACTGTACAACGCTATACATGTGTGCACTACATGTAGCTCATGTAATTGTAAGGCACATTTGATCATTTCTAACCGCTGCGTAGCCAGGTTTTTTTTTAGTAGGGAGCAGGGGGCATTGCTTTTCAGTGCTGGACCTTGGGGCCATGTTTTTTAATGAATTACATGTATGTGAATTTTTTTTTAATTGGGGGAGGGATTGGATATTGTGGGCGGAATCACCCCCCCCCCCCAGTCAAATTCCTAAGCAGACTTCGCATTTAGGAATTGGTAGCTGGATGTGCAGACCTGTCTGCAAGTTCATTAGTTCCACTCTATTTAGAACCTTGAGAAGCATTGAGGCTGACAGAAATTACTTCTTCATGTGTAGCCGCCAGCCAACTCAAGTAACTTAACTTTTACAGTACACTTGTATACAATAAATGCAGGGATCTTTCAGTTCATGCATGACAGTTACAGTTACTTTTACTGTATAAATGCACATTTTTTTTTAAATTCGTGCATAATCATGAGTACTAAAGAAAAACCTTGACAGAGAGAACTTTAATGGGTGTGTACACCATCGTTAATCATGCTAAATACATTTGACTGGCAAGCAACCTTGTTGTGATTATAAATAAAATGCTCAGTGGCTGTGGCGAGTGGAAGGGGAGGGTATCTAAATATCCTAAGGTGAAGTCTGGATTGTTCCATTTTACAAGGTGGAGCCCTGAAGTACAATGGAAGTGTCAACTTTTTACCACCTCTCTGCTGCCCAGACTGGATCTCCCACCACGCTAAATCATTGTTTCGCTTAGGATTTACTGAGATTATCTGAAATCAGATTCAAATGCAACTCTTGAGGTTTAGTATGTTTTTGAATTGACTCATATACTCAGTCTCTCACCAAGAAGCATTTTAATTTATTTAGTCAGTATTTGTCATTGTCTCTTAAAGATGCTATTTTGTGGCCTTTTCCCCGAACAATGCAATGTGGTACGTCAAGTCAAATTCATAACCATTGGTTTGATTAGGGCTCAAAATATTGACACTAAAGCTGCAAAAAGAACAAGTGTACATTGCAACTTCCAATTTGGCCCTTGTGACTATTTGCAGAGCTCATTATTCATGCAGCGGGATGTAGGAACAGTGTAAGGGAAGCAATCACCAGTGTCTCTGGTTTGATATTCTACCCCACAAATCATTGTTTGTTCACCAGCTGTGGTCTAATTACAATTTCTGTCCCACTCATAACGGCCATTATTTACTGTGTACTCAAAAAGTCAGTGAGTACACAGTGGATCAACTATCCCTAGCAGCAATGTCTTATGCCCAAAATGACTGTCATGTCTGGAAAAGAAATCTGATAAGGGAAATTCCTTTGTTTATTATCACCAGTGTTTGGTCAGATTGTGAATAAATGGGATTCCAAGGTATTAATCTCAGTTTGGATCAGCCGCTCTGTCTACAAGTTCTTTCTCATCAGAAGAGAGAATCGTTCTCTGTAACAGGATTTGAGCGGACACTTTGCTTTATTTGAACTGGAGTTTAATCAAAGCTGTTGAATTCCATTAACACTTAGACTTAGTAAATATTGAGGGGAAAAATTCCTCTGGATCAATTTTCAAGATTTACTAAGAACAAAATAAAAGATTGCCTGCAAGAAAACGGTTACCAGCTCAATTATCATTCACTGTATACTGGTTGCCAGCTCAATTACTATTCATTGTAAACTGTAATGAGAAATGCTGTATTAACAACCAAGGAGATCCTTGTTATTTAATTGACAGTATTTTTGACCACATGAGGGCGCTATCAACTGTGAATTTCCTTGCATTACATTTACAGTTTGACTGCCTGTCTAATTATATCAATGGCCAAATTAATAACAACAATGGAAAAAAAAATTGTTTTACTTGTTTCGCATCACGTAAATTCGGTTTCCACATGCTCTCTTGTGACCCAAAATAATGTGTATTGGAGGATTGTAGGTCATGCAGGTCGCAGCATTCATTAGTCAAATAATGACATAAACTGCGCATTTTTGACCCATTCTTTTTTACTATTGCATGCTAGACCATATCATGTGCCCTCTATGCGTATACACAGCAATACAAAACGGCCTCGTAGTGGATGCCAAAATACAATCTTGTACATTTTGTTTATTCATATTTATAGTTTTATCCTCCAATATAAATACAACAAAGATCTACTTGGATGTTATGTAAAACAAATATTGAATGTTTTTGTATTCGTGCAATTGACAGAATATGTTCATTTGTTGAAAGATGGTATGTTTCAGCACCTCGTTGACTGAATCATTCCATATTTCAACTCCTGAAAATGTTCTCACCATTGCACTCATAAACATTCGTTATTTGTATATTATTTTGATAAACAAAAAATGAACACCAGTTTGCATTAAAGTCCTTATTGGTTGTGACTGGTGAGAACATTTGTTGAAGGATTTTTATCTCCAATTTCTTCAAAAAGCTTCTGTGAAGTTGGTCCCAGAACGCTAAGTGCCTGGCCTAAATTTCATGAAGCTAGTTTTGCAGAGAAATGGCTAATCTTGCTTAACAAAAACAGTTTAACATCCAAAATGCCAAATAGTTTACATTATTGTGCATGCCTGATTGCTTCGTTCTTGACAGGGCAAGGAAACCAAGGCATTGCCCTGCTATTCTACAGAGAATCTGCGGTATAGAAGCTAGAAATGCATTGAATGTGGACTGTTATTCATGCAGCAGACACAAGAAATGTTCTCCACAGTTTATTCTAGGGGATTCTTTATTTATGAACTTGTGTGCAGTACACTTAAATCCACACGGTTAATAACATACAGTCAAAACAGAATAAGCCGTACAGCTCTCTGTCATACATTTAAGTGTTTATTTCCCTAGATCAGCACGTCTTCACTTACCATCAATCTCGTTATGTGTTGCCGGGGAAACATTTTTCCATCCGGTCTGACGGATGGTGCAGATCTTGAATGGCCATAACCAAAAACTCTATAAGTGTTAGACTTGTACTGGCTTCATGCTGTATTTTAATTGGTTTTATGTTTGATTTCAAAGGCAGAAACTTCGCTTTTGCTTTTCCTAAATGCATCCATTCTTTATGAGCTTAAGGCGATGAATGGCAAACTCCTGAACAGCTTTACAAAGTAAAGATTTCTATAAGAAGACAAATTGTTTCTGTATGTAAAGCTGTATGATTTTGCCATAAGCCCCCCATCTCCATCTCTAAAAGCGTCAGAAAATGAATCCACGGTGTAGAAGATACTCACTTAATCTCTTGTTTAAAGGCATTTCTCTTTGTAGTTCTGTTTGATAGTTGAGGACTCAGCTGACCTGGACTTACAATGAGGGCCACAGAGGCCATGGCTTCTGTTGCCCTCGTCCTGGCCTAGGTGCCCTTTCAAAAGCTTCCTTTAGACTTCAAGATTTTCCAATAGAAGTGTTTGTCATAAAATGAAAATGGCCTTGCCCTCTCAAAAAAGTAGTTGAAACCATGTAAATTAGTTGGATTTGTTTTTGTTTGTTTTGGCTGAAAAGAAAATTAATGAAGACCCTGACGAATGTGTATTACTCATTTAACTGATTCCCCTCAGTGTAAAGTGTAAAAAGATGTACAGATAAATGTCTTGGGCTCATCTTCTATGGCGCTGTTGAAAGCAAATGCTAACAGCATGAATACTGGAATGCTACTGAGTGTACTATGGTATGCATAAGGGCTCAGATTTCCCAGTCTTGACCACAAGTACTACTCTTGGGCTTCCACTAACCATGTCAGCCCCAAGGAAAAGTTACTGAGTCAGTCAGGGCCTAGTGTAAAGGGTCTGTGAAGCAGTGAACATGCTCATGTATTAACGTTCACCGCTATTGACAGTTGTCCAATTGTAAATTTGAAAGCAGATTTGGTTGGATGGGATTGATGACAATGACTCATAAAAATCATGAGGCCAGGAGTACTCAAATTGGTTTCCATGGCAGTGAGCTATTTGGAATGTGATTGGTTGAGGAAGTTAACCAGCAATGCTGTCTGATGTGGGGGTACATGAAGATTTGGTTTCATTAACAAGAAATTTACTGCCAGCACTCACGCAAGCCTTCCCATTCATAGGCTAGGTTTTCTTCATCAAGAAAGAGCAGTGTGGCAGAAAAAAAACCAAATTCTGATTAGGAAACTATAGGTTGTTGACTCGGCTGTAACCAACCAATGAAGTTATGTTACAGAGAACTGGGCATGTCGGCTTTCAGGTGACAATCTAAAGTAAGCTCTTTAGCCAACTGGTAAGTTAAAGGGTCTGTATACGTTTGGTAATGACTCTGAAAATTTATGGCAATAATAACTCACTTGGTAAGAAGTACAGCAGCTTTGGATAGTATAATGCATTTTGGAAACGTTTCACTTCAAAGTACTGCAGTTATGGAAAAATACATCACTTTTTATCCCCCCAAAATTTGAATCTGAGAAGCGTTATGGCCGTAACGCTTCTCAGAATGTGTATTCCAATGACAGATACTTCTTCTGCATGAAAACAACCACTCCAGATTTTTGGTGATATCTCAAAAACGCTGCCACCTTTTTAACTGAAATTTACACAGGTTAGTTTTTTGGCAGATATCTACAATTATATAGCATTAAGGCAAATGTACGGTTCCAAAAACCAAAGGTATACCTTGCCTTTAAGTCATGGTTTAATAACTTAAAACGAGCAGTCTAATGCATTGAAGTCAAGTTCAGGTGGATGTGTCATCGGAGTGTGAGTTCGAGTATCGCGTCAAGTGTCCTTGAGCAAGACACTTGACTTATAATTGCTTCCCATCATCCAGAAGTAAATGCATACCTGCCAATCAGTCCAATTTAATCGGAATAGTCCAGTTTTTTAAGAAGAAAAAAACAAACAAAATTTGAACAATCCGATTTCTGAAAACAGGGAGATCAAAATTAATAGAGGGCCCTATTTCACCGATTGAACAGAGTACTATTTACTTAAGGTGGAATCACCATTTTGTAACGACATGAACAACGTGTGATAGAGAATTTTTCTTCTTCTGAGATGCAAGTTTTTTTTTCTTATTTAAGCAAGCTGGGCAAGTGCAACCCCCGAAACGGTTACAGAAATTTTGCGGCGATTACATACAACAATTTCTATGCGTAATGAGATGAAGAAAGGGTGATTTTCTTCTTGATGAAGGGCACCTCTATGAGGAAATTGTACATTTCTATTCTAAGGGCACCAAGGCAATGACCAGGGGCAACGGAGGCAATTGCCTCTGTTGCCTCGGTCAGGGCTGAGACGGAGATTGAGCACCATCGAAACAACCCTACCCAAAGGGTTGGTTGTATTGAGTTGTAATGTGGGGACTATGATTTGAAGTCAAACTTACTTACCTCTCTGGAGAAACAGTTCAATAGTAAACCCTTGGCACTTTGTGTAATGAAATGACAGGTGTTTTAAATATTGATTGGTTGAAACATGAGCTCATGAAGAGTGCTTAAAAAAACCGAATGCACATTTACTGCAAAGCAGTAAGTGCTTCTGATAATAATCATATTTTACACATAGTAATTATCATAACTAGTTTATGGATAAGTATTAGACAAGCTTATTTTCTTTGGTTTTACCTTCAAACTCATTCAAATCATTCCTGGATTTTTGTAAACTCTTCAAAATTCTTCCACCCCCCCCCCAACATATCAGCCATAATGCGTGCGTATCAGCCTGATACGCAAGCTTGTGCATATGGTGAGAGTCCTTGGGGATAGTTTCAAAATCTAAACTTCATTTTCTCACGTAATCCTTCCAACCTTTTCTTGGTGCTAAACTATTAATTAAAATCAAAATGCGAGATGAGAAATTTCAGATGGACACCAGTCTGAGGTACGAAGCCGAATGTGCTCGAAGGTCAAGTGTAGATTTGTAATTACTACAAACAAAATCGATGAGTTTCAGTCTGAAAGCTCACTGTATAAATATTATAAAGTTTACACCACTGATAATACTACAGAGGGATGTCTCCATCAGAAATACTCTCCAAGTCAGGAAAATAGCATTTGAAGACCAGCCAAATCATTGTTGCTTATTTTGATTGCAATAATCAATATAAGCATATATATGAAGAAAAGTGAAACTGTTTTTTGTTCTTTTCAGTGAAATATGACCACCTAGTTTGATGGAATAGTCACAGTGTGGTTGATCGGCATGATGATTGATTAGCTAGAGGATGGGAATGAATTTACCTTCCCCCAAACCAAGGATGTGTTATCCCTTAAACTTTAAGCTCAAACACGTTGGTTCTTAATCAGATAGAGTGCGTATCCTGAAGGCTGCGCTCATCTCTGGTCATCCTCTTCCATCTTGACGTGGTTAGTTTGTTGCCACCTTGCCATGGATACCATATCACCTACAGAGATTGATTCATCTCCCATCCCATCTACCCGCCCCGTCACCCCCCCCCCCCCCCCCCCCCCCCCCGAATTCAAAGCAGTATTTGTTAACATCACTTAGGCTTTTGGCATGGATTTTGTTAAGTAAGGGCTGTCTACACATTTTCTCAAGTAAGAAAAATAAGAAGATTGTGGGTAAAAACTATGTGAAGTTAACCTCTTCTAGGAAGAGTTGTTGGTCCTGAAGACGAGCACTCGAGCAGAGAGAGTATAGAACTTGAATTGTCATGACTTAAAGGTCTTATGAAGTGGTATTTTTCACATCACATTTTTGGGGCTTAATATATGGTTTATTAAGTAAAATTAATACTTACTATTTTTATGAGTTTGTTATAAGTTACTACCTTTTAATTATCTCTCAAAATTTGCATTATCCATTTTAGATTCCAGACAGAAATATTTCTATGGAAGATTGGTACTGGTATGAACTTCATAATCAGTAAGCTTTCAGACTGATATTAATTAAACAAAAATTATGAATACCAACCCTGGGTTCAACTTTTAAGGCTTTTCTTGGTACATGGTGATATCTTTATCTTTAATATCTTTGATATCTTTAATCTTTCAGTACACAAGTACACAAGAAAGTTTTAGCAATTCTTCCTGAAAGAAGTGGTGTTTCTTAGAAGACCTGATGGGTTTGTTTTTGCAAGCTTTGTCAAGTGATCTCCAGACGTTGTCAAATATGTTAACTGATATTCCCTGTTTTGGATCATTTTGGAGACAAGAGGAATTGCAGTAATGCCTCTTAAAACAAACTTGATATCTGTCCCTTGATATAAACTCTAGGGACTGTGGCTGAAGGATTGGGAAGGCTGGAGGTATGCCAGATTGTACTTCACTTGTTATCAACACCATGTTATAAATTTAGCGGAATTCCTCTAAGGTGTCAAATTTGGCTTGCAAGCTGATCAGATTGTTTGAACTGATGTTTTTGATCTTGGGTGTATGGAAGACAAATATGTACTTGTACATATTAATAGACCCCTCAACAGTTGTTGAAAGTGAGATCTGAAAAAAACAAGACTGAGACAGAGCTATGAAGATCTGAGACTGGGCCTTCAAAAAGACCTGACAGTCTGAGAACAAGACCTGAAGGTTTGAGACTTCAGCTTGAAAGTCCTAATTGTTTGGCTACAGGTCCTAGACTTTGACAATAAGTTCCAATACTTTGGTTTTAAGGTATGAGACTTTGGCCTGATGGACTGAGACTTTGGCCTGATGGTCTGAGACTTTGGGCTGATGGACTGAGACTTTGGCCTGATGGTCTGAGACTTTGGCCTGATGGTATGAGACTTTGGCTTGAAGGTCTGAGACTTTTGCCTGATGGTCTGAGACTTTGACCTGATGGTCTGAGACTTTGGCCTGGTGGTATGAGACTTTGGCCTGATGGTCTGAGACTTTGGCCTGATGGTCTGAGACTTTGGCCTGATGGACTGAGACTTTGGCCTGATGGTCTGAGACTTTGGCCTGATGGACTGAGACTTTGGCCTGATGGTCTGAGACTTTGGCCTGATGGACTGAGACTTTGGCCTGGTGGTCTGAGACTTTAGCCTGATGGTCTGAGACTTTGGCCTGATGGTCTGAGACTTTGGCCTGATGGTCTGAGACTTTGGCCTGATGGTCTGAGACTTTGGCCTGGTGGTCTGAGACTTTGGCCTGATGGTCTGAGACTTTGGCCTGATGGTCTGAGACTTTGGCCTGATGGACTGAGACTATGGCCTGGTCGTCTGAGACTTTAGCCTGATGGTCTGAGACTTTGGCCTGATGGTCTGAGACTTTGGCCTGATGGACTGAGACTTTGGCTTGATGGTCTGAGACTTTGGCCTGATGGTCTGAGACTTTAGCCTGATGGTCTGAGACTTTGGCCTGATGGTCTGAGACTTTGACCTGATGGTCTGAGACTTTGGCCTGATGGTCTGAGACTTTGGCCTGATGGTCTGAGACTTTGGCCTGATGGACTGAGACTTTGGCTTGATGGTCTGAGACTTTGGCCTGATGGTCTGAGACTTTAGCCTGATGGTCTGAGACTTTGGCCTGATGGTCTGAGACTTTGACCTGATGGTCTGAGACTTTGACCTGAAGGTCCCTGATTGATGGGTTTGGATACTTCCACAATGCTCCTTAAAATCTATTTGGACATATACAGTATACAGGTGTTAGAAACACACTTTTCTCCACACACACACATATGAGACTAATGGTAGCTGCACATTAACACCTACAATCCTGGTCATATCTCCTTGGGCCACCCCCGCTCCCCCGTTCAATGTTGGCTCCCATTGCACCGTCTGCGCTCCAGTCGGAATAAACAACATTGAAAGGGGGAGAGGGGGGAAGGCGAATCAAAGGTGGTTTGAGTGTAAAACTAATGCCACATGGCCCAAGCATTTTGACCAAGATTGTAGGTCTTGCATTAGATGAAGTGGAAGTTTTTGATAACACTTATGGGACAGGTGTGTGTCTTCACAGGAAATCTTGCCGGCACACCCACACACACACACATACACACAAGATAGTTTTGATTTGTGAAAGGAAATATAGAGAAAAAGAACAAAACAACATTACTGGATATTATGTATTTATCATAGAGATTGCATTTTGATGAGTATTTTTGTAAATGCCTCTTTTATCACGAAGTAAACAAAGTCTAAAAAAAAATATTGTGACATTGAAATTTGACGATTGTTCAATCTACTTGAAATCGGACGCTAATTACATATTTGGCCCATAAACTAATAAAATAAAGGTCTTGAGCATGTCAGTGCCACCTTATTGTATTCTTCATTTTGTCCACCTTCAATGAAAACACAAAGTGCAGACAAACCATGTATAAATTACATGCATGTTCATTGTGAGTACAAACGTACACATAGTCTCGTCTGACAAGGTTAGGTTTCTAATCTAATATTGCCCGTCCTCAAATGTCAGTAGATATCAATGGATTTCTCGCTCCATGCCTCTCTATATTGATCTGTTGTTATTCTCGTTATCTCATCCTAAAGACACGATTCTCTCTTATTTTATTGATGACGATTCCCTCTCCTGACAATAGGCATGAATCCTCCTGGCGCCTTAATTTACCAGGAATCTATCAGGCATCTCAAACAAAGCCTTTGAATAGGATGGAGTTCAATAACGGGATGTTGCATCATGTACACAGCCATGCAAGTCAAAACCTGTGCCACTGAAGCTGTGTTTTAGTCTAGTTCTCTTTTCTTTACTTGAAATTCCTTTTAGTCTGTATTCATAAATACCCAAGACAGTTTAGGTCTTCCTATTGGTTGGAAGGTGGTCACATGACAAAAAGTTATTTATAGAATTTTGTTTTTTTGTTTGTTCCAAATACTAAACAGTGTTAAGTTTTCTAAGTTTTTGTTATAGAATTTTCAGAGTGTGGGGTGGACATGTTTCTGTATCTATTCTGTGTTTCTTGTAAAAACATTTCAAGTGACAAGGATATATGTGTGTGTTGTATAAAACAAATATTGTATGGTGAAATGTGGCTTTTTGAAATGTGGTTTTTCCATTTTACTCAGCTTTGCCTCGTACAATGGAATAGTCCAGATTTCACCTTGTGATTATATTCTAAGACAGTTCACTTATAGTATACCCATCAATTTGTATAATACTCAATCTTATAATGAAAAAAATAAAATTGCAATGGATTTGTTTCACATTTGGTAGTTCCAAATGTTTCAAAATAAAAATCAATTTGATCTGCCTAAAAAGATACTCAAGGTGCTATTTGATGTGACTGTTTTGACATGTTCTCTCGTTTGTTTTTTTGCCTCTACCTTTAACTCCATGGAAACTGACTGTTGCTGAAACATTGTATTCCTCCATCAAACGCTGTGCTAATCTAGTGCGCTGACATTTGATGTCACTTATAGCATGGTATGCAATCTGTCTCAAACGTTAATTGCCAACGGAGATATATGTAACATTACCTGGCCTCTTTGTGGAGTGCGTACAGATTAATAAAAATGGAGTGTTCGAGTTTGAAATGAATCACATGGTAATCAAAACTGACATTTAACAATTGAATACCAACAAAGGAAAATGTTCGTCTGCAAAATCTTAAGGGAAGATTTATACCATCATCAGCAGGAATTCATAGGATGTTATAATCTTGTTTGTAAGTGTGATGTAATTCCACTGTAGGCGTTGGCTGGCGTGTATCCAAGAAAAGGAAATTTCGAGTCAGGTAATGGGCGTCTTTAAAACACGCCATTGTGTAAAATTGAAATACCAGAACAAAGGTCGCAAGGACATCCACTGCTGAGTGTGCACAGAGCACGCACGCTGTAAAACACTTTGTTTCACCCACACAAAGAGGACAGATGGCGCACAATATTTCCCCAGTTTGTTACTATTGTGTAAGCTTTATTGTGTAATCCCAATTCCAAACCTTTGTCCTTTTGTTCCAAGAGGATAATTACGAGACATAGAAAGGATTGTCTCTGTCAATTCAAGTTTTTTTTTGTGCCAGCAGTACTCTCAAAGCTACCCCCCTTGCCCCGCCCCCTTGGCCCCCAAGTTAGGTGCAAATGTGTAACACTTCTTGTTTTCTACCTTACCAATGTTGTGCACACCTTTTATCAAGAAGGTGAATTAATCCTGATGTAAATTTAACTTCCATTAAATTGTTGCGGCACCCACTGCTAAAATGAAGGATTTGAACTGCCTCTAGCAGTGGTAAGACACCTGCTCTAGAATAGCAAAAGACTTGGGTTAGAATCTCACCAGAGTAATACGCCTAGATTTGTTCACTGAGCTGGGGAAAGTATTGAGTATACAGTGCTAACACACATCGGTGTATGGGTAAAACACAAACAATATACTGAATTAACCCCAAGCAAGTTTTACATAAATCTTTTAATAAGTTACTAGCCCACACAACCTTGTTTTGAAGTTACTTTTTGTGTGCGTAAACATTGTACTGGTAGTTGTATCAGCTTTCCAGGGATTTTGCCACGAACCAATACGGCCACTTCACATACCATTGCAACCATAGCTCCATGGTGCAACCACAAGCATTGTAGGAATCACTTGTATTTAACTTCAAAATAATGTGCTGTTCATGTGAGAGCCCCCATTGCAACAGTGTGAGCGTTCCTCCGTCTACATCAAAGATTATAGAGCACCGTAGGCGCAAGATGGGGGAACTCTGGCTGAAATGTGAAATCTCACTGGACGCCTTTTTGACAAGTGAACTCCATTGACACAGCACTGAAACATGGGGACCAGTGTAGACAATGACAATTGCTATCAATGGGAAACATAGGCAATCACTTGCCGAAATGGCGCCCATGTATATTTCATACTCCAACAGTAGATAAAGGCCCAGTTCCCCATCTTGCGCCTACGGCGCTCTATGATCTTTGGTCTACATGTCACAGTGAGGTGTCCCAGCTGGTGTGGCAGAGCTCACTATGGGTGCTGCGCATTTCACTAGTGCTGGGCAAAACGTTTTCTTGGAAATAGTACAACCTCCTTGGACTACTACTTTTGATGCCAAGGAATATGAAGTTGTAAGTGAACTTTTCCTTTCACAAAAGGAACTACAGACAAATTAAAAGAAAGAAAAACTGTACAGGAAATTTGAGTAACAGAGTTTTGGCAAGGTTTGGACATGGAATATTAATCATTACCTAAACCAGATGTTTAAAATGTTCCACGTTGCGGTCTGCATTTTTTTATGGTTCTCAAAAGGCATCATATTCCTCATTTTTGACATTCCCAAATTGATATCATATAGTATCTCTGAGACAAATTATCCTGTGTTTTTGTCATCAGATATGTGTCACAAGAAGACAAATTTTAATCAAAAGTATCTGTGTGCAATAAATTGTTGTTTTAAACTGTGGACATGTCATGTGACTGGTACAGGAAATCTTGACACACTGGAATTCACATTGAAAATGTTCATCTGAACGTTTTACCAACAGAGTCGAGTTTCTCTTTCAGGAAGCTGGTTTTAAAGGGCCAACATTTTTAAATTGGGCCCCGGACTTGTCCAGGCGTGAGTTTACTGGCCCGATGCTAACATCACTGGCCAAGGGCCTGCTGTCCAGTGTAAATTTTCTGCCCTGCTTGATATATAAAATAATACATAAATGCAATTTTAAAAATTGTAAAGCCAACTTTTTTTTTTAAAGGAACAAATGGCGTAGCATACGGAACTTTAAGTAATTTTTGTCTTTTCCAATTCTTTTCTTACACAAAGTGAGGAAAACATCAGATCCATTGAGAAGTTGCATGCCCGCAAATTGTTTACACTACAACCCCTTCTAAAGGAGGATTTTCTTGTAACCCAAGAAGAGTTGAAAGACTTCAGAGAGCTATTTTGTTTGCAGTGAATTGACAAAGTAGGGCAAGATGTTTCTTAATAAACAGACTAAGGCACTTAAGGTCTGAGGCTATGACAGCGCTTTTGGAATCTATTGATGGGATCTGACTGTTGGTTTGTAAATGTCTGCATACATCAAGGGCTCTAGCTTGACGTGTATTTCCATGACAGACCTCGAAATGTGCTATCTACTTCAATATATACACGTATAATGAATTGTATGATATATTCGTGAATTTTGACTTTACCAGTACATTTTAATTGATGTAAAAGTTTTTAAGCATGTTAAGACATCTGCTGTAGAATGTTTTAGAATGTGGGGGTCGTAGGTTCGAACCCCACCTGTGTAGCGTGTGAATTTGTTTTCTGCAGATCTCAGAGCACTGAGTATACCAAGCATGCTACTTTTCAGCAGATCAACTAATGTCCTCCTCATTGCTTATGTTTTTGATGCATAGGAAACCTCCCCAAACACTACGTCCTAGACAGTTTTCTCCTTTTGTTGATAATTTTCAAGTGACATGCTGTAAATGGTAATAGAAATAATAACATGTATATATCACTTCTTACACATTGTTTCTAAGATTTATAAGACCCATTTATTTACATAGCACCATGTCAGGGTTTTACAAGGTGCTGTGGCGCAATCTGCAGCCAACCGCACCAGAAAACAACCGGGGCAAACCCCTTCTCTTATTGACAAGTGTACTGGGTTCTTTTATGTGCATCACACAACACACGGGACCACGGCTTTACGTCCAATCTGAAGGACGATTTGAGTAGATTTGAGGTAATAAGGATGTTTCAGGGGAGGAAGAAATACTGTAAATTTGCATTTTAATGCAGGAATATAAATTAACCATTGAAGGAAGAGAGGTCCCTTTGGAATAATTGTTGATGTGACTTTCTTTGGTGATTAATGTAATTAATTAACGTATTGTAATAATTGATTTATTAATTAGGTATTACTTTGTACTGCGCTTTTTAATTTTGATGTGACTTTTTTTTTGGGGGGGGGCTTAATGTAATTTAAAAAAAAAATTATGGTTAGTGTTTTCTGTATACAGCATTTGGGGATAAAACGCTTTTAAAAATATATGTATATTATGATTATTATAATGCCTTGTGATTGTGAAACCAATTTGGATTTTTCTCCTGTTCATCGTTGAGAAACCTTTGAACCGAAAGCTGGATGTGAAACTAGTGTGGCACCTTTCGGTATGACAAACACAACTCTCATTCACATTCAATTCAAAATCAAATCAATATTTATTTCATACTTTTCATACTTGTCTGCTTTGAAATATTAGACATAATCACGGAAGCTTTACATACATAAAATGAAACAATAAGTAAAAAAATAATATTAAGAATCTATGTACAGCAGAAGTAAAGAGAGTAAGAGGTTGTCAGAATAAGCCGAGGTAAGCCAAAGCTTGTAGACGGCCTTGGTGAAAAAGAACAAACATGGCGACAAGAAAAACAGGTTACAGGCAACTTGGTTGTTGTCTTATTGATGAGTGTTTAAACTTGTCAGTACGTATTTTTGGGTGGCCGCTGTTTTCTTTTGCAAAATTTGGGATTTTGATTTGGTACATTTTTAATGCTGCTGTGAGACTTTGTTCCTATTATGAGTCACACAACAGAGCCCTAATGTGTCCAGTTTAAGACAGGTCATTTTTGAAAATTCGATTAGTACATTAAACCTTAATTTTAGTACAAAAAACTATTTTTCATTTTCCTTAAACCTTCCTTAAGCATGGATATTTGATAAAAAATGTATTTAAAAAAAATGCTCTTATGGCCCTTTGACTTGTGGGGCTAAAGTAAGAAGACTTCACTCGACTCAAAGACGACAATTTGAATTTCTTCATGACTGCAGTTTTATAAACAGTTGGTTTGTGCTTGTACAGAATCAATCCAACTCGGGCCAAACTGAGTGAAAGATTCTTGAAGGATTTTGATGATGAAGTTCAAATGTAAACAGATGGTAGAGGAAAAGTATATTGTACGAAGACTTCACTCGACTTACCAACGGCAGATTCGAGCTTCTTTATGAATGCAGTCCCATAAGTGGGGCTCAAAGAAGCGAAGAGTGTTGCTAAGTACAAGGTGGGAGTGAAATGAAGATAGATTAAAACAAAACCTGGTAGAATAATCATGTATTTCATGACACAGGGCACATGGCAAAGATGCACGACATGATGTTAACTTAAAAAACGACATCTTTGTGTCTAGCGGTGTTTCTCTTGTTTTTCTTTCCATTCACCTCTGATAAATATTTCTTTGATGTGACTCCATAGCTTAAACTGCTGGCACAAATCACGTTCACACGTGTACCTCAAGCCATTTTTGTGCCTGATTAGAAGTGATTAAAAGAAGATTATTTTATCTCTTATTCTCTCCTGTTCTCCCTGCAGGCAACCACGTTATCGAAGCGACGAAAAAGCGAGAACATCTCAGGAACGCGGAAAATCAAATCTCAGCTTTGGAACAGCATCATCACCATCACGTTACTGGAGGGCAAAAACCTTGTACCCATGGATGATAACGGACTCAGCGACCCGTACGTCAAATTCAAGATCAATAATGAAAAGTACAAAAGCAAGGTAATCTGCTGTAGAAGCGAAGAGTGTCATGAAGTTGATTTTCCACCCGAATTCATTTACTTGGTTTTGTTTTATTTTGTTTTTTTAATCACCAAGTGATATTCATGTGCATACAGTGTACCTATAACAAGATAGCATGATTTATTTCTTCTGCGTTATCGCCATTGTCTGGATGATTATTGGGGGAAATTTTTATATTTGACTATTACTCTTTAATGTGTTTGTTTTTTGTAGTGCATCTTGTAATGGAATTTTTAATCTGAAAGCTTACTTGATACTGGTTAAAAGTTGTATTGTTCAACCAGAGAAACAAACACTTAAAACACAATTGCATTACACAATTGCATTTCTGTTGCAACATTTCTGTTGAAACATAACTTGTATCGACCCAATTTACCTGACGTCATCATCACAATAATCGTTGGTTGTGCTGTTTTGGAAGTCAATGTCCTCGTGTTTTACACAGTGAAAAGTACATTTTAGGCAACGACACAAGTACACGCTTACCATTAACTCCCAAAATGGCGAGCGTGGCAGACAGTAGCTGCGTTTCGTGTAACGTCAGTGCAAAGGATCAATAAAACAATTATGCGATTTTTGTTCTATGTCATAGGTCAGGTTAAAGACAAATCCGATGACTGCTGTGAAAATTTCATCCAAAGAATTTTCATTACAACTTGTTGAATTACTCTCATTTTCACACAAATCCAAATTGCAGTGTCCAGAAAGAAGGGGTCACTCAGGAAGAAACTGTGAGCCTTGTCTTGGCTCCAACAGAACCAGAAAGATCCAAATTTGGAAGAAAACCGAGTGCAAAAAAGATGCATTTTGCAATGCAAGGATTGTTCCTGCACAGAACCATTTCCATTCCACAGATTTCCATATCATGAGAATGAGGCAGAAACTCATCAGCAGTGGATACAAAAATAACTATAAAAAAAGCTGTATTCATATTACAGGGGGTCAAAATTCAGTCAAAATTAATTCCAACTGCTTAGTAGTCGCCAGAGTCGGTGGAAAAAATAACTAACTATAGAATGGCTAGCTGTGTTAAATATTCACATTATACTGAATTTGCTTCATTATATATACGGTTGTCATTGTGAGACAATGAAGAGGCACGTATAATCGTTTTTACGCAAATGAATTCTAAGTAAACCGCTCCCTGACAATTTAGCTCCGGGCACTCTAATCGAAAGAAAACAAATCTCTTCTGTTTCTAACAAAACCCAAATGCAATTACCTTCAGCATTGTGTCCATACATAGACAATAAGCTGACGACAAACCATTGGAGAAATAATATGGCTGTCTATTCTGATGATGAATGTGTGTATTGCAAGTATTTACACAATTAAATCTATGTACGCGCAACAGTTCCTTCGATAGAGGGCCAGATACTGGGATCACCTGGATTCATCGCTTGTGTATTTCTTAAAACAAAGAGACTTTGACCGAATCTTAACCTAAAAAAAACCAACTAATTTTTGTCCGCATCTGTTGAAACAAAAACCACATCTTTGCACATCCTTTGAAACAAAAACCTCCATTTTTACACATCCTTCAAAATAAATTTGCAAGTGTCAAGTTGGTTTAACGTAGTTTTCCGTTCTGAATATTTCTTGTGACAGACGGAGAAGGGGACGTTAAATCCCAAATGGATGGAGCAGTTTGACCTAAGATTGTTTGAAGATCAGAGCAACATCTTAGAAATCTCAGTGTGGGATAAAGACGTAGGCTCACGAGATGACATCATGGGAAGGTAGGACAGGGGGTAATCTTGGCCTTGGGTAAAACATCTCTGGAAAAAAAAGGGTGTGGTATGGTTGAGCAAATAAATGTTCACAGATTTGCACATAATTTACATGATATAAAGATGATCACGATGGACAACTTGCCTTGGTATAGTTTTGCCTGAAGTGCTATAGTTTTTGAGTAATGAGTAAAACAGTTAGTTTAGATCTCGCTGAAACCAAAACTTGGTGGTTGGAAAGAGTGAAAAACACAAGTTTCTTTTTCACTGTATTCTTGTGACTCCGGTGACAGATTGAGCTTAAATTATCACAGGGTTTTTATTTCTTGTATATGTTGGGTCACATAAAATGCGGATACTGGTCTGTGTCCGTGTGCTTGTATAACTAATCATAGCAATAAAGGGCATGCACTCACCTTCAAAGATAAAGTTTCTTCTACAAGTTTGGTCAAGGGGGAACATTAATAATTAGCTGCAAAGGTTCATTCGAACGTGAAAATGTATACAAACAATTTTGCTGTTTTTATTATTTTTGTAGACATGTTGACAAAGGTGAATGCATGCCCTTTAAGGTATAGTAAGTAATAGCATACCTGGCATTGTTCAGTTCTGTACCACTGTTGACAAAAGTCTTTTTTGTTTTTAATGTCCAGAAAAGAGATGTTGAGGAATATGTTGCCATTTGACTGGTTAGCCTCCTTTAAAATTAGGGGCCAATTTCAAAGAGTTGCTTTGTGTATAAATTTGCTAAGCACATAAAAATGTTACTAAGAAGAAACAGGCTCTGGCTTTGCTTAGTTTAAGCAAAAGCTTGTCACAAGTTGGAAGCAGGCAAATTCACACTTAACGTCGGCAGATTTTATAGGTGAGCTAGGAATTTTTGCTTTTGGGGCTGCGGACTTTACTTTACGAAGCATTCTTCGCTTGCATGGAATTTTGGCACTTGCTTCGTTAGCTGAGAATGGTGACCAGAATTCCAGGACAAGCAGATCCATTAAAACTGGACCCAGGTAATCTGCTAACATACATGTACCATGACATGCATTTTGTTTTGACTGATTCCTTTCAAAGTTTGTGAGCTTATAAATTCGTTCAGCATGAATTGGGTTAAGTTACTGGTAGCGTGGTAAACAGTAAGAACAAAAAAAGAACGAAAAAACCTACACAGTTTTATCAAAACCCCCTGTATTCTCCCTTTCCCCTCTCCCTCCCCACCCCAGGGCTCAGATTGATCTGTCTGCATTGAAGAGGGAGGAGACTCACCATTGTGATGTAGAGTTGGAGGATGGGGCTGGAACCCTCTTTCTTCTCTTAACCATCACCGGAACTGCTGGGGCAGAAGGAATCACTGACTTGGCCAACTTCAAGAATGATCCCAATACAGTCCGCATGCTCTATAGACAATATGTAAGTAATCCAATGGTGGTCTTGTGCTGATGGTCTACACACAGGAGATTGGTGCTTTGCATTTCTATTCATTTTTGTACATAATAATAATAGTAATGGACATTCATATAGCGCTTGTGTCTGCCAGCTTTGATGCTCATGGCCAATGAACATTATTACCCCTGGTCACTGGGCCATTTATTTCATTCCTTAAACCATCTCAGCTCCCTGGGGAGTACACAGCCTGTGCTGTCAAGTATGTAGCACACTAAAGCTAAATCAATCACATGAACCATCTCCACCCTCACAGGTACCACTCTCTGGGTGAAGAGAAGCAATTAGAGTTAAATATCTTACCCAAGGACACAAGTGTCATGACCGAGATTCGAACCCACACCCCAATGACTTGACCACCAGAACTTGAGTGCTGTCATTTATAATGAGACCATCCTGCTGTGGTCCTGTCCTTGGCCTCCCTGACCCTTAACCCTAATCCCTAATCCCCAGGGCAGTTTATTCAAAGTCATCTGACACAAAAGTTTTCTTTTTCTCATTCTCTACAGGGAATCATTAACAGTTTTAAGGATCTTAAAGATGTTGGTTGGCTTCAAGTCAAAGGTTTGTGTTTAGATATTCAATTTTAGTTTACGAGCTAGATTGAAATTATGGTTTTTTTTTAAGGTTTTCATGTCTCAAAGAAGTTAATTAGTTAACGCCGGATGACATGTATACGTGCCAATAATTTCCCTGCCGAAATCGGATGACGTGGACTTTGTACTTTTGTGTGAATTCGTAAGACCGGAACGATGGTCGCCGGGACATTCCATTCCTGAGCAGGCACAGTGCATGCACGCATCGTGCAATGCTTTGGTTTAGTCAGGGTTTCTTTGTGCCAGCGGTATTTGCAAAGAAAAATGATACCGGCAATTCTGAGAAATAAATCCTGCTGGGATGTCACGGACAAATTTGAAGATCCCTGGCGGTCAAGTGGTTAACTTTGCTTAAAAACTTTACAGTGCCACTTAAGGAGGAGTGTGGAGATTAATTTTCAAAACCTCCACAAATCAACTTATTTTTAATTTGAGCTATTATTTCATAAGGAGACTGTACAGCTCAAGGTATCAGATAACCACTTTACCACCTCGTACTTGTTCACTTTCATAGCGCCGCTGTTTGCAATTGCTGTGAGATCTTGGTGTAAGCCACTCCTAGCCATTGCTTTGATCTGTAAACAGGTTAATGATGATCCTGGCTGATCTGGTAATACAGCATTTAATTCCTGTGAGCAGGTGCTTTTTGAATTGATTGCTAAGCCTGGCTGTCCATGGAAGAATCCGTGAAGGGACTTAATGAATAAGACCCTCTCATCTGGATACATTGACTACGGGAATATGTCAAAATAGAGATGTCTATTTTTAGACTCTACAGTAAAGATGTTCGTTGGCAATGGATGCTGAGAGGAAATGATTTGGCCCTGTGGTAGATTGAATTGTACATAACAACGGAAAAAGAAAAATCATATCGAGGACGTCAACTTGGATTGGATTTTGATTTTATTACATTCTAAATCTACATACGACAACATGCATATAATATGTACATAAATTTAATAGGGATGACAAATATCAGACTTTTAATGTCTGCCTGGTGAAAAAAAGTATCGGAAATATTTTCCTCGGATATAAAGAATTAACGCTTTTTGTACTACATGTACTTCTATAGCACTGAGGACACTGTTGTAATCTCAAACTCCAGGGGTTACCAAAAGGTGGAAATACCATCAACATATCTCCTAAAATTATGATCCTGGTTTTAGACCATTGACTCAACATTGACTCACACCCCTGTAATACGTCTAAAAAATGTATATTTATTTTGGGGGTAAACAAAGAAAAATTGACTGGAGCGGGATTTGAACCTGCGACCAAAATCCAAAATCGAGTAATTAAGATTATTGTGATGATAATAACAGGTGAATTGGGTCAAAAATGAAGGTTTTAATCCGAAATTTGTGGTTTGTTTTTTTCCTGTAGTTATTAAAGCAATTGGATTGGCATCAGCTGATTTGGGAGGTGAGTATCCAAATAGATGCTGCCCTCTAGTGGTGAAGTTAACAAATCCTCAAGTATCAGATTTATAGACCATTACATGTACATGGCCACACATCGCCGAGCATGAACAATCCCTTGTCACAAAGCTTATTGCGGATTAGCGACCAAAGTCTATTGAGACAATTGAGACACTGGGTGACCACTCCGTGACTGGGGTCACCCATAGTCACCCAGTGACTGGGGTAACCCATGGTCACCCAGTGACTGAGATCACCCATGGTCACCCAGTGACTGAGGTCACCCATAGTCACTCAGGGACTGAGGTCACCCATGGTCACCCAGTGACTGAGGTCACCCATGGTCACTCAGTGACTGAGGTCACCCGTGGTCACTCTGTGACTGAGGTCACCCATGGTCACCCAGTGACTGGGGTCACCCATAGTCACTCAGGGACTGAGGTCACCCATGGTCACTCAGTGACTGAGGTCACCCGTGGTCACTCAGTGACTGAGGTCACCCATAGTCACTCAGTGACTGAGGTCACCCGTGGTCACTCTGTGACTGAGGTCACCCATAGTCACCCAGTGACTGGGGTCACCCATAGTCACTCAGGGACTGAGGTCACCCATGGTCACCCAGTGACTGAGGTCACCCATGGTCACTCAGTGACTGAGGTCACCCATAGTCACTCAGTGACTGAGGTCACCCGTGGTCACTCTGTGACTGAGGTCACCCATAGTCACCCAGTGACTGGGGTCACCCATAGTCACTCAGGGACTGAGGTCACCCATGGTCACTCAGTGACTGAGGTCACCCGTGGTCACTCAGTGACTGAGGTCACCCATAGTCACTCAGTGACTGAGGTCACCCGTGGTCACTCTGTGACTGAGGTCACCCATAGTCACCCAGTGACTGGGGTCACCCATAGTCACCCAGTGACTGGGGTAACCCATAGTCACTCAGTGACTGAGGTCACCGACGGTCACTCAGTGACTGAAGTCACCCATAGTCACTTAGTGACTGAGGTCACCCAGTGACTGAGGTCACCCATGGTCACTCAGTGACTGAGGTCACCGACGGTCACTCAGTGACTGAAGTCACCCATAGTCACTTAGTGACTGAGGTCACCCAGTGACTGAGGTCACCCATGGTCACTCAGTGACTGAGGTCACCCATGGTCACTCTGTGACTGAGGTCACCCAAAGTGATAATTCTCCAGCTCATTAACTGTTTGTGTGGTTATTTTTCAGGTAAAAGCGATCCATTTTGTGTTCTAGAGTTAGTCAACAGCAGGTTGCAGACGCACACATTATACAAGACTCTCAATCCAGAATGGGGAAAAGTGTTTACATTGTGAGTACCCTCTTGGCATTTCTCAAGAGCTTTTATCTTTTACCGTTTAATGCTGGAAGACGTGTATACACGCCAATAATTTCCCTGCCAGAAATCGGATGACGTTTACGCCGTAAACACTGCCAGAACTTCCATTATGGAGCGTGCACAGTTGATGCACTCTCCGTGCAATGCTACGTTTTCTCCTTCATGCTCAAAGTCTCCCTTTTTCTGTTTTTTTTTATGTATTCCCCGATTCCAGACCATAATAATTGTTAATAAGGATTATTTTATATTATGGTTTTGAAATGAAGGTGTATTTTGTTTTATTATAGTTTTTGCCAATACTTTGTTCAAACTGCATTTGTATTTTGTAAAGACAAAGTTTTGTGATGTACATCTTTAGTAATCAGAAAACTAACAATCTTCAAGTTAACTTGCCGACATTTCCAATGCTGCAGTATATCTTAGTAGAGTGACTTGCTTTTTTTTAAGATGTTTTTTTTTCCAGAGCTAACACTTTTGTAGTGAGCTCCATTCTTCCCCTACTGGTCCCCTTCTCACCAGCTGGTCATTCAGCCAAAGTTTATTTAATAAAGGGGACCACCTTTTCCCCCACCGGGACGGGGATGTCTTATTTGTACATTTTGCCCACGATCTCTACTAGATCCCTTTGCTCCGTTCAGCCCGCATGGTCCTTGTTATCCTTTTGCCGCAGTTGGTCCAGCTGGTCCTCTTGGTCCTCTTGATCCAGGGTTTCCTTTCCCTCCAGATGGTCCCCTGGGTCCAGGACTTCCACGGTCTCCTTTAGATCCTTTTGCTCCATTCTATCCACATTGTCCTTTTGCTCTAGATTGTCCTCGTAATCCTTTTGGTCCAGTTGGTCCAGTTGATCCTCTCATTCCAGGGTTTCCTTTCTCTCCGGCTGGTCCAGAAGGACCAGGAGTTCCTCGGTTACCTTTGTCTCCTGCATTGCCAGGTAGGCCAGGTACACCTGGCAGTCCTCTTTCACCTTGTACCGTCTCTCCTTTTGGACCAAGCTTCACTGGATGTCCTCGCCTTCCAGCTTCCCCTATCTCCCCAGGTGGCCCCAACTCCCCAGAACTAGAAGGTGTTGATTGTTATTTGTGTTTTACCTAAGACAGCATACCATGGATAGCAGTGTGCCATCCCCCTCCCCCGCCCTGAGGTGCCGGCCATGAATAAAAATTAAGATACATGTAAGGCCCCTGGGCCCCCACACTGAAAAGCAATGTGCTGAAATTAAATGAATAAACAATGGTGGAAGCCTCTCGATGTCTTGTAATCTTCTTCTTGAAACAGAAAGACAAAGGTCCAGAAACGGGGATTACACAATAACCCCTGCATAATGGCAAAAATTAGGCAAACACTCAAGCACAATCTGGCGCTTTATGTGGGTAAAACAAAGTGTTGCACGGCGTGTAAATGCTCTGTGCAGTCTCCGTAGTGGAATGCGCATGTGCCCTATAATCAGGGATTGGAATTTCACATATTAATACAAAATTCACACCACCCGTTTTCTGGCCCGGAAAATATTTGCGTTGATACACGACGTCTACTGATTAGGAGAAGAGGATTTCCAATGTTGAATGTTGCTCATCTTTCTGTACTGTTTTGAAGCCAATTTCCTTTTGAGGTCAGATTGTTTTCCTTCGTAAAATTGTTGATGAGTTTGAATCCCCTTTGGCTAAAATAACTTTTTTGGAACAGCTGAGCGAGTCTGAGGGTTGTGAAAATATCTAGCTAGATAGTTTGAAAGAGTTACTTACCATCTTCATCTCCATTAATTAAGTAGTGTAACTTTATTTTTTGAAGAAGTTGACAATTGCACCCCTAGACTCTGTATGTAGTTAGATGTTTACTGCAGCTGTTATTCAAGGTGACTCAATGGTGCAATCACTCACAGGCAGGGTTCACAGTGAAAAATGGGCTGACATATATTACTTCTGCACAAAATTTGTTAATGGCCTTACGTTTCGACCCTAGCAGAGTCTTTCTCAAAGGCTAAATGACAACGCAACACACTTGTATACAAATATACTGGAGTAACAAATGCAGTCAAGTGGAAAGAAGTGAAAAGAGAGAGGCATAAAGCAGTCAGAAGATGCAAGGGATGACCAATGAAGAGGGAGACAAAGGAGGTTTTGGGGGGAAGAGTCTGGTTTAACCACAATAGGTTGGAAAACGCAAAAGACAAAATCAAAGGTGAAAAAAATATGTAACACTTCTAACACCATTCTTTATTTTACATGAAAAGATTTGGTATAAATTTCATCACTTCTGTCTATTCTGCAATTAACTATTTGCAATTTATTAAATACAATTATAAATCAGAAATGAGTGGCTGTTTCTATGGAGTAAGAGTTCATACCTGCAATGAAAATGGAAGTGGTCCTTTCTCTTTTAAATGCTGTAAACAGTAGTTTATCATCGTGTTTATGTCTGATATGTGTTTACCTCCTACATGGACATCAGTGACATATTGATAGTTTGTTAACACCATCTAGGTGTTTGGGTTCAAACCCATGTTATTTAAAGGACAAAGTACAGCATTTTATGATTGCGGGTAATCATGTGGAAAGAAATTGAGAAGTTTCAGTCTGTAAGCTCGCTGATTTAAACCAGTTAACCCCAGAAGATGTGTATGTATCCAAATAATTTCCCTGCCGGAAATCAGATGACTTGCAAACATGCTATTGTGTAGAATAAGAATACCAGAACGCAAAGACACCCAGACATTCCTCTGTGGAGCGTTCACAGTGCATGCACTCTCCTTGCAATGCTTCCTTTGCCCCATACGAAGAGGAACTGACAGTACTGGAATTCATGCTGTAAATCTTCCTTTTTCCAGGGGTTGATGTGTAATCCCCAATTCCAGACCTTTGTCCTTTTGTTATTCAAAGAGGATTAAGAGAGATCGATAGGCTACCACAATTGTTTATCATTGTATTTGGCTCAATGGAAGGTAAGTCCAAGTGAACCAAGGTTCCAGCTTATGGCCAAGGTTTTACGATTCATATTTCTCATATTTTCACGAAATCACGAAAGAGAACAATAAATCCCAGTACTTTCTATGAGTAACTTTGTTGTCTTTGGTTTTTTTTTAGTTATGGTTTCATTGTCACAATGATATTCTCAAAAACAAACTTTTCAGGAGAAATTCATCCCATCAGGGGTATGGAAATATTTAGAAAACCCGGCACTAAGAGGTTATAAATATTTACATTTTAACTACTGTAAAACTGTAGAAAATAGCATTTGAAAGCCGAAGAAAACAATATTTAAAAGCCCCAAAATAACTGTTGCTTAATTTGATTAAAGCAAATGAATTAAGCACACTTGTAAATGTCCACAATATGCCATCATAAACATTTTTTGCTGTTTCTCAACAACAGTGTAACCACTAAATCTGGTGACATTTTTGGAGGTTGGTTTTATGTTTGATTTTTTCATTAAAAAATAGAATATGGTATAACTACTGTTCAGAAAAAAATGATGTACCTGTGCCATTCCTTTAAAGTTTAAATGTAGTTGGAGAATGCAGAGTCTTTCAGGAAACTCACTTCAGAAATTACGATCAAGTTTACTCTTTCCTTTTTTTGCACCTCCTTTGTGGGGCAGATTTCTCTCAGTTGTTGCTATAACATGTTGATAGTCTGTGGACACGATCTCACTTTCTTAAATCATAAATCCATTTTGTTAACATTGTGCTGGCAGTTAAGGTTGTACATTTTCAACACCCTCTTACGTCCTCAAATGAATCAATCTTGAACTCGTTGTTCAGTGACACTAATGGGCGGGGAAAGTCACCTTTATAAATCAATGTTTCTCTTCCAACTTAGGCCTGTTTGGTTCTTTGTTTAGTTTCTTGTATGCACAGTTGTGATTAGACCCTGTGAAATGACGGTTAAAAGTAGTTCTCTACTGTTCAAGAAACACATTAAACAAGTCAATTTGTTTGAAAAAGTGCACACTTTGTTGTTGAGCCAATGGCATATAATAGTTTTATGAGTGGATCAGATTAAGAATTACTGTAGATCATAATTAGAAAGCTAATCTTAAAGTTTACTTACCCCATTTACCAGTTCTTTGCAACATATTAAAAAATTGTGTAATTATACGAAGTGACTTGTTGGCTATATATCTACACACACATGTCAGAGATTCCTTCTACCACTTCTGTACTGAGCTCCATTCTCAACAGCTGGTCCTTGTGACAGCTTGATATAACAGGGAATCTCTTGTTTGCTATCTGTACTGGTGTTCTATCTCATTAATCCAATTCTAGATTCTAGATCCTTTTTCTCCCTTCATCCCACATGGTCCTTGTGCCCCAGATTGCCCTCAGGATCCTTGTACCCCATTTGGTCCAGTTGGGCTGAAGTTTCTGTACGGGGGCCAGTGGTTCCAGACTATGTTCGCGTGGATAAGGTTCACTAGTTGAGGTTTTTTTTATTAGTAAGTTATGCCCACTCTCCCATTTACCCACTGATATAGTCTCGATATCCTTTTTGTCCTTTAGCCCCAGGTTGCCCTTGCAATCCTGTGAGCCCAATAGGTCCCCTCATTCCTTTCATACCAGTGTCTCCTTTCTGTCCAGCTGGTCCAGGAGGTCCACGGTCTCCTTTGTCTCCTGCATTGCCAGGTTGGCCAGGTACACCTGGCAGTCCTCTTTCACCTTGGACCGTCTCTCCTTTTGGACCAAGCTTCCCTGAATGTCCTTGCCTTCCAGCTTCCCCTTTCTCCCCAGGTGGCCCAAACTCCCCAAGCTCCCCCTTCAGACCTTGGATTCCTTGTTCTCCAGGATGCCCAGGTTCTCCTGGAGGTCCGGGTGGTCCTGGGGGACCAGGCAGGCTTACTCCGCTGTCCCCTTTTGGTCCCATAATACCAGGAATTCCAGGTACGCCAGGAACACCATTGGTACATGCCATCATTTGGCAGCAAGAAGAATCAACTTGGGTGGGGTTAGTCAATGTGGATGACTCCTGCTCTTCCATTAAAGTTTGCTTGGTGTCTGACATCCTCACAGCATTGATGTTGTACAAAACCAGCAACAAAAGGAGAAAAGAAGCTTGCTTCCTCATCTGGAAAAAATAATAATAAAAACACCTTAATTTATACCTTTCTATTGGAAATTTGTTATTCTGCCAACAACGTTTCTAGGCTACATCCAAAGACTGCTTGGAGACACAAAAGGGATGTTAACCCCAGACATGCTTGCCGACATAGCTCAAGCTAGAGCAACACTTGTGAGAAAAAAGTTGTGGTCGCTTGCACAGCAGCCAAACGATGCTGATGATGATGATGATAATTAGTCTGCTCTCTTAATGTAAAAGAGTGAAAACATCACTCTCTTGCCCGAGTGGTGGTGTAATTTTCACTCTTTTTAGAGTGCAATTGTCTCTAGTTTGCTCTTTTAGAGTGAAATTTGAGCAAACTTCACTCTGAATCGAGTGAGAAAAAAAAAAGTTTCAACTCTAAAAAGACTTGTCCGCCATATGGCTCTTTTAAAAGAGTGGTATGGCAGACAACTCTTTTTAGAGTGGAAATATTTTCTTTTTCACTCGATTCAGAGTGAACTTCACTCAAATTTCACTCTAAAAGAGCAAACTAGAGATAATTGCACTCTAAAAAGAGTGAAAATTACACCACCACTCGGGCAAGAGAGTGATGTTTTCACTCTTTTACATTAAGAGAGTGCTTTAAACTGCATCTGGAAGCATTAACGCATAGACACATTAACTTTTTATGTAACCAAGAAGATAAGAAATTGGAAGGAATAACTCACCGGCTCCATCTTCTGTATTTGAGTAGTGTTACTTTAGTTCTTGGAGAAGTTGACAAATGTACTCTGAGACTATGTCTGTCGTTAGATGTTTACTGCAGCTGTTATTTAACACTCCCTCACATGATGCAATCATTCAGAGGTAGGGTTGCACAATTACAACTTTGGATGACTTGTTTAAATTTTCAACACCATTTTAGCTTTTTACATCGAGAGATATTTATGTGTTTTAAAACCTTCACATTTCTAAATTGTAATTTCTAAGTGCTTGCAATTAAAAATAAGAAATCGTTTATCAAACTGTAATGAGTAAAAATTCATACCCCACCAAGTAAAATGGAAGCAGCTCGTTTGGTTGTTAACATTGTCAACAGTAATGTGATCATGGGTACGTGCTTGTATTTTACCTCCAGCTGCGATGTTAACTTGTTAAGACCATCTTACTTTGGTCCAATCTCAAACTCATGGTAGTTCTGTGAACCAGTTGTTCGCAAAAAATATGACCATGTTTACTTGAAAAGTTACCTCCTGCTGTGATGACATGTTGAAAGTTGGTTATTAACACCATCTTGAAACCATTTTGTTTACACTGTGATTTAAGTGAAGAAGAATTCAAGCATAATTTGAAAGTGAGAGCACATCTTCAGATTAAGCTTTTTCTCAGGCTAATTTGTTGTACATACCACTACCAACTTTGTACCAAGTATTAAGCTGTAATGTTAGGGAAATATAGAAATTCATTTTCTAAGAGCTACCAGTTTTGAAGTATGTCTTAAAACTTTCTCTGAACATCCTGACTGTCAACAAAACTTTGTGATATTTGGGTCTCTTCCATACATACAAGTGTGTTTACTTGACTTTCATTTGGGTGTCCTTGAATCTGTGTGGAATAGACCGATCATTTAAGCCCAACCTCTTTACGTGCTGACCAATCAAAGCTTTGGCTGTGCAACCAAAAGTCAGACTAAGTCCGACACGATAAAATCCTATTGGAAAGTGTAAACATGCGTGCGCGTACTTATAGAGCGCGTTCATGTCGTGCAGTGTCGTATTGAAGAGACGCGCATGGAGCTGCCCACGCGTGCAGTGATGATGTAACTAATGCTGTGATTCATCAATATGTTTAGGGGGCGGGGCTTAATGGATTGGTTTATTTCAAGATCTCCATGGTCATAATGGTGCTTTTTTGCTTATTAATGTTTTAATATTTTCAATAATAAATAAGTGTTTCCTCTGAGGTATGCTGTAACTTATAATGATTTTTATGTCTACTTACATTATTTTCTTAAACTTTTATTACAGGGCCCTTAAGGAAAGCAATTTTATTTAATTGAGGAGCTATCCTGTTAAAACAAAATAAATTTGTTTGCCATGTTCAATAATGTTGGTATTATTTGTTACAGTAATGTTAAAGACATCCACTCAGTGTTGGAGGTGACCATATTTGATGAGGACAAGCATGGAAGTCCAGAGTTCCTCGGCAAAGTGGAAATACCCATCCTAAAGGTAACATTGCATTCATATATTATACAAATATTGAGGGCATGTGACTGTGAGTGCATTGTTGTAGAATATACAATGTAATCACGAGGTGAAATCTGGACTATTCCATTTCCATTTCCCCTAGTTTTCAATGAGAGCACAATCCAACAAACCTGTGAAATTTTCAACTGCATTAGGTGGTTCCCTTAGGGAAACCAACGAAAGGTGCCTTTTTGCTTTGTGAGGGATTTTATGCACATATGCATATTAATTTTGATTGCGGCAAGAAAGAAAAGTGCAAGAAAAATGTTTTATTTATTTTTTTTACAATAGGTGAAAAACGGAGAGAGGAAATACTATGCCTTGAAAGATAAGAAACTGAGACGGCGAGCAAAAGGTGCTATTCTCCTGGAGATGGATTTCGTCTTTAATAGTGTGAGTAAATATTTTTTTTTTAATCCTCAACTCAAACCCCTCTAAATCCATCTTAATCCATACATGGATTTGTCTTAAAATAGTGTGAGTCAACATGACTTCAGATAAACTAATCCCCTAGCTATCATTACTCTAAATCCATCATAATCCATTCATTGATGTCTTGTAATCCTTTTCTTGGAACAAATGGATAAGGTCTTGAATCGGCAATTACAAATAACTCCGCACGATAGGCAAAAATCTGCAAAATCTTTAGCACTAACTGTCCTGTTGGTATGGGTGAATTGAAGCGTTACACGGTGTGTGCGTGCTCTGTGCATACTCAGCAGTGGAACACATTTCATTGAGAATTGGGTGTGGGTGTTTGTCGTCTCTTAAATAACTAAGAAAAGCTTGCCCCTAAACCATGTGACACAGCAACACTGGATCGAGTCTGAGGAACTCAAATTGAGCATTCACTTGTAACTGAACAAGGCATTGTACCAGAGACATCATACAAAACAATCTAAATTGCACTTTTGTTAATTGTTAATAAGCTTTCCTGAATCTGAAAAGAGAAGTATTGTAAATGTGTTTCCTTTTTCACAATCGTAGAATCCAGTCCAATGTTGGAGACCTGATATATTTAACATGTAGGTGCCTGGATTTATCTCACTGATACAGCACTATGTGCAACTGTTCCATGCAAACTGTCTTTCTAACTTGTGAAACACAAAACAGTAGTTGACATGCCCCTTATCCCTTAAGCCATTAAATCAAATCTGCCGTTGATCCCTTGACCTACTTGAGAGGATCAACCTACTCCCCCTCTGGGCCAGACAAAGAAAATGAGTTCCCTTGTTTTCTGAATTTCTTGTTGTTTGATCTTGCAGATAAAAGCAGCCATCAGAACGGTCAATCCAAGAGAACCAAAATATCTGGAGCAGGATCAGAAGTTTAAAGTCTCTGTAAGTTGAATGAGTCTTAGAATTAAAAAAATAAAATGGAAAATCAAATGTCAAAGGACTTTTCATGCATGTATTTTTCATGGTTTGCTTGATGAATTCTCAACGACAGGAAACATGGTAGAGGGAGCCACTTTGCATTCGTCCGGTTGTAACTTTTTTAAGTACCTGAAACCAACCAAAAGTGTTTCAACATGTGAAAATAATTTGAGTTGATTCATTTGATGTTTGTAGTTTTTACTTTAAATCACCCCAAAAATTTCATGAAAAAAATTGGACGGCAAAATCTACCTGCATTTTCCGTCCATTTTTTAAATGAAATTTGAGTAATTAAAAAATTAATAATCCTATTCAACTCAAATTATTTTCAGTACAAGCCTGCATGGCCCTTCACACGATGAAACATTTTGGGGTGGATACAAAAAGTTACAATCATTGGTCGATAAGTGGCCCACTGTGTTTCCTGTCACATACATTTTCTTCTTTAGTTGTTGTTTTTCGATGCAGCCTTACACTGATGTGTTATAAGCACTGTATACTCGGTGCTATCTGAGGCTTGTAAAAAAAAATCCAAAGACTGCGATCACATAAATTGTTCTTGGACCATGGCTTTTAACTCCCCTTGTGTACATAACCTACCCTCTTTAGGTTCTGCAGTATAATTTATCCAGAGTGACGAGGTTAGTGGGTGTCATCCTAGACACCACTAAGTTCATTAATAGCTGCTTCCAGTGGGAACACAAGCCACGCAGTGCCAGCGCCTTTGCTGTAAGTAACAACCTCTTTCTTCATTTGATTTGGTTTAGTTGCCTGATGCCCACTTCAATTTGATCAGAATAAACCGGAACAAATGAAGACAAGTAATGTACCACAAGGGAGAACTGACTGAGTAAATTTAATTCAAGTTTTCATCACCATGGTGATGACTGTGCGCGTGCGGCATACAGGCGTTGCTCAAGTTTGGGGTGAACAAAGGAAAATATGACTAGAACAGGATTTGAGCCTTTGCCTTCCATGGCCCTAGAAACTGAGCTGTCTATTCTAGCCCTATGATTGCAGTCTCCCTGTTTTGTCAATATCTTTAAGGTGATCGCTGTATCGTAAACTTTGGTGTGATCCCTGGGTATTACTTTGATTAAATACAAACTAGCAAATGTAAAAGTTATCACAATGAAGACGAATTACAATACACCTGTACATAAAACGGGTTTAAAAAAACAGACGTTTATATATCTTACTTTTTCAGGCATACCTGGTAATAGTGTGGAACTTTGAGTTATACATGGTCCCCATTGCTATCCTGTTACTCTTCATGTGGAAGTATGTAGAGGTCTGCATCACGGACAAGTTCACCAAACCAATTGAGGAAGACGTAAGTTACAACCCTAGGGTCTGGGGGCCCAATCGCATACAGCAGAAAATATTGCTTGATAATTGTCAGTACTTTCCGGAGTCTTGTGGCAAAAAAACCCACAGAACCCACGAAATAACCTTTAAAAAGCCCCTCTGCATTTGGTGAATCTGTTATAACCTACCAGTAGGTTTTGCTTATAAAACCTACCTCAAAAAGCTATATTTTTTTAGGGCTAGGCAGCTGTGATTGTTTTAATTCTTATTTGTTGTTATATTGACAGGAATATGCAGAGAGTGACGATGACGAAGATGAAAAAGAAGAGAAGGTAAGAGCAAGAGGTCTTATTCCCTGTGTCACATAAAAATATCAACATCTGATTCTCAACACATGAAGAAGGTGCCAGACTGTTTTACCTTCCAGCCTCATAAATGATGTATGACTTGTACAAAATAAAGTCTTTCCTTTAATGGGTTCATTTCATTGCAAATATTTTAGGGAAGAGTTGCGGTCTCGAAAATCGAAGAATGATTTGCACCCTTATTTATTTTTGGGGTGGGGTTGGGGAGTGTCATACACCTTAAAAGTTTGAAAGTTGTATATCCATCAGAAGTGGACTTGAGTCATAGGCCTTCTCATTAATTTGTACGACTTATCGATGAAAGAATTCTTAACAGGCTGCAGGGAATGGTTATGGGACCAGTTTTCACCTGACAAACTTTGACGTGTACAGCATCTTGTTGCATTTGTGGTATCAGTTCAACTGGGATGTAAGAATTAACTCGTGTAAAACTAATACACTTCTGTTTTAATTTATTCCATGTGGAAACCATAAATGTCTAACATGACAAGATTTTACAGGATTTTACACAGCATATCATGCCAGGGATATTAACTGTTTCATTCACAACTGAGCCCTCTTGTGGTGACCTTTTGCCAGTCTACCAGCTTGACCTGTATTAAACCACTTATAAGTTGGGTACATTTTCATTTGGGGTACTAAAACTATCAAATAATCCCCCATTTCTGGGTGGCATCGTCGGAGTAAAGCCCTTTGCTGTTTTATATAAACACTGTTGGCTTGACTTTCAGAGTAGCCCTCATGTTGATTTTGTAAAAGAATAAAACAGTAAATAGAAGAATGGAGTTCCCTGTTCGGCTTTGATAGGATGAGGTCATTTCCTTTTTGCCGATTTTAAAATCTGCGGCAAAGTCTATTTCTTTGGACTAAATACAGTTTCTGATTTAAATGAAACTCCAACACATTTTCCTCACTAGAAGAACAATTTGCACACTTCTGTGGTTTTCATAGTCTGATTAAAACTAACATCATGTGAAGCAATAGTCCTATGGACAACTTCGCAAATACTCGTTATGCGCATGTTAGCCGTGAAATGAGGTGCATGCTGGTTTAGTTAGTGACCAAACTTGGTCACTAACTGAACCAGCATGCACCTCAATACCGCGCTGAGTATTTTGTGAAGTTGTCTGTGCCCTGGCTGTGACTTGCATGAAGTACGCCCTCTTCAGTTTGTGCAAGGAGCGAATGAATGTTTTATAAGCAATGTAAAATGAAGGAATGGAAGCGTTATCTGACTGCCTTTATCTTCTTGTTTGCCTTGTCAATTGTTGTGATACAGAAGAAACGTAAGGTAAGCCGACAGCTTACGCCGTTACCTCCTGCCTTAGGGTGCTACTTTACATCCACTGAGATCTCTCATACTAGTGTGCTTTCATTCCTATCTCTTTCACTGTGTCGGGAATTTAACTTGGAATTGGGGAAATTTGTTACAAATCCAAATGCACCCAAAGTGTGGCACTGGGTTTATGTATTTGTTTAGCTGCTTTTGAGAAGTTTTTTTTTTTTTTAAGTTGGTTGAAGTGACTGATAATGCAGTAGCTGATCATTTCTCATGCTCATTATAGATGACATATGATGACATCACAGTTGTTCTTAGACAGCTCCCTCTGTTGATTGTTTATTGAGACCATTGCTGTGAGTGTAAACATTTTCGCAGATCAATTTGAGGAAATGACTAGTATTTTTGTGTGTGAAATTGTTTTGTCTTGTGAATATAGATGATCATAAATGTTATCATCCATATGTCACATATCATTGCATGCCGTACAACCTTTAAAGCCCAAATTATTAGTATTTGTCACCAATAAGTAGAAAAATAACCTGAAATTAAGTTTTACAATCCATAACTTATGAACGGGTTAGCCAAATTCATAAGGCATTTATAAATAATTGCTGTTAGGCATTACTGTGATTATGATGTCATAATGTGCACATAACCTTTTTGAAATAATGCAGTAAGCAACAAATCAATGATCGGCCATTAGGTTTTGTCAGATCAAGAAATTCTCACCCAAAGTTCAGAAGCTAAAGTGGAAGATGGATGTGACTTTTAATGTTCGACCTTTGACCTCGGAGCAATATGAGAAATGATCAAGCTACAGTTACCTTGGTAGCACAATTAATTGGCTTTGTACTAAACAATAGTTCTTACACCCCTCAAAATGTTGGCTCTCCCCGCCCCCTCTTTTTTCAGTTTTCTAACAAAATAATGACGTTTTCGAAAGATGTGGATTGAATAACCTTGTTCCCCTGGGTGAAAGGGTGCTTACAACTAACTAATGCAAATGCATGTACATTTTATAATGGTCTAAACCGAGTGTGTGATTCTATTAATTTAAGAATAACAGATCTACAAGCAGTAGCTGTTTTAAAGGAGCTGTGTCGTCTGGATTATACATTGTAGCAGGAAATGGAATAACCCTGTTACTACACACGCGGTCATGCCAGCGGTCACTTCACAGTTTAACAAAGACGGCACCGTTTGTGATTTGACCGCAAGCAGGCGTGTTTGCAGTATCTAGGTCAGAGTTCATCTTTCCATTCACAGCCACAGGCCTGCTATAATCATGATGACACAGCCCCTTTAACTAGATTGAGCTCGATCAGTTCAATGAAGTGAAATGGGCATTGTTAGAGGTCCTATGAAATGGTAGTTTTTCGGGCTTAATATGGTTTGCTATTTAAAAAGAATTAATACTTACTATATTTATGGTTTTGTTATGAGTTTACTTTTTAATTATCCCTCAAATCTTGTCTTATCCGTTTTGGTATCGCCTGGTGACAAGCTTTCGTGACATAGACCTACGCACCAAATGACAATGCAAACGCAGTGACAATGCACATTCCTGACCATTAGGCTCTGGTATGTTTCACTGCAGCCGTCCAAAGTCATCGGTATTTTGGATCTGATGGGAATCTGTGCAGACAGAAACCATCTTTAGTAGTGTTGCAACCAGCAACAATACCCATTGATGGCATTTTCCAGATAACAAAAGCCAAATATCAAAAGATTTGTCCAAATAAACTAAGTGCCTGAAGTAGCATAAGTTTGCATAATCTATCGCATCCACACATATCCATCACTGCACATCATCCAACAGCATTTGCCTTTGTCTATGTCATGAATTGTTCCCCTTTAGAGTTGCAGGTTTCACCCCTAATTTTAGGTTGTTTCTGTGGGGGTTTTTTTGCGATAAAAACCTCATATAAATTTCAAACAAACTTGCATTTATAGGTTAATATGGGCGTACTGTGTAGTTTAAACTGGAAAACAGTTATCATTCATAGGACCTTGAACGGGAGTTTATTTTAAGGTTACTCTGTAATTGAGCTGAATAACTCGACACGGGTCTTGCCTCCCGTCTTCTATTGGTACCCTCAATATCTGTCATAAAGACCCATGTATATATCTGTGTATCGGTGAAGATCATGGTGTCTGAGACTGAGAGGGAAGGTCCAGCTGCTGTTAATCCAGCCTCCCATGAATTCTATAATGTAGGTGTTGCTAGAGTCTTCCATCTCCCGGTTGCCTACTTGATACCCGCAGTGCTCCTCTAAGTAGATTCAAGAATCAAAAAGATACAAACTCACCTCCAAAACATGTTTATAGCAGTGGCTACTGTGTATAGTTGCAAGTATATCATAATCCTGAGAATAGTGGATTTGTCATCTTTTTTATGTCGAAGTAGTTTTCTTAAATCTTTCTTTGCAACAAAACTTGTTAGTTTAACACAAAAACAGTGCTACGTTTATCATAGTTAATAAGCATAACAGTAGAGAAAGTGTAAGTTAGAAAATTCAGTGTTTTTTCTTTGCTAAGTTCTCAGTCGAGTTCGCTGCCAGTGGTGATAGGTAAAGATTGTCGACCTTGTGATTTCCTTAAATAAGAATAAAAACGAACAGACAACTACAACTAGAACCTCTGACAGTCACTAATTTGACATAAAACCCTAAGTATTTCCCCCATGAATATTCATACTTACACCAACCACTTACATTCCTAATTTTGTAAGAATGATTGTCTAACAACACTGACCATCACCAATCATTGTGCACCACCATGCCCATTATACAGTTAATTACACAACCTCAACACATTCAAGATAAAGGCAAAAAAGTTTTCAGCCCCACGGAGAAATCTCCAATGGGTTAAATAAGTCAAATCTTTTTCTTGGCTTGTTTCGTTGTTCCCCTGTAAACTCATTATTTAACGATCTCTGAATAAGAAATTAAAAAGGGACTCTTTTCTAGAGGTCATTTTATTTTTGAATACTCATGTAGGTCTTGCATAGTAATGACATTGAAGTTGTATGTCTGTATATGGGATTTATGCATATGCATGAAATGTTTTCATAAGGTCATTGACTTCAAATTTACATGCATATTCATGAAAGCAAGGGTCTCTTTACCATTAGGGGTTGTTTTGGATGAATTAGACATGCAATATTCAAAATACATGCGGTAAGATTGTCAGAGGGCTTGATTCTGTAAATTACCTATCTTCAGAATCTTCAAACTTAGATTTAAACTTATTTGAATTCCTTTTTATGATTTGATTGATTTAGATTTAAATCATTTAAATATTTGCTTGGTTTCCAGGAAGGAGGAGCCAAGAGTAGTTTTAAAGACAAGCTTCATACGATAGAGAAAGTTTGTCAGACGATTCAGAATACTCTGGATGAAGTAGCATGCCTTGGGGAAAGAGTCAAAAAGTAAGTCCTTAAGGTAGAGTTTAATAATCAGTGCAGCTTGCTTCGGTGAAAGAGTTAACTCTGTTAGGAATGGGTTTCTACCAAACCTTACCTGCATTGAAGACGGGATTATAATATAGAGCAAGTTTGGGTGTCGACCTTTCGTCAATTTGTGATTTAAACCAAGCATGCGTGGTCTGTTTCCCCTTGAACACATCTAATCTTTTGACTTGTTTAAATAGTCAATGTATTATGTTGAGGAGATGATAGGATTAACAAACAGGTTGTTGAAGCAAATTGTTGACACGTAATTTTCATGTAATTTTCTATTATTTATTATAAACTTCTGTTATTTTTTATTATTTTCTGTACTTCAGTGCATTTATTAATTGATTATCTCACTGCAGAGATAACTTACTGTCATGTTGAACAAAACCTACCGTTAAAACTACTAATTAATTTTGACGTATCTTATGAATTTGAGTAGAGAAAACAGTGCTCTGGGGCAAGGTATGATCCAGTTGGAGTAGCTAGTCAAACCACGTAGCATTCGGCTGACGTCTAGATCGACGTTGGTTAAGTCTAGTCAACTGTAGTCACCCACCCAAACTTGCTCGTAGCTGCAGACATGGCAGACTAGGGTCCAATTTAAAAGAGCTGTTTAAGGCGAGAATTGCTCAGCACAAAAAACACTTGCTCAGCAAAAACAGCTTACCAGCCAAAATATCATGTAAAATGTAATCTGTTCGACTGGTTCCTTGCTAATTTTTGCTAAGCAGACAAAACTTAGTAACCACCATTTTAAGGGCCCTGGACCCTGGACCCAACTTAAGAAAACTCTTTAAAAAATTGCTTTCCAAATTTCTTTTAAGCAAAAAGATTGCAGGGTACCAATTGGAACAATGCAAATTATAATTAATAAAAGTGTTTCATGGACCTAGAACGCAATCAACATCAGTAGGAAAGTACTTCCACCGTCCAAACTGAACTTTAGTGGTGTATGACTTAATGATAACATTTTAATTTTAGCAATGTTTTTTTGTTTTTTTTTTTTCAGCACCTTCAATTTTACAGTACCGTGGCTGTCAAGTTTGGCGTGCATAGCTTTGTTAATAATTGCTATAGTACTGTATCTCATTCCACTAAGGTACCTGCTGTTGGCATGGGGTAGGTCTACACTTTCATAAATTTCCATTTGCAGAATTAATCAATAAAATAATTAAATATAAATAAAAAAGCAATAAACCAAAAGGGAAACTGACTGGGTATTTTTTTTTTTAAATCAATGTTGGGGTGAACAACAAAAAATTTACTTTGTTCACCCCAAAATAGATTTATAAATAAAAAAGGCCTTGAATGACAAGGATCTATGTGTGAGTTATAAAAAACAAATGTTGGATGCATTTCTTTCGTGCGTTGCAGAATGTGCGTTTCACTCTGTGAAATCTGGCTTTTCCATTTCACCTCCTTGCGAATACATTCTGCGACAATGCAGTCATATGCATCCAAGCGGCTATTAAATTGATTCTTTCAAAATTTACCTTCAACTTTGTTCTAACAAATATAACGGAAAATGTACACCATTGTTGTTTGTAGATTAAATTAATTGCCATCCTCTAGTTTTAAATAAATCATCAAATTTGGTGATTAGTACAACAACAACAACAGTTTGTAGTGTTTGGTCAGAGATTTTGTGCACGACCATATTTTGCTTTATTGTGACTGCAATCATCAAAGTAACCAAAGGTGATTGTATTCTATTGTATATTATTTTATTTTATTGTATTTTTGGGGAAAGCTTCCCATGGTTTTTCCTTCATTATTTCAGATGGACTTTTTTCTCTGGAGGATCGGTTCTGGTGTCACAGGGGATTTTGTCCCTTGGTGTGTGTGTTCCTCCCTACAGTAAACTAACATGGGTTGAAGGAAGTTGATTCAAAAGAGGGCGCTATCAGACAATATTTGTACACAAATTGCTGTATTGGGGACAGAATCACCAGGGGAGGGGGGGGGGACCCGAATCTCGTGCCACACCAGCATTAAGTTTGTAATCAGTGATCTTTCAGATCAATACTAGTCAATTTGTTTATATTGATAATCACCAATGCTATCCTTTAGCTTTACAAGTTAGTTAGATAGCTCCTAGATTTAAATATTTGTAATTTGTGAAAGAAATGCAAAGGTAGTGGGCTAGGCTGCAGAGTAATGCCAAGACAACTCAAAGAAGAACAATGATTTTAACAAAAACACTTTCTATATTTTTTGTCTCTTATTTTTTTGCCAGGTATCAATAAATTTACCAAGAAGTTGAGAAAGCCGCATGCGATTCCAAACAATGAACTGATGGACTTCCTGTCTCGAATTCCATCGGACAACCAGATTGTAAGTATGCACTCCCTCAAATAATGACATTGTGAAATCACGCAGAGCTTCCCTTAGGGTCAATACCAACTTTAAAAAAAATGTAGTTGTGGGTTATTATTTAGTTTCACACTTACACCAAATCTCAGCTTGACAAGTTCTTATCCTCTCAGTACTGCAATTCACACCACAATGCGCCCTCTCTTGTTGACCCTGGAGAGGAGATTTTACCAAATGGTGGTCGGCTAAAAACACTCAGCACAGGCAGTTTGGGACCTTTGAATGTCTGTCACGAACATAAGAAACGTTCATCAGCCTCAAAAAGCTGCTTTGCAAACCACAAAGGAACTTGAACAATGGTTGAACAGTGGTTGCTGCTTAATTACCAAAAACTTTTCCTACAATAAACTGCCAAAATGGCCTTTCCAGGGCAAACTGTAGAGGGCGCACTGTATTGTGAATTGCACATATTGAACGTCCATTAACACTGAAGCAGGTTGTGCAGTTGTTGTTTTCCCCAATGATGGATTGATTTTGTCATTCAGAAGGCTGCCTGTTGTATGCATTTTGGATGGTTAGGGATAAACACTTTATGGTGTTCTCTCATGCGCAACTCATCTTTGACGTGGTTTTTATTTCATGACTTCACAGAAACAGTACCAGGAACTGAGGCCTGAGAACCTTAGATCCGAATCTCCTAAGAAGAGAAGATGACGACCAGGGTTTCCATGGTTACAGCAAGCATCTTGGACAGAAATTCACAGAGCGGAAGATAAAATGGGAACCAGTAACAAACAGGATATTTTTCCTGACGTCATGGAAACATCTTTCTGTGTCTTAGCAGCAACATGAAATTTGCTTCTAGGACCTGTCTTCATGGTTGCGGTTCTCTGATTTGGGATTCCTTTGTTGTTTTTTGGGGACAACCAACCACAAGTGTGTTGTGTTTTTGGCCATGACAAGTAACCACCAACCAATTCAGCTTGCTGTGAAACTTTTTTATCTTCATTTTCGCTGATTTTGACCTCGTACGGTTGATGAATATTCATTATTAGTGACATCTGAACTATTTGTGTAAAATTAGGGGGAAGGCCCAGTGCAAGAAGTTTTTGCTTTTTACTGTGATACAAATTCATCTCAAAGTAACATTTTATGTCTAATTTGTATCCATCGGACTAAAGTTAAAGTGAATTTTTCAAAATATTTTGATATCATGAAATATGTCTCTATTATGTGCCTGTATAAATAATGGGGAAAACCAACCCTGCAGCTTCTCTGATAACTGCGTTGACAATTATAATGTCATACATTATCAGTCAGCACTTTTTGTATTTCTGAGCATGATTGTCTTTTGACCAGTTTGAAGTGAGAGTTTGAAAGAATATTTAAATTTTCAATCATAGATATTTTAGTTGAAATCTGGTTCAAAGGAGAAAACACACAACACAACTTCAGCTCTAATATCTCTTGAGTGTTAAACTGGTGTAATTATTGCATACGTTGACTGTACCTCTGGTAAAGTCAAAATCCTGTGTGAGCTCATTTTCTGAACGTCGTCTCATGTTTGTTCTTTCAATATCAGTACTTGTGTGCCTCTCTTGAAACTAGAGACTGTCAGTATGCCACAGCTGTCTACGTTTCATTCCGTCAGTAAGTTATATTGTGTATCAATGATGAGGTGGCTGTGATGTTGTAACAAGTCGGTTCTTTTCCTGCTGCTGGAAGTGCCAGGGCCTAATTCATAGTGCTGCTTGAGCACAAAAAGTAGCTAAGCACAACAAAATTTATGCTAACCAGAATAAGGTTACCAGCCAAAATACCATGTCACATTATGTTACTGGTGTTCTGCTATTTTTGCTTAGCAGAACATTTTTAAGCACTATTGTTTTATGCAGTGTTATAGCCTTGTGATAAGACCCTGGACTCAAACTCGTCTGCATCCGCATGCAACAAGCTGACCTGGCCTAGACAAACTTCCACAATATCAGGTATCAAGTGGATCAGATTGGCTTGGTGGGTTCTTTCCCTGCCTTTCACCTCTGTGGACCCCGGTTCGAATCCCACCTCAGACCTGGAGCCTCGCATGTGGTCTTTCAGTCCCTACCTGATTGCGTGGGTTTGCCCCATTTGTTGTTTTCTATTGACCATCTTGTTATTGGCACTTGCTGTGTTGGATGTGTATATGAATTAAATACCTTCTGATGTGGTATATGACAAGGTAATAACATGACAGAACTAACAATGTGGATTAAATGTGGGAGACTGGTTTTGGGAATGTTCCATCTTAAGTGGATTGATAATCTATTAAAATGTGTCAAATATACGAGGGACTTGATTCAAGACTAGTGGTGCGAAGGAATTGGAGACTTTTGAACACTAGATGGCAGCAAACTTACCAGGTAAATTTCCATTGTTTACATAGTTCTGAGCATGCCCACATGCTCTGCTGCTACCTAGTGTCTGCCATTTGGCAGTGGTTGTGCATAGAGTGAATTTGAGACTTGAAATTTGTTTATGTAGTGCCGCAGAGACAGATTGTAGATTTCTTTAAAAAAAAACTTTTTATAAACATTCAAAGCCTTTTTGAGACAAACCACAAACATGTATATATCTTTTTCTCTAAATGTTGCTATTTGTATATGTGTTATTTTGTAAATATTCACACCGGAAAAAATCATATATTCCTTTATTCGTAAAAAATGTTTCCAAATTTTGAATTTTTACATTATGTATTCAACGGAATGTATAGTGGTTTGATGTTTTTTTTGGTGAACTTTTCATCAAAATATATTATATAAAAAAGTTGTAATATTTTAACGACTTCTGGTAGATATCATTTCATAGACATGACCTGTGAAAAAGCAGAGTACTTTTTAAGTTTTCTTTTTTGGATTGTATTCGAAACAGGGTAAAAAAAAAACGAAAAGAATGTCTGTGTAACAGAAAGGGCATACCAACATTAATGTATTTTCTGTAGAAATAATATGACTTTATTCAGATATATGTAGATGATATATATACACTATATGTATGTTGTTTTTATTTTTTCTATTTTTTTAATGTATTTTTCATCAGATTCTTAGATTTAAACCTGTAAAGAGAAACCCTTGCTGTTTTTTTTACACCAGGTCCTTGGTGGTTTCGACACCGAATTACCAGGCTTCATTCAGTATTAAGTTGACTGCTGACATTGGTTAAATGAATGTATTTCTTTTACAGTGCTTTATCTCACCAATGCCCAGTTTTATAGCACTTTACTACTTAGCATGGAGCTATAAGATTGAGTTATATAGAGACGATGGTCTGCTGATGTCATGGCAAAGCCAAGTTAAAGTTCTGCACGTCAGTGTTTGCATTCAGATTTCAATAAACAGCAGCGTAGTTTTATTAGATACAGCCACTTAAAATGCATTTTTCTGGTCTTGTCTAAAAACATGGCAAAAGGTGAAAGCTGTAAGTTCAGAACATACATAAATGGATAGATTGAAATGAACCACAAATGTGTATAAGTTAACAGTCAAACTTAAAACTACTCAATGAAGCCTAGCCCTGAGCTGATGCCAAGCCCTTGAGCTCTGAAGCCAAGGTTTGTTAATCCTCCCAAGGTCCTGAACTAAAAATACATCTGACTGACTGAACTTTGACTTGCATGCATTATGCATCAGGAAAGGAGCCTAAAATCCAGTTGTATATTTCATGTTTGTTTTTCCTTCTAATTATGTTTGCATTGTATCAGGTCATGCCACATACCACACAATGCTTGCTTGCTTGAAATTAAAACACTTGCTCTTTTTACTAAATGTAAACATACTGGCTATCCTGCTGGTATAAGTTTGGTACTAACATGCATTCCTAAAGGTACTGGAACAGCTCTTAAGCTGCATGATTTGATCGTAATGTAATCTAGTGAAGTCTTGGAACAGATTTTTAGAAAATAAAAGTCATTCCCAAGTTTCTGTAGACTTCAGAGAGCAAGTCAAAGTGAAGTGGGCATGATTTAGTTGGGATTTTTTTGAAAACAATATTGAGGATAAGATAATGGGTTGCATACTTTGTGTTGGGAGTAGATCCACGGTAAAAGTAAGAACGACTCCATTTATTCCTGTGGCTTCTGAAATGCGAGAGCCAAAGCGTATACGTAGTTCACATTTGGACAAAAACCGCCATTTGCTTTTACAGTTAATTCCTTAAGAAATATACAAAGAAATACTACCTTTTTACTGCAGCTGTTTCTAAGCACAATGTGTGGCTTAATTCTATGTCTGTTTGTCCATCTTCTGACTCTAAAATGTGTGTTTTAAGTGAGATATGATTCATATTTGATGATGTGATGCAATTTCACAATTGTTGTTTCCACTAGAAGCAAGGAGGTGGTATTCTTTCCTCTACCCAACTTCTGATATTGATTTGGTGGAAGTATTTTATATGACAATGTGTCCTTGGACACAAATTAATGATGTTGTTTTTTAGATTCTCTCTCTAGGTTTGGGAATTTAAAAAAATTCTGTTTTTTGTTCATTTGATTATATCACCCGTATATCCATCACCGTGAATTGTAATTTTAAAATGTTAATACATCTGTCACCAACTATAATTATAGCTATCTCATTTATTTGGTTAATTGCAAAAACATATTACAGGTAATTTAGATTTAATTCCTTATTGTGTATCCAATGTTTTATGGTCCAAAAGATTTAAGATTACAAAAAGGGAGTTTGTATGTTTTTCTTTACTGAAAAGAGTTGTTTGTAAATTCTGGTAACTCTTCGGATTGATTCTCTTTATTTTATGGTGCATGATAATTATACAACTCAATAACAGAGATGACTTTCATTGAGAAACCTTTGGTTTTTTATTTGTTTTTATTTTATTTTTATTTTTTTATCCAAAGAAATATGTTTTGTTCATAAGAGATCAGTTGGCAAAAAAGTTGCTTTAAAAATGGCTAAGGTACACCATTGGAAACCATAGCCATGTATGTTAAAATGTCTGCACTTATCCCTCTGATTTTGTTCAAATAATTGTCCGTCAGGCCGGCCATAGATGAAATCCATTAATTTCCTATATCCCTATATTTCATTGAACATATCATTGTGTACTCATTAAGCGACACTTTGTGCTGTTTTTTTTTTTTTGTTTTTTTTTGCAGTGTATGCATGTACAAAAGGTCTTCATACTGCCTGTGCAATACTCATTAAAAATCTTGAGGTTGTTTCAATAGCTCTGTGTAGTGTTGATTTTATTTGCCCGCTTGAGATGCACAAAACTATAGTGCGCCGTTTGTCAATTAGTTGTTCAGCGCATTTTTAACATGTTTTTACCATGGTTTAAACAATTGACAAATGGCGTCCCATACAAAACAACCATGTTGTGTTTAGTTTCAAATTTTAAGAGGTACTCCTATTAGTTGGATTTTGATTTTTCTCTACGCTCTGAAGCTACCTATGACTACGCGCGCAGATAAATTCACAACTACGTCATTTTTTTTAAAGGATCGCTATCCGTAGTCTTGGCACAAGACGTTTCTATAGACCTTTGCTGATAAACAAACTGGATGGCATGGACGGCCAAATGTAGCAAAACATTCAAGTCTTGTTGACAGACATTTTGACAAAATTCAACGTTTTGCAAAATTCATATTTAAAGAAAATGCATTCAATTATTTGTTGATTTGTTACCAACAAATTCAACAGTAATTTTGAATACTTTTTGTGTGACATTTGCAAACTGATTATCTGTTTTTGCTTTGCATCAATGGCTCTAGGCAAAGTATCCACTCTTATCACAAGCTATTGTCGGTAGAGGGCGCTGTATCTACACTTACTGGCTCGTTTGGTTCACGGCTTTCTTACCACCCCCCCCCCCCCCCCCCCCCGGAAAAAAGGGAATACAAAGTGAATGTTTTGGCTTCGTTTTTTTGTATTATTATTATTTCTGTTTTTTTAAGATTATCCTAAATAAGTGCTTAAAATTTTTACTTGTCCAGAGGGCTTTACCACAGCCTATTATTTAGGATATTTACTTGCCTTTCCATCTAGCATTTAGTGATCTCACACGGGGAACTTGATTTGAATTTGTCATATGATATTCTTTTCTTTTTATGCTTTCTGTGCTATTGTCAATAAATTGGTTTTAGTTCTCATTTAATGATATACAAATATTGACTGCTTGGAGTACTTTGGTTAAAACTACGACTGAATGACGTAATTTTCCCTTTTCATAAAGGAAAACATCTGAAAACTTTTGAACTTCTTTTGCATGAAAACCCAGAGAGGCTCAGAAGGCAGCTGAGGTCAATGTCGTCTGGTCGTTCCAAATGATGTTGCAGTTTTGCTCTGCATGCTTTGTATTGTTATATTCAGTCTGGGTCCCTCATCCATATATATCACCCTGGGCAAACAAACATCTAAAATTGACAGGCATGTGTTATTAACACTGATAATGTACCGGCATTTTAAAATCCCCCTTTTTGACACGGATTTACACTATTATACTAAAGGTAACTGCAGGATCAAAAATTTTGATGGATTTCCCCCCCCCCCCCCCCCCCACCAAATAAAAAAAAAAAAAAATAAAAAAATGAAGTACAGTAGTAACCAATAGCGTGATAAAGTTCTCTTTTATGTTCTAACCGTGACACACTAGTTTCCATTGACATTAAAATTTGGGGCTACTATTCTTTGGATAATGGGGCCAAAAGAATCACAAGGGCAACCTTGGATTGGACTTGGACACAGTTATCAACAAACTTAGTCAGTTAAGATTTACTTCTGCGAGACAAGTCAAACTCTTGTCTAGAATTAAATCATTTTACTTGACGAGAAAGTTCACACAAAGATGTGATCGATGATTATTTATTATAGTTTTGCAATGAAGTTGTTTTATAGTAGTTTTTGCCCATACTTTTTTTTTAAAACTGCATTTGTCTTTTGAGAAGAGAGTATTTAATGACATACAACTTCAGCAATCAGATAATATATAGCAATCCCACAGTTAACTTTCCTGTATTACCGACGCTGTACGACATCTATAAGTATAACAGTTGTCTGAGTAGAACTGGGTTTTTTCCCCCACAACTAACACTTCTGTACTGAAGTTTATGTCAACGTGAGCTATTCCCCATCTCACTAGGTGGTCCTTTGTATCAAGTTTATATTAAGGGGGCAATATTGTTCCTGTTCGAATGGACGGTTTCTGATAGTTGAGACTTGGTCGCCTATCCACGAGGACCATGACACTCCCCACTGTATCCTCTTTCTCCCTTAAGCCCCTTTGATCCCTTTGATCCACTGGTTCCTCTATATCCTTTTGGCCCAGTTGATCCTGCTGTTCCACGTGCTCCAGAGTTCCCTTTCTCTCCAGGTTGACCAGTGGTTCCTGGATGTCCATGGTCTCCTTTAGACCCTGTTGCTCCATTCAGTCCACGTTGTCCTTTTGCTCCAGAATGTCCTTGTGATCCTTTTGCCCCAGTTGGTCCAGCTGGTCCTCTTGGTCCAGGGTTTCCTTTCCCTCCAGATGCTCCCCTGGATCCAGGACTTCCACGGTTTCCTTTAGATCCTTTTGCTCCATTCAGTCCACGTTGTCCTTTTGCTCCAGATTGTCCTTGTGATCCTTTTGTCCCAGTTGGTCCAGTTGATCCTCTCATTCCAGGGTTTCCTTTCTCTCCGGCTGGTCCAGGAAATCCAGGAGTTCCAAGATCTCCTTTAGATCCTTTTGGTCCATTCAGTCCACTTTGTCCTTTTGTTCCAGATTGTCCTTGTGATCCTTTTGGCCCAGTTTGTCCAGTTGATCCTCTTATTCCAGTGTTTCCTTTCTCTCCGGCTGGTCCAGAAGGGCCAGGAGTTCCAAGGTCTCCTTTGTCTCCTGTATTGCCAGGTAGGCCAGGTACACCTGGCAGTCCTCTCTCACCTTGTCCGATTATCATCTCTCCTTTGGGACCAAGCTTCCCCGGATATCCTTGCCTTCCAGGTTCTCCTTTCTCTCCATGTGGCCCCAACTCCCCAGGCTCACCTTTCAGACCTTGCATTCCCTGTTCTCCAGGATGCCCTGGTTCTCCTGGAGGCCCGGGAGGTCCAGGAGGTCCTGGGGGACCAGGCAGACATACTCCACGGTCCCCTTTTGGTCCCATAATACCAGGAGTTCCAGGTACACCAGGAACACCATTGTTGCATGCCACCTGGCAGCAAGAAGAACAGGCGTTTTGAGGGTTGGTGGAGGTGGATGATGCTTGCTCTTCTATTGAGGGTTGCTCGGTGTCTGACATCCTCACAGCATTGATGTTATGCAAAACCAGCAACAAAATGAATAAAGACGCTTGCTTCTTTATCTGAAAAGAAAAAACGCGCTACCGTTTACTTTTTTCCTTCTTTTTTTAAAGATATGTATTACTCTTTTAAACCACATCCAAAACGTTCATCCCCATCTACAGTGACTAGGTGATGTGCAGTTTTAAAGAAAAGTGCCGTTACTATGTTTCAAATTATTTGACAGAACCGAAGTGTTGAAGCCGGTTCACATTCACATAAACTGACCCCAACGATTAGGACGACCTTTTAAAATTTTATGATAAACATGTTGACAGTGCAAATGAAATGACAGCCACAATTCCATTTTGAAATGGAAGAGTTGAGAAATAATTCTGGTGATTTGAACTTCTAATTAGTGTTAGTTCCAATGTCTTATTACATCTACATAATTAATTGACGTGAACTGAACAGCGTCTCAGACCCCTATCACTTCAGTGATTTGTTGCAGTATGCGTGGAATTTGTTTGAGACAATTACAACGAAGTATTTACAGCATTGGTGGTGGTCTCCATATAATTATAGCAATTTACTTATTACCCTTCTTCTTTCCAACGAGCCTTGAAAATGCTTCTTCTGCCAAACGCCCAGGTCGATTTCAACCAAACTTGAACACAAAAACCCCTGACCCAAAGTTCATGTAAAGTATTCCCAAATCGGGGTCAGAGGTCACGTGAAATCATTAGAGGTCATTGTGTCAAAATCTTTCAAAAACAACTTCTGCAAATTACGTGCTATTGATCAGCAAACTTGGCTGCAAGAGCACCTGACGCAAGCTTCATATGGGGTGCTCCCAGATCGGGATCAAAGGTCACGTAGGGGTCACTAGAGATAGTTTTGTTTAAATCTTCCAAAGACCACTTCTTTTGCAAATTACGTGCTATGATTATCAAACTTTGTCACAAGAACCATTGACATAAGCTTGATATGAGATATTCCCAGATTGGGGTCAAAGGTAACACAGGGGTCAGTACAGGTCATTCGTCAAATACTGACGACTAAGGTTCGTGCACAATATTGCTGTCCAGTTATGTATTTATGTCTCTTTGAGAAATGTTTGTTGAAAAGAAAAATGTACGCGTACATAACTTTTGACACAGCCATCTGCTTTTAAATAAATCCATAGTTATTTCATACACAATAGAATAAACATATTAAGTGAGCTACAACACCTCATATAAACATCAAGTTCATTGTAAATAATTTTTTTAAGATTTGACATTCTTAATATTTTATTTTTGCAGGTATTCATTTTACGAGCTACAATGTTCAACTCAGTTTACAACATTAGACGGGTAAACACCGGGTAGATGAAAGAGCAGTTGGTGACAAAAAAACTTTTCAGTGAAGCTGTCTCCACAAGTAATGATTCTAGAAAAACAATCTATGGTTGGTCTCATAGTCCCCGTTACATCCACCAGAACATTGGGTTCTGTGACACACACATCGAAAATCACTGACAGACTGTGTCTGAATTGATGGCTTCGGCAGTGGCTATCGCTGGATACAGATAAGTCATATTCTTCAACGTTGACGTTGCAGCCAATGGCCATAGCCGTAGCCGAAGCCACTTGATTCGGACACGGCATTTTAAAGTCCAGAGCGAATTGTGTGATATCGCCCTCTGTTGGCGATGTATTGAGAACAAGCACACAATAGCGTCGTGAAGCAAAAACTACAAAAATGTCTGAATTCAATAACCGTATTTGCTCTGATCTATAACTTTCGGCTTTAGTAAAAAGTAATCAACTTGAAATGTTATACCAGAACCTTTTTTTATGGCTAGCATAAATACATTTATGGTTGTAGACTTTGGAAGTTGCTATAATTTCACATTTTAACCTTTACAATAGCATTCAGTATAATTAAACTGCACCGTTACATTGGTCGTGTTGCTTGTGATATACTAAAATGTTAAACCATTGTAATGAGAACGAAAGGTTAAATTATCTCTGGTGTTTGGAAGCAGAATGACCCACTAGTTATTTATGGCAAAAGGAAACATTGCTTCTAAAATCTCATAAAATTTTGCTGTTTGGAATAGTTCCTTACCATTTTTAATTAATTAGTGAGTAGTGATGCAAAAAAAACACATACATTTTGCCTCTGGAAATACAACCATCGAAATTAAACTAAAAAACAAACACAATTTCAAGGTATGTTTATGTGGATTATTCTATTCTTAAAATATCTACTCAGCCCAACCATGTTTTATAACAAACGTTTTTTATAGGCCTGCTTAACGACCGATTTCGTGCTTAACGAGCGTGTCAAGCAGATTTTCAATTTCATAGCCTCCGTTAAGCACGATTTTTTGCTTAACGTGGTAAGCAACCAAAAAGCAGCCTTAGACACTCGCTTTTATGCTTAAGCAAGTCATGTTGTGTCAAAATGGCCGTTATAAGTAATTCGGAGGAGAGTCCCGATATTGTCATGATAATCAACGTTATTATCCTGTTAAAAGAGGAGTTTTCTCGGCCGTTAAGCAGCTCTATGGAATTGAGCCCCGGTCATGATTGTTTCGTAAAAGTTGGGGAGGTAGAGCTTTCTGCGCTACCAGCCAGGCTTCTGATGGATGATACACAAGCCTACATCCTTCCGGACTGTAAAGGGGGTTACCCTGTTTCAGCCCCAGGAGTAGGTGGCAACAGCCCCTGGGAAAACAGTTTATTGGTAGCCCACACCTCGAGTGGCTTACTGGCGACTTGCGTAGCATTTTTATTAAAATTTGATAAAAAATATTGTGGAACCAAAAAGCAGGCAGATTATTTTACATTAAAATGAAAAGTAATGATCTTTACTTTGATAATACATCAGTTGTGCGCTTGCGTGTGACTTACCTGTAATACGCACAATCACAACCTGGAAGGCGACGCGTAAAAAAACCGCTGCCAAAAACAGTCGCCGCGTGTTTTTTTTTCGGGGGGTGTGTTTTAGCAGGACGACATTGCATGGGGCATTTAATGATATGTGGTCGCCAGAGTGCTAGACCATAATATGCCAATCAAGTTTGCCACGACAGTCCATTATGACCTTCTGTACCAGATAGCAGATCGCCGCGGGAGACTTATTCTGTAAGAATGAATTGCAAGAATGACGCTTAACTTTTCCCTTCAGACACCCCCAGACGTTTGGGGTTTTATCAAAGACAAATATACTGCTAATAATAATATTCCGGGTCTAAAGGGAACACATCATCGTACCCATCTTCTCCACGTTCTCCCGGTAATCCGCGTGGTCCTCGTGCCCCAGTTTGTCCTTTTTGCCCCCTTGCCCCTTTTGATACACTCGGCAATCCTCTTGCACCGGTGCATCCTTTCCCTCCGCTTGGTCCTTTTGGTCCAGGACTTCCACGGTTTCCTTTAGATCCTGTTGCTCCATTCAGTCCACGTTGTCCTTTTGCTCCAGATTGTCCTCGTGATCCTCTTGGCCCAGTTGGTCCAGTTGATCCTCTCATTCCAGGGTTTCCTTTCTCTCCAGCTGGTCCAGGAAGTCCACGAGTTCCAAGGTCTCCTTTAGATCCTGTTGCTCCATTCAGTCCAAGCTGCCCTTTTGCCCCAGGTTGCCCCTGTGATCCTTTTGGCCCAATTGGTCCAGTCAAGCCTCTCACTCCAGTGTTTCCTTTCTCTCCGGCTGGTCCAGTATGTCCAGGAGTTCCATGGTCTCCTTTCGATCCTGTTGCTCCATCCAACCCACTTTGTCCTCGTTCCCCAGGTTGCCCTTGTGACCCTTTCATCCCAACTAGGCCAGTCAGTCCGCTTATTCCAGGTTTTCCTTTCTCTCCGGCTGATCCAAAATGTCCAGGAGTTCCAAGGTCTCCTTTGTTTCCTGCTTTGCCAGGTAAGCCGGGTGCACCTGGCAGTCCTCTCCCATCACCTTGTCCGGGTATAATTTCTCCTTTATGACCAAGCTTCCCTGGATTTCCCTGCTCTCCAGGTTCACCTTTCTCCCCATATGGCCCAACCTCCCCAGACTCCCCATTCAGTCCTTCATTTCCTTGCTTCCCAGGATGCCCAGGTTCCCCTGGTGGTCCCGGATGTCCTGGAGGTCCTGAGGGACCAGGCAGGCCTACTCCACTGTCCCCACTTGGTCCCTTAAGACCAGGAGTTCCTGGCACGCCAGGAATTCCAGGTATGCCAGGAATACCATTGTTACATGCCACCATTTGGCAGACAGGGTAACAGGCGTTTTGAGGGTTGGTGGAGGTGGATGATGCTTGCTCTTCCACTGAGGGTTGATCAGTGCCTGATATCCTCACAGCATTGATGTCATGCAAAACCAGCAACAAAATGAATAAAGACGCTTGCTTCTTCACCTGAAATAAAACCACCCTCCTTTCTAAAAAATTAGGATTTCTATTAGATTGTATCTATTATAATCTGCTTTTAAAACACATCTAAATCGATCATCTCGATCTTTAAGAAACAGGTGTAGATGTAAATGTCCAGCCTCCTGCAGAGCGGCTCAGCCGGGTGGAATATCCTTAAGGAAATTGTAATATTTTCTGATACTCTATATGGTTGTAAAGGCTTAGCATTCTTCTCACTATCCGCATTCACGTAAATATTCACGTAAATATTCACATCAATGCTCACGTAAATATTCACGACATTGGCAAAATCGTGATACGCCAAAATTGGCGTACATTTTTGCGACTTGGGCCACAGTTGTGAATATTTGTGCAAATATTGGTGTATATTTTTACGATTTGTGCCCCAAGTTGCAAATATTTACGTAAATATTTGCGTAGATATACTTGTACAATGTCCCTTTAATATGGTGTTACATATGTGCCACCCCCCCCCCCCCCACAAACAAAGACAAATTTCCTTCGCATTTGTTTGTCTCTGTTTGCGTCGCACTTTTTGTTTTGCGTCGCATTAATTTTTTTACATGGCATTTTTGTTTCCGTCGCATTTTTTATGTCGCTTTTTTTCCTTCGCATTTTTCTTTTCCGCCAAATAATCATCACAAATGTGACGGACACGTGGCCAATAAAAAAATGCGACGGGAGAAAAAATGCAGTGCAAAAAAAGAAAAATGCGACGCAAAAAAAAATGCGACGCAAAAAAAAACCAAACAAACAAATGCAACGGGAAAAAAGGCCACGGAAATATTTCTTGGGATGGCACATAATGGAACACCATACCAGCGGCGTAGCGACCGGGGGTGGTGGGGGGGGGGGGGGGGGGGGTGACACCCCCAATATTTTCCCGAAGTCGGCATTTGGAGCTACAGTCGGAAAATTGAGCACCAAACCTATCCGAGTAAGGGCTCGGGCTGAACACAAATCCATTCGGTATTAGCCTAGAGATTTGCCGACTGGATTGCCGACTGAAAATTTTAGTTTAATCCTTGTAGTGTGAGAAGTCAAACTTTGAGTTACCAAATTCAATATTCTCGGCAACATGCGTAAAGCTACGCCCTGAAAACACTAAAAGCCGTAGAGCGTCCGGGGGCTTCGCCCCGGACCCACATAAGAATTGTTGCCCCTATAAGCTCCAACAGTAGGGGATTTGTCCCAAGTCCAAAGTATTCAAAGTTTGAATTTCAAAATTAAACGTATATTTTCGCCAACTTGACGGTCTTCCTTAGCCCTGAAAACACTTTAAACCATAGAGCGTCCGGGGCTTCACCCCCTGGACCCCCACTAGAATTTGTGTCTATATACTCCAACAGGAGATTCGCAAAATAAATTACGGTTTCCAAAGCTTGCTTGTCGAATATGAGTCGTCGAATGATCGGCATCTGAGGGCCATTTCAAACCCTCGAACCACCGAAAAACCTCATGAACGCTCGGAGGCTATGCCCCCGAACCCCCCCCCCCCCCCATGTCATTGTGCTGTTACTTTCATTTGATAATGTCAGTCGGCAAATTTCGGCTTCCATTCCCCCCCCCCCCCCCAAAGAAAGTGACTTCGCTACGCCGCTGCACCATAATTTAAAGCCATCATACTAGAGGGCGACCAAGAAGATATGTCTCGGGGACACAGTTTCAATTTAGACAGTTCGGTCTGGAACAGAGTCTAAGCCGTCCACACCGGAAGCCCAAAACTTTGCGCGTTAAGCTGATGCGCGCACATTAGACATGCAAATTGACTTGGCAACGGGATAAGAAATTGGAAGGAATTACTTACTGGCTTCATCTTCAGTAATTGAGTAGTGTTACTTTATTTCTTGAAGAAGTTGACAATTGTACTCCAAGACTTTGTGTGTAGTTAGAGATACAAGACTTTACTTTTATTTAACGTTCACTCAAAATTGGTGCATTCATTCAAAGGCAGGGCTTCCCAATGAAGACTTTGGGTTGCCTGTTTTCGTTTTCAACACCAATAACTTTTTCCACCGAGAGATATGTACGTTTAATATAAAATTGCACAGTTCTAAATTTCGAATCTTAAATACTTTCAATTAAAAACAGAAGTCGTTTATCAGATTTTAATGAATATGAAGTATTACCCCGCTAAATAAAATGGAACCAGCTCTTTTTGATATAAATGCTGTAAACATTACTTTATGATCATGCGTAGTCGCGTCCTACATGTTTTATTTACCTCTAGCTGCGATTGAAGTCTGTTAGGACGATCTTTCTTTGGTCCAAACTCAAACCCATGAGAGTTCTATGAACCGGATTTGTACAAATTGATCATCAAGCAATAAACCACAAGGGAAACTGACTGCGGGTAAATTTAAAAAAGAACATTATGATCAGGTTACTTGAATTTTAAACTACTGCTAATTTCCCCACACGGCTGCTGTGATGACATTTTGAAAGTCTGTCGGTAGCAACTTTTGCTCGGTCATTAAACTGTGATTTTAGCGCGTGGACAACATTGGCTAGTATCCACACTTTAGTGAACCAATATATACATGAAATAACAAACCCGTGACAGTGGATTTTAAGCAAAATCGGAAAAAGCTGCTGAATGAAATCTGCAAGACAGGCAAAACAAAACACTATCTTAGAATTTTAGTCAAGCCATATTGTGACATTAAGCAAATCAGGTTTTGGACTCGTGAGATAAAAACTCATTGTTTTACTTATTTCTCAAAAATATAGCATTTCAAGCAAATAATGCCATGGGAAGTTTTCTATCATGACCATCTTTATACCATGTAAGTTATGTGCAAATCTGTGAACATTGATAATTTTAACCTTAATAGTTTGCACACCCGACAAGCAAAGAACTGTGACACAATTTTTAAATAACGGCATATCAGATTTATTTGTTTCTCACGATGATCACTTTTCTTGTACCAGAACAAACTTTATACAAAGTTGAGCTCTCTAATTTTAACAAGAAAAAGCAGGGTTTTTTTTATTTTATAATTACCAGTTTTAAACCACGTCTTAAAATGTTCCTTGAAAAAATGTTGACGCATCAAACTTCATGGTATTTGGGTCGGTCACGTCCTCGATTGCAAAAACTTGTATGATGTTGAAATCTCATTAAAAGGTGAAGTCGTTGTAGATGTTAGAGCAAGTTTCATTAGGGGTCGTGTTAGATTATGTTATGGACTGAACATAGTTGAATTAAGTGTTTAACTATAAAAACGGCAATCCTCTAACAAAATAAGTTTCTAAGACATCGTGCTATTAAATTAAGCCTTGACTACCCAACTTGACCTTCAAGTTAAGCACTGCCGTGGTTTTGCCTTCGCTACTTTATAACCGTTTTGCTAGGTTATTCGTTTTACCAAACAGTGCCCACAGTGTCGACTTGCATCATATTCTTTTCCAATCTTGACTCAACGTTATTTCAATTAATTGGTTTGCCCGTAAGGGTCACCATGTTATTATTAGGCCTAATAAAATCAAAAAAGTTATATTCTTCTTAACAAACGCGGCGAGTCACTTGCCATTGATATCATGTCCTGATTTAAAAAACGATGGAAGTCTGTTAGGAAGATCTTTGGTCCAAACTCAAACCCATGAGAATTCATGAACCAGATTTGTACAAAGTTATGATCGTGATACTTGAATTTTGAACTCCTGCTAATTTCTCCAAGGCTGCTGAGATGACATGTTGAAAGTTAGTCAATACAAACGTTTGCCCAGTCATTAATGCACGTGGACAACATTAGTTGTTGTCAAAGACCAGCACACACACTTTATGTGAACCAACATAAAATAACGAACCTGTGAAAATTCAAGCTCAATCGGTCATCAGCAGAGTCACGAGAAAAAGTGAAAAAACTGTTATAGTTTCACTTTGGACTCGTGAGATAAAAAACTCATTGTTCTACTCACTTCTCAAAAAAATATAGCATATCAAGCAAAAACATGTCATGAGAAGTTTTCCACCATGACCATCTTTATACCATAAAAACATTTTTATGTGAACATTTATAATTTTCAATCTTTATGTTTTGCACAATCTACAAGCAAAGAACTTCAACACAAATTTTAAATGACGGCATATAAGATTTACTTGTTTCTCACGATGATCAATTTTCTTGTAACAGTACAAAATTTATACAAATTTCAGCTCTCTAGTTTAAATTTTTTTTATTTATTGATTTTTTTTTTTTTTTTAATAATATCTACCAGCTTTAAATCACGTTTTAAACTGTACTCAGAAAAAAATGTTGACGAATCAAACTTCATGATATTTGGGTCGGTCACGTCCTTGAAATCTCATTAAAAGGTGAAGTCGTTGTAGATGTTAGAGCAAGTTTCATTAGGGGTCGTGTTAGATTATGTTATGGACTGAACATAATGATTGAGTATTCAACTAAAAACGGTAATTCTCCACAAAATAAGTTTCTACGACATTCTTCTAAGCCCTGTCTACCAACTTGACCTTCAAGATGTTGAGTAGTGCCTTCATTAATTTGATTGTTTTGATGTTGTGTGGCTGTTCGAATTTTCCCACAAGCTAATCGAACTTCACTACACCGTTTTGCTGTTGTTATTCTTATTCTCATAGACCACAGTGTCGACTTGCATCTTGTTCTTTTCTAATTTTGATTCAAAGTTATTTTTAATTAATTAGTTTGCTCTTAAGGGTCACCATAACTACTATTATTAATCTTAGAACAAACGCGGAGTGTTTTCCCATTGCATGGTGCTTTGGTAAAAATGAACGATACCATTATTTAGGATTGCGTGAAATAGCGCCCTCTTGGTGATTAACATCTAGATGGCCAGTTCGGGCGTGTGATGGATAGAGCATGGGGGTTGCTCGTGCAGACAAAAATAAGCACAATTTCAGACTTAAATTCAAGTCTACCGCGTCCATATTGGCGACGTTAGTTTTGTTAACGTTATCGCCACCACTGATATCGCAACAAATCTTACTGGAGAAGTGAGATATAGTGTGTCAATGCATGGTCGAACAAAACAAGTTTTGGACCAGGTTCATAGACTTGTCCAGTCCCTCCTAAGCTAGTCGTTGTTGCGCCCTCTACCGGTGACTAATATAAAAACTAGCCTGTTAATCATTCATACATTCCTGTCAGGCGTCAGCAACTAATGCCCTCATGAACTACGCCTGGCCTGTCAAATAGTCTTCAAGATTTTCCAACTGAAGCACCCTTTGCAAAGTGACAATCTGGCATTGTCCCCTCAAACATGAAATTCTTAACATTTTATATTTTGTAGATTGCAGGCTGGCATAGTGCATCGATCTTTAAAACCAGAGGATGATATTGAATGGTCAGACTGTAGGAGGGTTATTATCCCAATATGAATTCATGCTCACCCTCCTACTAACCGTTTCAGTCCAAATCATGGTTGTGTACACTTTGATCTAATGTTAATGCTATAGTGTACAAAGAATGGATTTTTGAAAGGTTTCAAAATAATATGGTCAATCAGAAGGGGTTAACAAAACAAAAAACCGATTGCGAAAAGAGAAATGAAACAATACCAAACTAATGCAAGAACACTTCACACAGCTTTAGACTTTCCAACTTTTCTTCTTTATTCAAGTTTTTTGAAATTTCAACACAAAATCTGCCATTTCTGGAGAAACAGATGGAACTAGATAAAACAGTAAATGTCCTAAATGACCACTTCTGTGTGAGCTCCAATACCCAAAGACAATCCAAGAATTACATTTCGTTTCATGGTCCTGCTGTAAAGTGATGAAAAACTCTTGGGAGTCTGATGTTGACATTTGGAATGTTGCATCAATGTCCATCACGCCAAAATAATCCGTCTCCTGTTCCACACAATTCAGTTCCAAAAAGACAAGCTGGAAAATCTTCAAATGTTTTTATATCCTGCATTATATGATTTATTTAGCTCCTGCTTGAGCCTGGGCGCCTGCTTGGGCCTTCCTCTGGGCAGCCAAGATGGCAATCATCTCTTCCCTCTTTCTCCTTCCACGACGGAGTGTGCCCAGCTGTTGAGCAAAAGAAACACAACATAATGTTATCATTTCAATGTATTTCATACTCTGCGTTTTCATAAAATCTTGACTTGTTATTTTATGATTCAATTAAAAATTTGGCAAAGTTCTTTGCAGGGGTTGACAAATCCTATCGCCCGATGCCCAGGACACCAAATCCTGTCATCAGTCAACTGTTTTTGTTGGCGGCAACAGTCCAACAGAAAACACTTATTTTCAACATCGGGCACAAATTAAATTATCAAACTTCACTTGGTATGTTCGTTCAATTTACAAATAATGGGAGTAATGAGGTAATCTTTTTGTCCATAAAAAACATCAAAACTCCGTCTGAGGAGGATGCATGGCACTTGGGAGTCGGCTACAGACCACTAACACACCATGCTCGCAAAGATTAACGGAACACATACAAACCCCTTCCCCACATAACAAACTTTCCTATCAGCTTATACGACAACCTCCCTATCCCACACATGGCACGTAACAGATTTCCCTGTTAGTCGATAAATGACGATCTTGAGGCTCAAGTCTGTGTTGGAGTGGCTGGACATAACAGCAACGCCTTCATTTCACACACTGTGTACTTACAGTTGTACATAACATGAATACTGTATACTTAATTGGTGGTCCGTGAAGAGAAGCTCAGTAAAGTTTCTATCAAACATGTTAAAAGACACAAAGGTAAAGACACAATGAGGCAATTGCCATCATTGTCCTCGTAATAATATTTATCTCATTTCCTACTTACCCTTTTCTTGCAGAACTTCAGGGCTCTCTTGTCCTTGCTGATTTTGAGCAACTCCATGCAGCGTTTCTCGTATGGAGCAAAGCCAACTACCTCACGGACCAAGTCACGAACAAACTTCACATGCTTGCGAGGCTATCATAAAAAAGCATCACAATAATTAGAATCAAAACATCAAAACAAAAATGTTCTTCAAAGGACCTTGAGGCACTTTCATCAGAGAAATGTTTATCTCAACAGAAACTTTTCAAATAGTCACCATGGCAATGACGACATACATGTATATCAATGTCACATAATGACAATGCCTTCTTAAAGTAGGAGGGTTAATCACAGGACCATGCTGTGGTGCAAAACTGTTTGCTTTGCCACCTCACTGGATTATAAGTGATCACAAAATCCAACCGCCAGTGACAATGCCCCATAAGTTACTGTACAATGCCAGAAAGTGAAGTGCCTATGTGAGGATTCTAAAAAAATGGTGCCATTCAAGTTGGCTTTAAAGAAACTCTTTGACTATGAGCAAGTTGGAGTGTGCACATGAAACAAGGCTACCGGGACCAGGGAAGAAACCAAGGTCCTGAGGCTGGTTCCAAATGGTCGACCACAGTGGTCAACCAATGGTCGACCAGCCTGGGTTCGGGTCAAGATGGTTGACCTTTAGTTAACCATAGTTCGCACTTGCTCTATAATGACAGACGCATTATGGGACCTTAGTATTATTTACAACACAACAACCTACAAAGTAGGTGTAACTTGGGGGGAGGGAAAAATTATTATCATTACTTACTCCCTTTTTCTTGGGTTTGACGACATTTTTGGTTGTTTTGAAGCCCTTGTTCAGGCCAACACACATATCGTGCTGGATTGCCATTTCTGTGAACAAATCAAAACAGAGGATGGTTTACGTACAAACATTTTACATGGACCTGATAGAAATACACAGATGAAAGACTTTATAAGAGTTCTGTCAGTCTTTACTTTGGAAAGTTTCGGTCTTTTTTTTTTTTTTTTTACTGAAACATGTTTTCTCTATAATGTTTTTAGAAAAGAATGCCAACCTACACTTTGTAAGTTAGTCAAAAAAGTAAATAAGGTTTTTAAAATGTAAAAAAATAATCAATAATAAAATAAAAAATGAATAATAACAATAAAATAAATAAATAAATAAGACATATATTTATATAAATGGCATTCATAGTAGAGGTAAGGCTAGTACTTGTTTTTATCATGTTTAAACAGGTCGGATACGTAATTTTTGTCAAAATGTGCCATACATGAAATAATGCAACCAGGGCCCAATTTCATACAGATTTTTATAATGTAAATAATGCCAGTAAATAAACCTCATTGTTAGACTTCCCAGCGGAGTATATTCAGGAGGAAAATCACCAAGTACCAAGTAAGTAAATAAATGTTTGTGCTTACTATTGCAGAAAAACATACGTAAGCAAACGTGTATTTCAAATCATAAACAAATGATCAATGAAAGATTTGGCAACGCGTGTGTGCGTGTTGTTCGCAATGGATTTGCACTGTTGCATAACTCATCTACTTACAATACAAATACAACATTACCACAGAGGCAACAAGCTAGTGTGCTTTGGTTTTTGTCACCCTCCGTTTTGGAAACTTAAGATTTTGTACACAGGTACTAAATTCTGATGGGACTTCACTTGGACCCTACATACACGCCAGATCATGTCCAAAGGCAAATGTTTAAAAAGGCGTCGTTGTGTGTCCAGTATCTCGCTAATTTTCTTCGTTCGTCCACATACCCCTCCATGAGCCTAAATAAACCAGTACAAAAATGTATGGCCGGATAAAACGCTATTTCTCAATTTTAGCTTTAAACCATGTAGCTTTACGGCACCGTGTTTGTAATTTACACAACTAAAACGACTAGTCGATTAGGAAAAATAATTCCAAGCTACATTTCAATGGTGTAATGCCATGGCATGAATTATGGTTCCGATGCGATGTGTCTACTACTATACGAAAGGAATATTTATCAAATTAAAAAGGATTTATCATCTCAAAGAAATATAAAATAGGATGAATATTGCTACAAAATAAAAGTATATTTATCCAAAAATCATGTTGAAGTTTAAAAATATAAAGTAGAGTTCGGATGAAGGTTAAATTAACCGATTTAAAAGATCTTCATGTTTCACTCACTGGACGGTTTATGGACAATCCAAGAAGAGGAAGTTCAGAGCTACTTGCATTGCATTGTGGGAAGGGTTGCATGAACTTTCACCTGTGACACAGTACTGCCTGGCGGCAGTGGAGCTATCTTGTCATACAACATTTGTCGTTCAAAATGCGGTAAGTTTAGATCATTTTCTCACAGTATTTCAAGTCTGTTTTACAGTTTAAGGGGAACTCAGTTTAATTAGATACATTTTTCTTCAGACAAAACCTTTCAATTTAAAACGTTTTCGAGAGGAAAAGTTTCGAAGGTTACGGCGCCAAATTTGAAACCTCGGCTCGACAGGTCAGACGTTCTGCAGCTGCAGCTGCTGCTGCTGTGATTATGAATATGATTGTGTGTTGTCATGTCATCCCATTTGATTTCTAACCTCCATAATTTGATGATGGCACTATTGACAGTCATGATACGAAGGAATGAAATTTCATTTATGGACATGTAGGATGTTTTGAAGCTTTAACCTCCATGATTAAACAGTTTGATATTATGATAAAGACTAAAGTAAGAAGAAGACTAAGAGTAAGAGTAATCCATAATTTATATTGCCTTTGCCCTTGCCATTTTATTTATAAAGTAAAAACCTGTCAACAGTAACTGGAGTCAACTGAAACAATTAAAACAAATTAATAATAATAATTAGGTAAATAACTAAAGGATTGCATTGTACCACACGGTAATTTATGTCACTCTTTGTCTTGCAGAAATTTCAAGTTCAAGCTCTCTCGTAGTGCCAGACAGAAGCAAGAACAGTCCAATAACACTCCTACTTTTTCCGAAGTTATCCCTCCTACCCAAGTGCCATGCACGACTACCCAAGCACCACTGACATCATGGTTCCAAGCACCCCCTGCCAAGTCAACCCTCGCTCATCCCCAAAAAGGACTCAAGCAATCAACACTAGTCAAAGCCAACTTTCCTACCACATTTGACGCTGCTACACCTCATCATGTACAATCGCCAAAACCTATTGCGTCTGTTCAGCCATACACGGCAGGAAATACACTGTGAGTATCGACCAAGTCATTGACAAGCCAAACGTTCCATACCTCGGGCTATGGCTCCGGCTTGGGCTCTGGCTCTGGCTTTCCAACTTCCAAGAAAGCTCAGAGCCAGAGTCAGAACCTAAGCTGAGTTACGAAAAAAAGACCCTAGTTTATTTATTTCCTCCATTAAGTTGACACTCGCAGCTAAATGCTGAATTACAATCATAATGCTGATTAATAAATGGGATTAAGAATTTGAAAACACACTAAAAACACTATAACAATTGCGTGCTTTTAAGTTTGAATTAAAACCTATTCAGGAGAGCAAATCATGAATTCTCGATTTAGCCTCCTTGAAAGGGACTATAAATTCAAATAAAAATGAACAATTATAAACAAAGAATATTGCTGAGTATTGACGTCTCTTATGTGAGTCACTTATCTTTTTCAAAACTTCATTCACAGATCTAAGAAAAACAGGTCACCGGCATCTTGTGGCATTGGTAAAATGTTTTTAATTGAAGATTCTTTACCAGATGATTTGGATGACTTGGACGACTTCCTGGAATCTCCTCTTTCCGGTGAGATGAGTTTGTATTCAAGATGCAACACTAACTGTCCAGTTTGAGTAATAGATTTTGAAACAATGATTTGCAAGAAAGTTCTCTCAGAAGCACATGTAGTTGCTTACATCGTGGGAAAAACAAATGTTTTCATGTTGTGTTTTAAACATTCTTATGGAAGTTACCTCTTATTTAGTAAGCGTTTCCGAAAAGCATTTCAAGGAGACCTGTTTCTCACATTCTTAAGCTTTACTCTAAATGTACTTACATGTATTCGATAACTTTGATGTACACATTTTTGATAAAACGATTGTGCCATTTTGCACATACTGCACACTTTGTGCCTACTAAACTTTGACCTACATGTAGTGGGCTCCTAATATATATACGTCATGCAATGGTTCATTTATTTCCACATTGTTTATTGAAATTACACTCTGATTGTTTTCCCAGACAAGAAGAAGAAGAACAGTCCTCGTCTTAGTAAGATTAACCAAAAGAAGGCCAAGTCACCATCGGGGATTAAGAAACTTAAAGCAGAGAAGAATAAGCCCAGCGGTGACTATGTGGATCTAACAAAGAACGACAGTCAGTCATTCAAGGGACAAGAGTCGTTTGAGATCAATAGTAAAGAAGTGTCTAGGTACCAGACCGATAGTGATGATAACGATGGTGAGCCTGTGGTTGAGGGCAGCAGTCAATTAAACTTTATGTACAATTAAACCTGGGCCCAATTTAAAGCCGCTGGTTACCAAAGAATTCTGCGCTTACGGCGCCCTGTAAAGCCTGTACTCCTATAGGCCGTGGCAGGGCGTAAGAGCAGAATTCCGCAGTAAGCAGAGCCATGAAATTGGGCCCTGATGTAGTTTAATAATGCAGATGTTTTCATTGAAGTACTTAGTTCTTAAATCAGTATTTAACATTCTAAAATAATTTTTGTGAAAATACAGATGTTTGGCCTTAACTTTTTTGGACATTTCTCCTCTCTGTGAAAAACTGACCTAGTGAATAATAAGAACAGCCTTCCTTTATTCCCTCCTGGGATAGTCATTTAGCGAACCAAAAATACCTGGCTTTTATGTGTTGAGATTTATACTTTGAGCTTCAATTTCATTGCAGATGAGACGTGTTTTAACAGATCACAACGTCATAGCAAGAAACACAGGGCAACTCTGATTATTGATGACAGCGATGAAGAGGACAAACCAAATGGTAAACTAAAGGAAGTGTTCTATAATCAATCTTGGCTTTCTATGCAAAATGTCATGTGTAACACCTAGTCTTTGTATTAGCTACTACCACTTCAAATCAGTCTCAAAAAACTGCGCCACATAATTTTTCTGGAACTGCCAAATAATTTGTTGCTGAGTGCTGAGAGTATTGTTGTCACAATGAAACCCTGACCAAACAATGTAAAGACAATAAAGGTACTCATAAAAAGCACCGGGATTAATTGTTCTCTTTCGAGAAAATATGAGATGCGCTCACCGTGAATCACAAAACCTTGGCCGCGAGCCCCGGCTGATAATCGGCCCCATGGCCGGAATCTATGCTGGAGTCTCTTTTCATTTGGACTTGCCTTCCATTGAGCCGAATACAGTGATAAACAATGGTGGCAGCCTATCGATATCTCGTAATCCTCTTTGTATAACAAAAGGACAAAGGTCTGGAATCGGGGGATTAAACAATAACTGTCGGAAAGAAGGAAGATTTTGAGCATGAATTCCAGTACCCTCTGTCCCTCTTTTTACAGGGTAAATGAAGCGTTGCATGGTGAGTGTTTAAGTGCATGCACTGTGCACACTATGCAATGAAATGTCTGGGCGTGTTAACATTCAGGTATTCCGAGTTTACACAAAAGCAGGTTTTCATGTCATCCATAATCTGCCAAGGAAAATGTTGTCATGTATTCACGTCATTGGATGTGAACTGGTTAAGGCATATTTATCATATTAATGCAAAAAGCTTCCATTCGTATTTCTTGTCACTGTCAACAGGTGGAGCTACTGACTGCATTCAGGATTTTGGGTATTCCACAAATACTCTGAATTTATTACCAGATACCTGTGAATACTTTGAGGTATGTTAACTCTCAGGAGCAAAACCAAGTCGTGTTACTACTGTGTGGCCAAGCAGTCAAGCAAACTGGACTCAAATTCTGACATTCTGATCAGCAGAGTGTGGGTTTGAGTCCCGGTCTTGACACTTGTACCCTGGAGCAAGACACTTAACTCTTCTCTCACTTACCGCCGAGAGAAGGGGATTTACCCCTATTTCTGGCACTGGTGGCAGCAGACTACGCCACATCACCTTGTAAACTCTTACAAGGTGCTATAAAAATTCAAAAACAAAGCATACCTTAAACATGTGTGCCTCAAAATATTGAGCTTGATCGATGGCGCATTAAAATGCTTTTATGTAATGTACAGTGTGTGACTCATCACACTTCATCATTGTTAGTAGCAATGTTCTCAACTGTGATCATCACTATTTCCTTCATCGTTTGACAATGCCAAAAAGCTAATCCCTATTCCATCATTACTGAAGGAGGATCATCAAGACCATATAGGAAACCAAGAGGATCTGATAGACATCCCCAGCCCATCACCCCCACCTTCTGAATATGACTGTATCGACTCCAGTCCCAGCGATGATGACTTCCACGCATCCTACCTGAACTACCGAGCTGAAGATAAAGAAGAATGTCCCAGGGCGGCAATCACACCTCCATCAGCAGACCCTGGGATATCTGTGTTCCAAGGGCAGATGAGACAGAGCTTGAAGCAAGGGTCGGCTGAAGATGGAGAAGCTGATCGCTCAACAAATCTAAACCTGTAAGCACAACATGCAATTTCTTCTCTTGTGTCCAAAACCTTGATGCCATGTAGTTGTTCAGTCATCGCGTAGTATGCAAACTTTTTGTACTGTTAGAGTTGCAGAGACATGTGAGCTGAATCCAATTTTAGGTATGACCTCGTCGCACAATAACTTTGAGGGTTTTTTTGATGAAAAAGGTTACATCTTCAGTAGGTGTTCTCTGCATTGCCTCCGATGTCTTTGCATTGATGCCCCTTGAAATTTTTAATTAAAGCAAATTATTATAACAAACGTGTTCTGTATTAGGGAAAATTATGATCTTTCTCCCTACAAACATGAAATTTATGACTGGACATCTTTGTATTTAGGAGTTTTTAAACATTGTCAAAATTTTCATGGTCATATAAAGACTACAGTGGGGGAGGAATGATCAGAGGCTGGGTCAAATTTTTTGAAATGTTTATATTTCTACAGTAGCATCAGAAGAATAGCACAAATTTAGGGAAACATTTTTTTTTTCAATCTTACAAGTACTCGGGTTGAATATGCTACGGGTCTTTTCCTTTTTTGGGGGTGGGGGGGAGGGTGGGACTATGAATGTTATACTAATGGAAATCAATACTGACACACAAAAATGTCAATAAGTACCACTTTGGGAGGGGGTGTGAAAAAGTACGGTACTACTCTCTGTACGACCTTAAAAATGTTTATATTTTTGGACGACCCCTCAGTCAACCTGATACTTAATACCTCCATCTCTGATTGTTGATAATGATTCTGCTCATTCTTTGAATATGTTCTTCTTTCTCATTCAGCAATGCAACTGATGAGTTGTACTACACCAGCCATCCTTCCATGCAGCCTCTCTCTCCAAACGTAAAAACCTTCTCATTCTTGTTTTTTTTTCTACACTGAAAAGAAACACGTAATGCAGTACTGATAAACTGTAGAGCAGTGCAAAAAAAAACGAACAATGGAAATGTCCTGATAATTCAGTTAACACCTAATAATGAGGTGATCTGTTTCGAGCTTCATGTGTAATTTGATATTAAGTGTGATGCCTACTAACCAAAAACTCCCAAAACAACCAATATTATTAATTACAGAAAAAATGCAGTGCTTCTGCATTGCGTATCCCCACGAAGTCGCAGGTCAAGTGGGATATGAGACACAGAGGAGCTTTATTTTACTGTATTCCATGAGCGTGCGTGGGATAACAAATTTGTCTTCCAGCAAAGTTTAGCAATTAAAAGCATTATTTCAAAGTCTAGAATGTTATTATGCACTGTTTGTATATGGCACGTGGCGCATGATGGTCACACTACGCAGTGTGCAATATAAAACTGGGAGTATGATATGGTTTATTATGACACTCTCGTTCTAGTAATCTGATTGGAAGAGAAGAGTTTATGTAGGTTGCCTACTGCCTCAGTCCTCCCAAATCAACCAATATGAGTTGTGTAGTATCCCTACAGTCTTCAGTAGGTAAATGTCAAACATGCCTCAAATTTAGTCTTCCAAATCCTCCAGTTGATTTTAAAGGACTCAGCAAAGTTGTAGGTTTTTTTTACAGACAATAATTGGTGAATTGAATAAAAAACATTGTTCTTGAAAACTTTTCAGGTATCTGCAGACAGTCTTCAAGAAAGGCTGGATGAACTCAAGCAACTTTTGTTTAAGGTCATGGAACAGATATGCGATAGTGTAGACACTGCTCTAGCTTCACCAACAGAGGGCAGCAGTCTCCAACAAGTCAAGCCTTTTTTGTCTCTCAGGTTGGTGGTCATCTGTATGTTTTGAAATAAAAGGATTGATTTTTCTGACAAAAGACCTGTTTTCTAAATTAAGTTGCCTCCAAAAGTTTGGTCAAAGAGATGGGACAATAGACCTTTATCATGGTGCAGCCATCTTAATTTTCTCCCATTCAAACCAATGTAACCAAACTGAGGCTGGAAGGGCAAAAAGTCTGGTTCCTTTTTGTAAAATGAATATTAGCATATATTACTGTTATTGGATACAGGGAACATGACCAAGATAGTTGCAGCATGATAAAGGTCTTTTGTAGAGCAAGTTAGATTAAAGACTAATGGCTACCGAGTGGTTGGCCTTACCTTTTCCTGACATTAGACCGGTGTACCACTGTTAAGAAAGACCGCCAAGACCATGCAACTAAACCAAACCAAGACAAAAAACTAGTTAGCAACCTGCTATGCAGGAACATTAGCAATGTAATGGTTTGATAACTTTTGTGGGAACTTTTTGCCCCCTCCCCACTTTAGGAAACGGATTAAAGCCAAGCAGAAACAAGTAGAAGCCAAGCTACGGCAACTCAACCAGGCAACTAGAATGGCACCATCATTAACAAATCAGGATCCATCAGTACCAATGATTCAAGCCAGGTCACGACCTCCTGACACTACACCCAACACTAGTCTTTCACACCAGGAGCTAAATGCATCAACCAACAAAACGCTAAACCATAGTACCTTCAGTTTCAAACTGAAGTCCAGCTGCAATGCAACCTCAACCTCCGACAATGCAGTTACACCACTCAACTCAAGCCACAGGACATTCAATTCGGTGTCAAATACCCACAGACAAGGGGTGATAACAACCCCACTGCAGAGAACAACCCCTGCATCATCAGTCAACAAGATAAGCCCTGGATTTTCCTCTCCAGAGGGTGGTATATTTGGAGGTGATGGTTTCTTTGATGACACTTCGGGAGTCAATCCCACCACGCCAATATTTGAAAGTTCAGTACCAGTAATATCCAGCAGAAAGAAACCACTGGAGTTATCATCAGAGAGGCGCCCTCTGCAACAGTCACTGCTGCAGCCAAACAAAGAAAACATGTCATTCGCTCAACTCCAAAGGAATAGACCAACCACATCAGTGCAGAGAGCATCTGATCTTGTATCAACTGAAGGTGAAAAAACTTTTTGATTTATTTTAATTCCTTTTGGCTTGACAAAACTATAATTCTACCCTTACCTTAGAAGAGGACAAATTGTTTTTTTGTACTTATGTCTGGAAACAGCTTTCATCTAAGATTATTGTTTTTTTATGCTTAATCGTGCTGTGATGCATTGTTTAATATGTTTTTCATATTTCAGTCTCAACACGGCACAGTCGATTCAGTGGCACTAACTTTCCCCACTCCAAAGAGCTCCTGAAGGTGTTCCGTAAGACGTTTGGTCTGCATCAGTTCCGTCCGGAGCAGCTTGAAGCCATCAATGCTACCCTACTTGGTGAAGACTGCTTTGTTCTCATGCCAACAGGTTGGTTTAAAACAGGGTGTCAACTCTGGCAAGTTCCTGCCACCTCCCCCACCCCACCCAACACCACAATTTTCATAGTAAGGGGCTTGGGAAATTAAAAAACAAAACAAATTAATTTAGATGGTGTTTGAAGTATGAAAGTTTGTGCGGGTCTGACATTTTTGAAAGATGGCTGGACTCTGCTACCTCTGCTTGGGCAGGATGCTGAAGAAGGATCCTGGTGGAGGAATGCTTGGAGTTTGTGCTCCTTTAAACAAAGACAGAACCTGGAAATGTTTTTAATATAAATTATAGGTATCTCAGTTCTGTAAAAACCAATGCAAGTTACCGTTTTCCTTTGTTGTTGTTTTTCTGCTGACACCAGGTGGTGGTAAGAGTTTGACCTACCAACTACCAGGGGTGTTGACTGCGGGGGTGTCGTTTGTCATATCTCCCCTCAAGTCATTGATTCAAGATCAAGTACAGAGACTTGTGTCTTTAGAGGTAAGTGGTATTCCTTCTTCTTGAGGGTAAGTGGTATCCCTCCTTGGAGATAAGTGACATCCCTTCAAGGGTGTAAAAATGGTATTACTTCTTCTTTAGGGGTATCCCCTTGTGGGGTAAGTGGTATACCTCCATGGGGGTAAAAGTGGTATACCTCCTTCTTGGGGGTAAGTGGCATCCCTCCTTGGGGGTAAGTAATATCCCTTCTTGGGGGTAAGTGGCACCCCTCAATGGGCAGAGTTCTCCCTGAATGACTGGCTTTTAGTGAATTTGTAAAATTGGTGTTTGACCCCAAATTTACTCAACACGCAGGTACTTTTTTAAATTATCTGTTGCATCTAGCAGTTTAAAGGCATCTAAGTTTGAGTGCCGAAGGTCTTTGGTTTGAATCCCAGCAGAGATACTTTTCCCCACATGATTTAAAAAGCTTTGAGCATAACTATCATACGTCTGTTACATTTTTGTATAAATGCCCTTTGATTACATTGACACTGTATGTTTTAAGTTCTGGGTACAAAAGGAGTCCGTTTCACTTTCTTAATTCGAAATCTTGTCCAAGATTTAACTTGTAGTTAATTTATTTTGTAGATTCCTGCCGCTCATTTATCAGGGGGGTTAAGTGCAGACTTTGTGGATTCTATCTATCGCCAGCTATCACTCAGAGATCCCGGAGTGAAATTACTCTACGTTACTCCAGAGAAGGTTGGTTTTGATTTAAAAATGTCTCCATGTTTTTGTATATTGTATCACCCAATAGTTTCTCCTTTTTTTCCCTCTTCCAGTCCTAGAGTTATTTTGTATCTTTTTTGAGGTTTTGGAAATAGCTCTTTATTCTTTGTTTTGTTATTAGATTAGTGCGAGTCCCAAACTGATTTCAGCTATGGAGCATTTGTACCGCAGGAACATGCTGGCTAGATTTGTCATTGATGAAGCTCATTGCGTCAGTCAAGTAAGTAAACATTCAGATGGTCACCAGGGAGAAATTTCATGATACTGATGACTGCAGAATTCTGCGCTTATGACGCCTTTTAAAGCTTGTAATTCTAACAATAATAATAATGTTAAAATTTATATAGCGCCAATCCATAAAAAAAAATCATGCTCCTAGGTGCTTCCCAAAAAGACTTAACACCAGATAAAAATGGATATAGAATAAGGCTTTAAAAATATAGAAGAGTTTTACATAGAAACTAATGGCAGTAAGCCCAAAGTTCTACAGTAAGGAAATCTCAAGAGAAGGAATAGTCATCAACGGTCAGTTTCTAGTCGAAGGGAGGAATGTAGGGCAGGTGTGTAGATGAATCTTGCGTAGCTGAAACCTGTTCACTCAACTGTACTTTCAAATTTCTTTTTTTTTTTTTCTCGTTTCTTATATTGCAAAAGTTGGCTCCCATTGTTTGAAAGAGATTCTACATTGACAAAGAACACAGGCATGCAACTTTTCAGCTGACCGCCTGATTTCCTCTTTTTTGGTTTCTCAGCTGTGCCATTGAAACTTGAAAAACACAGTACAAATTGTTAGTGTGCGAGGCACTTTCCTCGTTTTTTGACAAATTGCAGTTGCATGCCTGAGAACAGAGCAAGCTTATTGAAGTGAAGAGGATGCCAATATGGGTCTTCACTCGGAACCACAATCTGAGATCCCACTTAACGGGAAGTGATGTTTTATGTTAATTTAAATTTGTAATTTCTCCAATTCTTCTACCGTCAGTGGGGTCATGATTTCCGTCCTGACTACAAGAAACTTTGTAAGCTGAGAGAACGCTTTCCAGGGGTACCAGTCATGGCACTGACAGCCACAGCTACACCCAGGGTACAGAAGGACATACTACATCAGCTGGCTATGCCTAAACCACAGATGTAAGTCATCATCCAGAATGAGATATGGGATGAAGGGGATAGGCTCTACCTGTAAGCTGAGGCAGTGTTTATTAATATTTCCCTGCCTTAACAGGTATGGCAACAAGACAGCTCCAGGGTAGAGGTTTGAGAGGGCAGAGTTGTAGTGGAGTCACTTGGGTCAAGTCCAAGTTCAATCTTTTAACAGTCACTTGGGTTTCAGTTTAGTTTCAGTGTACATTTATTTCCATACTGTCATAAACAAATAATGGACAGAATAGAGTAAGTTAATAGGCTTGAACAAGCAAAGAATGGGAACAGTTGGAAAGCCAATTTGATAAACCGAGGCTTGTAAAAATCAGCCTGTGGACAGACAGAGACAAGACAAACAGAGGACAAACAAACAAAACAACTTACAAACAACACCAACAACAATGCTTATTTTGAGGAGAAAATTGATTATTGATTATTGATTATTGATTATTGATTTTGATTGTTTAATTGTGTAGATTCACACGAAGCTTTGATCGCAGCAATCTTCAGTTCTCAGTAAAGAAGAAGGAGCCACGTAAACTTACTCAACATATAACTCAGCTTATACAATCCACGTTCAGGGGCCAATCTGGTATCATCTACTGCCTCTCAAGGTATACTGCTGTTTCATGACATGCTTTGACCCTTATATCTACCACTCTGTTTTCATATACACTACCATGCCTCATATGTGGGAAACAAAGTAAAAATCAGCCTGTGGACAAAGTCGTGTCCCCCCCAAAAAAAAAAAATAAATAAATAAATAAATAAATAAATAAATAAAAAATCCTTTAAAGAATTCCTGAGATTCCCAGAATATATCGACCACAAAATGTATTTTAATTATTATTTTCAACCACTGTAGTATGTTGTGATGGTACAGGGATTAAGACTGAGTTTAAATGTATTGAAGCTTGGATTCATCAGAAAATTGCATTCCAGGGACTGCTTAAAGTACTTGGCTAAAAATGCACTTTTTAATTGTGATTTTAGGAAAGAATGTGAAAAGACAGCCGAGGATCTTCACAAGAGTGGCATCAAAGCTCTACCATACCACGCTGGACAGAGCGACTCTGAACGGGTCAGGGTACAGGAGAGGTGGATTAGTGATGAGTACAAGGTAAGTACCAGGTAGGATCTAGACCTCCAAACATGTATCATTCTGGAATACTTTAAATACAATCTTTCACCCATTCTGTGCTTTTATGATTTTATTCTGCATTTTTGTGACTTTTGACACTGCCTTTTTCAAAGACTATGTCATTTAAAAAAGCATAACATTGTGTAATTTTGTCTCTGTTTCCCTACCATAAATGACTTTAGAAAACTGCACTCATACCCCTCTTCCTTACCTTAGGTGACTTTAGCTGACCAAGCTTATACGCACATACAACTCAAGCCTACGCACATAGGCCATATTTTATAAAGCTGTAGTTTTGTCTATGTTCATCCTCGATAGACAAGCTTACAATGGTTGGAAAGAGAAAGATCAGATATGTCCAATGGTGGTAAAATAAAATAAGGTGAATATTATGCAAACCTTTCAAAGTGGAGTGTACAGATCTGAAATGCCAAACACCTACGGAGTGTCATATGCTTGTGTACAAACAAGTTTTTGAGAATCCAGATTGCACTAAATAAAGAAAGTAAGATTGAGAACCTAGCTGTTTATTAAACTGATCTCTTTGACTTTCATATGATATGAAATGGAATTCAATGAGTAAGACAGATTTCATTATTTACTTTGCTCTAATAGAGGTGATAATAGAGTTTGTAAAATTTGTCTCTGAACTCTTGCGAGCTGTTGTGTAAGAAATATTCTTCACACTTGAGTGGTCAAAAGATGTGGTCACCAGCAGTTGACAAGAGGTTTAACAAACATTATCTGTCTTTGTTTTTTGCAGGTTGTATGTGCGACAATAGCTTTTGGTATGGGTATCGACAAGCCAGATGTACGCTTCGTCATGCATTTCTCATTACCCAAGTCTATGGAGGGTTATTACCAGGAGGCAGGGCGAGCTGGTCGAGATGGGGAACTGGCCAAGTGTATTCTCTTCTACTCCTATCAGGATGTGACAAGGCTTAGACGCATGGTACAAGGTAACATTGTGGAGTGACATTCTTCCCCAGTCCCCCTGTTATCAAATCTTGAGAAATCATGCATTTCTCTATTTCCAGTGTCAGACTGGGCTGAATTTGTTAGATACACCCTTCTCCAGAGCAAGTGTCTCAGGAGCATACAACCCCTGTGGAGCATACAACCCCAAGCAGCTTAATTTAGACTAAGGGGTTAATCCAACACAAACAATGCCTCAGCCCTCTCAGGTTCCCATTTATGCACCTGGGTTAAGAGAAGCAATTATGGTTTAAGTGCCCTGCTATGGGACATAAATGTCATTGCCAGGAATGGAACCCACACTCCGATGACGGCTCGGCCATGACACACCACAATGTCAGAGGTCAAAGCTAGATAACATATCTCATGTAAACAGCTGTTCCATTCTTATTTGACTTCTTGTTACTGTGCAGGCGATCGAGACAACTATGAGGTGACCCAAGTCCACCTGGACAATCTTTACCGCATGGTACAGTACTGTGAGAATAGCGTTGACTGCCGACGAGTCCAACTACTCAACTACTTTGGAGAGACGACCTACTCCAAGGAGAAATGTCTTCAGAATCGATCGACAGCTTGTGATAACTGCCTGTCTGGGGTGAGGGTGTTGTTAAGAATCTTCCTTATACTGCATCACAACATAATGATTCCCCTAAATCTTATTTGGTACACATCTTATTTGGAATGACGAGCTGTCTAAAGTTCTGGATTTAACTTCTGGTATTTCCAGAGTGTAGGTTCGAGTCATAGTCTTGACACTTGTGTCGTTTAGCAAGACATTTAAAACCAATAAATGCTTCATCTTTTGGATGGAACATAAAGCGTTAGGTCCTGTGCGCTGTTTCATGCACGTCAAATCCCATACACTGGACACTACACACTTCATGCTTTCTGAGACCTGCAGGAAAACAATCTGTAGGCTACATCGGGGTTCAAGCCCACAATCCCCACATTCTAGAGCACATGTCTTAACCACTAGACCACCAGCAGTGACGAGAGGCTAGGTTCATTTGATGATGAGTTATAACAAACTAAATCACTAGAAGCAATACAGTCAACTCAACCGACTCAACTCAAATAATGTTTCTACCCAAGGTGTGTAACTACATGCAATAAAGAATCCATACAGCATGCACAGTCCTAGCAGAATGTTGAAATCATTTCCCATCAATGTTTCTCTGCACAGAGTACGTATTCCACAGTTGATATGACTAGTATAGCCAAGAAGATTATTGAGTTTGCCAAGACGGTGGACGGTGCCTCAGCATCATCTGGTGGAGGGTATAAGAGACGCAGCTATGCCCCTCAGTTTACTCTTAACCACTATGCAGACGTACTGATGGGTGAGTTATCACTGACAAAGATGCTTTTAAATTCCATAGTTAATCACTTAACACTGACCTCAAGAATCAGAAACCCTGTTTTCCTTCAAGATTTTCGCGACTTGATGTTTTGACAGTTATTGATAATCACAGTTTTATAATAACTTTATAATTATTACCTTATTACCTAACAATATGTACATGTATTGTGAGCTTTTCTCTCTGGCTTTGAGAGTGGTTCAAACTTCTGACTGCATTACGGCGTTTGTGACCTAAGGTAATGTTTACGAATGGTCTTTTATGATGAGGAACTTTGGATATAGTTGGTTTTTCTAGATATTAAGAAGTTACTTTGCCATAACTCTGACAAATCAGGGAGTAATTCAGCAAAGATAACCCAGAGCGGTCATGCCAGCAGTCCTATCTACAGCTTGATGAAGAGTCGCGACTACCAACGCCATGATTGTGAGAGGCTGTTACGTAAGATGGTCATTGGTGGGATATTATGGGAAGAGTTGGTCATCGGAGCTCATGATCAAGCCTTGTGTTATGTCAAGGTTGGACCCAAGGCATTTGAGGTTCTTAGCGGACGAACAAAGGTGAATCCCTCAGGGTCTTAAACAATGTTTCAGATTGTCCCACTCATCTTTTTCAAGTTTTTATATCCTTTCACTTTTCAAAGTTTTTAATTTTTTTTTGTAATGATGAGTATACTATATAATAAAAAATGATTCCAGCAATTCTGACAAAATAATCTCATCAGGCTGGATGGGAAAAAATGAAAGATCCTGGGTGGCAACCGGTTAAACAGTGCACCTAAGTTAGTCAATAATGGTCTCTGAATGTAACCTGATAGAAAAGTAGGATAATTTATTGGTAATTTCTGTGATTGACTCTTGCTACTCTTGTAGATGGAGCTGAGTCTGACGAATGCCAAGGCAGCGAGGGCCTTACAACTCTCAACCCAAGTCTCAGGGAATGAGACATTCAATGGTCCTCGACAGAAACTATTGGATGAACTTCGCGTTATAAGAAGACAGATAGCTGTGGAGAGCAACATGAACCCTGACAATGTCTTCAATGGTGAGTTGAGTTGCTTGCAGTATGCTTGCCTTTATCCTGTTGGTAAGTCTGACGTCATTACAGCATAAACCACGCCCACTTCACATGGTGGCTCCAAACATCAGAAGCCCCTTTGCAAATTCATTGGCCAACATTTCCACAACGATTTACACAAAAACTAACAAAGCTAGGTGGTTGTGCCGGCACTAAATCTTAATGTCCTCTGTTTGAAGAAATTTGTCTTAATGTAGAAAACAAGATATTTTGGTTAAATTACACACAAACGCTTTGGAACCGGAAGTAAGTGATATGTATGCGCGTACTTCCAGTGACGTAGTGACTTAATGCTACAGGATAGTTAACTTGAGACTTTCTCATAGTTTGATCATTTTACTTTGTAGTTTTGAATTCTGTAATGTACCTTTAATTGATTGGTTGTAAATTTGGATGTTATTTGATCGGATTATTGTAATGTTTTATTTTATCAATGAAAATGAACCATTTCAGTGTATAAAGGTGACTGTGATGGGAGAAAGGGGCGGGGAATAAATTTGGTCTGTGTGGCTACACTTTCCTAACTTTCAAAATGTTTCTTGAGGTTTATGGAGAAGGGTCTCTCTACTACGGTTTTGTAGTGAAAGACCGTTGAAAACCACAGGCTCAGCTATTATTCAACAGTTATCTCTGTTTGGTTCCCTGTCTGACAGTGCAATCATTGTGCTGATAATCTAATCAGAGAAGGGGGCCAGCCTATGCCCCTCAAACAACTCTACTTTATCACATTCTTAAAGTGATTTTAAAATGATAGTATGTTGATTCCGTATTAATTTGTTTTCTTGGTAGATGAAACACTGCGTGAGATGGCTGACCAGCTACCTATGGCCAATGAGGAACTAGTAGAATTGACTGGAGTGACTGTTCCTAAGGTCAATCGCTTTGGTCAACGTTTCCTAGACACTATACTCAAGTACATGCCTGAGATGTTACAAGGTGAGATCAGGTGTAGTTTGCGTAGCGGTATTTTTCCTCACCTTCCACCTCTAGGACCCCAGTTCGAATCCCGCCGGTTTGAATTGGGTTTTCAGTCCCTACCCGAATGCATGGGTTTTCCCTGGAATAAATCTCTGGGGTTTTTCTCCCACATCTAAAACTGAAACTTCCTTCCTTGTCTTCTCTCCGTGGGGTTCTTGGCTAGTATAGTGATTCAGTTTGCTTTTCTGAGAATCCTTGGCTTCACAACCAGAATTAATAAACAAAAATAAATAATAAAAAAGTAAATAAACATAGAGGTGCTAGTCTCAAATATCCTTAAAAAAAAAAAAACGTTCTGCATAGTGTAAAATATTTAGCTCAGCAGATTCTGGTTACTATTACCACGGCCCAATTTCATACAGCTGCTTTAAGCAGCCAATTCTGCTAAACAACTGCAAAAAATGAGCAGGAAACCAGTCACAGACAGTATGTGTCATGCTATTTTGGCTGGTAACCTTATCCTGATAAGTGAAATAATTTTTTTGTGCTTAGCCACTTTGTTTTTGCTTAAAGAGCTCTATAAAATTGGGCCAAGAAGGCCATGTGGTATATTGCAAGTTTTTGCCGATTTCTCCTCAGCAGAGAATTTTTTTCAGTTGCTGCTTGAGAAATTAGTTCCTAGAGGCTGTTGGTCCTTTAGCCATGCCTCCCCTTCCATTCTGACCGTGTCCAAAATTTATCATAATCCTGCAAACTTGGGCACACACACCCTGGTGAAAGATTTGGATTGGTTGGGGTCCGTTGAGCATTGGTCAATGAAAAGTTAACCCAACAGTTACTTGGATGGACTTAGAGGCGAGTAGTTTGAGTAGACATTACATTTAGGGAAACATTCGCTGTCTGTAGAATCTGAAATGACCACTAGGGCTACAGACTGATCCTTTGCAGCGTAAAAATTTTAAAGAAATTTTAAGACATTTTCTTTAATTTCCTCTTAGAAAATTGAACAGGAAAAGAGTGAACTCAGTACAAGTAGTTTCCATCTGTGTCTAAATCAGGCAACTGTGTCGACGGTTTTGGCTGTTGCCTGCAGTGACAACCTTGAACAATAGGGCTTTATAATGATCTGGCCTCAGCCACTGCTTTAGATACCAATAATATTTTCTTTAATTATTTTTTTTACAGAGGAGGAAGACTTTGCCCTCTCAGAACCATCGTCTTCACATTACTTTAATAACACCGCAGCCAATACCACCGCGAACACCACCTCAAGCCGGTCATCCAAACGAGCCCCGCGTAAACGCAAACTAGCAGGGAATGCCAGCTCAACAAAGAGCAAGCGGGTACGTGCTGCATCCAACAAGAGGAACAACAATTCAAATGATAGCTACAGTGGTAACTATCAACCAGGCGGTGGGATGGGACTTCAAAATGCAAAAGCTGGTCTGAAGAAGTTCCAGTACAAGAACAAGTCAGGCGGAGGAGACGTGGTTGCCGGTGCAAGTTACCGAGGGGGTGGTAAGTTTGGAGGTAAAGGAAAGGCCAAGAGTGGGGGAAATGCTAGCAGCGGTTTTGGAGGGGGGAATGGTAGGCTTGGGTTTATGCCTGATCCTAAACCAAAACAGGGACGAAGCTTCTTGGCAACTTCCGGACATTTCCTAGGATAGTTTATCAAATTATACTATCGCAAAACGATTTGATATTTTATTTCTCATTCCTTTGGTTTGATGGCCAGAGTGTTGTTTTAGACCTCCCCATGCTGGAAATCTTGTTCTTTTTTGTGGATGTTTCTTTAATAGTACAAATTTTACTCACTTTTCACATAATGTTTATACTTTGGTGCTATCTCAGTACTATTTTAATGATAAATAATTTGTTATCTGATTTTTATTACACTGCATAAGTATCTTGATAGCGAGAGGTGAATTGTTGACATCACAGTGTAACTGGAAGCATCCAACTGGAGAATTCATTAAGAATAAAAGTAGCTTCTTAAAAATAACTTCCTGATGAGAGTAATTGTTAGAGAAATATTTCATCAGTATTTCAATTACCACGGCATTGAGTATTCTTCGACCTCACCAAGCTACCAGGCTTGTTTGGGATAAACATTCGGACCATATAAAATAACAAAATCACATTTGTTCATGAGGTATATTTTGTACAGTCTGCGTGTTTGGCTGTTTTAGTCACTACACACACGTTCACACAAAATTGTCATTGTCCATCCATAATTATCTAAAAGTTGGACTTCACTAATAGTATTAAAACCAAATGAATAATTTGTGTAAACAGTTGTTTACCTTGTTTTTTCTTGTTGTAAGCAATAAACTAGCCTCAAGTCAGCAGAACCACTTGACAATATTTTGCAAAGCACACTCTGACCACTATTTAAGCGAAGTGTCATAACTTTTATGAAGTAATATTTGAGTGATGAATAATTAATATATTTTTCACAACGTCTTGATTTTGAAATTGAGTCAAATGTTGGCCAAACCACACTCTACAACTCTTTTGGATGACTATTATCTGGTAATTGCATCAAATTTAAATTCGATCTGAAAAAAAAATCAGCAAAAATCTAACTTTGTGATTAAATGTAAATATGTAAATATTTTATAGTTTTTTATTGTTTAGTTTAGCTGTAGTTTGTAGGTTATTAATGAGGTATTAAAACATTTTATTCAGAGTTAAATTGTAATAGGTTTGCTTAACTGATTGTCAAACACAACGTACTGAATTCTGAAAACTCTAACTTTTTCAGTTTGATTGTAAAAGGCATTTTATCAATTTAAAACGCACCTAGGGCCTGGCTTGGGCCAAAATTGATGACGGAGCCCAAGCCAGAGGCGGTGCCCAAGCCAGAGCCGGTGCCCAAGCCTAAGGTTTGGAAAAGACCCCTATAATCTGATATCATGTTGATGATAATAACCTACAGAAATAGGCCATTTCCATCTCATGTCTCATGCTGAATACAATTGCAATCCTGTTGGTGGATGGGGAATAATTCCAAATTGTGAAGAGTCGTGACATGTAACCAAGGGGTGCGCATATGGCACAATGACTTTCAAGCTGGGGGTGGGGGATGGGGGCCTAAGATTAGGGACTACTAGAGCAGCGGCGTAGCTGGGGGGGGCCTGGGAGGCACTTGCTCCCACAAATTTTCAGTGGCCCCCCCCAGGTTCCACCATGAAAAAAATGTAGATACATGTGATTCATTAAAAAACATGGCACCTGGCCCACCACCCCGGCCCACCACCCCCTCCCGCCCCCTCCCGACCGTGCCCCAAGTGAAAAAAATCCTGGCTATGCTGCTGTAACAGAGTGCATAAACCATTATGTGATAACATCAACACTATGCTCCCTGATGCACCATAGATCAACATCCTGGCAAACAGTGGGACTTCACCTGCAATAATTTTTTTGTTTTAATACCACCTGCAGCGATTCGCCTTTAATCGATGCATTGCACAAGTCTAATCTATGTATCCCAGCATGCCTCACTCACTCATACAGCCCGGTTTATAAAAAATTAAAAGCGAAGGCGAGGCAAATTTTGGTGGCGCAACAATTCAGTATACGCGCTGTTTTTCAATTTAACTGTGACTCAAGAAAATACAGGAATTTTCTCACAATCTATCGTGTCCAGTTTCGGCAAAATTGGAGAGTTTTGTGAAAAGAAAGAGACATGGGAAATGTACTGCGTCTCGACGGATATGTTGCGGCGAACAATATTATCACTGACGCACGCCAACGGGCCATACTCTTAATCTTACCATGTGGCGGCCACTGGATGTGCTTTCTGCCTAAAAAAACATCGATTTTGAGGACAGAAAATTATCGTGAGTACAATTAAATGCCTTTTATTTCATCTTTGATATCTTTAGAAGCCAGTAGACGGTTTTCCAGCATTTTAGTTGAGTCTTTGTCGTAATTTTGGAATTTTTTGAACAGGGTATCACAGATTCGTTTTGAAAATTGAATACACTTCGTCACAGCGCCAACACATACCGGACTGGGGGTGCTAGCACGACCGATAAAGTCAAAAGGAAAAGTTTCCATATCCGACTGCCACTTTCTAAGGGATGTTTTTAGATTCTTTTATGGATGTTGGGCTTGCACTTGCAAGTGACTGTAACTATGGTCAAAATCTAGATGAAATGGATGCTGAGAGACCGTCTTGTTTGTTGTGTGCGGGATGAACGAATCCAGATATCTGGGCTTGTTCAACCACAACTTAGAAGTCCAGAGTAGAGGACAAACTCTTGACCTCGAGTACACAGTGGAACTCGCACAATCAATGCAGCTAACAGGTGGTCAGGCAAAAATGCTGTCACTGTCAGCCTCTTCCAGCTACTACTACTGATGATTCACATACCACTTTACCAGTGCTAATGCTTTCAAAAAGAAACAAGCCAGACGCTCTAACAATCTACACAGTTAACCCGAGGACGAACCTGTCGTGGATGACCAAGAATTATTTTATGTCCGAGCCCTAGACAACACTACATTGAATTTGAAACGTGACATCCATGCTACGCTTGTGGTGAAAAACACACATGTTCCTGTCTAACTTGACACAGGTACATGTTGTAATGTCCTGCCCATGAAGGTTCACCGCCTAAGTCCATTGATCATCCCAAGTTAACCACGCTCATAGCTTGTGGAACAGAGCTCCACATGGTTGGACTCATCCCAGACCGACCACAACATTTACTTTCAAATTGTTGATGCACAAGTGAAAGCTATACTCAGATTGATCGATTGCCTCCACCTAGGCCTGTTGTATGTCAAAAACTTAGTTTACCACGTTTCAACTGACACAACATTGCCTCAAGTATTCAACGACTACATGCCTACCTGTTTGACAGCTCGCTAGGATCACTACCAGTCATCTACACCATGACCATAGACCCTAATGCTACGCTGGTTGTCCGGCCCCCACGTCTTATCCCTGTGGCAATGCAAGACAAGGTCAAGTCCGAAATCCAGCGAATGACTACCCTTGGTGTGATCATTCCAGTCTCCGAACCAACCGATTGGGTTTCCTCCATGTTAGCGACCCATAATGAAAAACCAGCAACAACATCCTCATATGCATCGACCCTCCAATCTTAACCAAGCACTAAAACGCCACACCACCCTACTCGAACAGTAGAGGAAGTTGCTGCCAAAATGGATGGTGCCACTGTTTTCTCAATGCTTGACGCTAAATGCTCGTTCTGGCAGATTCCCTTAGGTTACCAATCGTCACTGCTGACTACCTTCAGTACACCATACGGCAGGTACCGCTACCTTCACATGCCCTATGGAATCTGTTCTGCCTCCGATGTGCACCAGAGAACCATGGAACAGAAATTTGCCGATCTGCCATGCTCCATCATTGTAGATGACATAATAGTTGGTGGACGCACTAAAGTGGAACATGATCAAAATCTCAAAACTGTCCTAAATTGTATACACAAAATCAACATGTGCTTTAATCCCAAGAAGTGCCGACTTGGTCTTACACAAGTCTCATATGTCGGTTACATCTTCACTGCCACCAGTACAAAGCCTTACCCAGCCAAAGTCAGCACTATCACGGACATGCCTCCACCGGATTACTGCCTTTACAACGCTTCTTCGGCATGATGACGTACCTAGCGATTTAGCAGCCCCACTACGTGAGCTCACACACAGTGATGTCCATTGGTGCTGGTTAGACCAACACAATACAGCATTTCTAGGGATCCAGGACAAGATCGTTAATGCGCTGACACTCAAGTACTTTGATGTCCACAAACCAGTCACAGTAAGCTGTGACGTCTGCAAGTTTGGCCTTGGAGCAGCCTGTTTACAAGAGGGTGCCCCTGTTGCGTATGCTTCACATACTATGACTGACACTGAACAACGCTATGCACAGATTGAGAAGGAACTGCTCGCAGTTGTGTTTTGCCTGCACCAAGTTTCACCACTACATATACGATAAAGACATCGTAGTCGAAACCGATCACCAACCACTGGTGACCATCGTCAAAAAGCCTCTGCTGAGTGTCCCAGCACGTCTTCAACGCATGCTTCTCCGGTTGCTTGAGTATGATATCACCCTCATGTACAAAAAAAAGGAAAAGAACTGTTCCTTGCTGACACTCACACCCACATCAACGACTGGTACTAAAAATTCTGACCTGAAAGTCATGACCCTCCTGCCAATTTTTGATACACTACTTGAACAGCTCAACAAAGCAACTGCCAGTGACACCGACATGCAACAGTTAACTGATGTCATCAGTCGCAGATGGCCTTCGCATATCAACAATGTCCCACCAGAGTCCCACCCCTACTTCGCATTCCGAGATGAACTGATCCTCGACCTCGGTATCATCTTTAAGGGACATAAGGCCATCATTCTAAAGTCACTACGCGCAGAATACATCAAAATACTGCACTAAGGTCACCCAGGTATCAAGGCTACCAAACGCAGAGTCAGAGATGTAGTCTACTGGCCATCAATGTGCATGGATATTGAACAGTCTGTCTCTGGATGCACAGTTTGCAACGCTACCAACGCACATCAACAGAGAGAGCCAGAAAAAGCTAACCCCCCCCCCCCACACAGCCTTCCATGGGAACTCATTGGAGTCGACCTATTCCACTAGAATGGCATGGATTACCTAGTCCTGACTCATATTCGGGCTGGTTTGACTTGCTGCCACAAGAGAATCAAAAAATGATGTGCTGGAATTATAGTGAGTTTGTTGACATCTGCAGAGAGTGTCTATAGCCGAAGTAGCAGACAAGACAACCATTCCATAGTTCAAAGTATGGAGAAAATCAGCCTCGACAGCAGGCAAACAGTCAGCAGTCAAACTGTCCGGTCGATATTCGACGAACAAACCCAGCCCCGTCAACACAACAGTACTAATGCGGTCTTTGGCAGCTGGCACATACGGTTTTTATGTGAAAAGTTTAGTGGATAATACAAAAGTATTTTTTAGTTGATACCGGAGCAAACATAACGATTTTAAGAACAGATGTTTACTATAGGATACCAGAAGATCATCACTGAAAGAAAGAAAAGTTAAATGGTGATGGTTGATGGTAAACCACACTCCTTCCAAGGGCAAGGGCATTTTAAGATTAACATCGACAGTGAAGACAATACAGAAGTACTACACAAAGTCCGGGTTGCTGACATAGAGCTTGAAGGTATCCTGGGGTACGACTTCTTACAGAAATATAACTGTAATCTGCAGTATGGGAGTGGAAACTTACCTCAACAGTAGAAAGTTCAGTTCAGAAACCTCAACCTACATGTTGTTGTGTAATTGCAGATACAACGGTGTGTGTTCCACCTAGAGGTAAAATTATCCTACCAGGGAGAGTTGTAGACAGAGAAGACCTCAGTGTAGCAATGATGGAACCCACAGCAAAGTTTATGCAACAACATGACATGATGATTGCCAAAGTTTAAGAAGATATGTCAGAAGGACAAGTTTCAGTGTGTTTGCTTAACTTAAGCAATCATTATGCTTCATCACATAGGGACTATTAATCTAGCCAAATGTGAGCCAATTGAAGAAATGGTTCATCCAATGAGAGTACGTCATGGACTGCAGTTTGTTAGACACAAAATCAACCTTCAAAGCATGAAGGCAAGGTTCCAGAGCACTTTGACTGTTTGTACGAACGATGCCGGACACACCTTGATGAAGAACATCAGAAAGCATTTAAGGAACTCTTGATGCATCACCAAGATTCCCAAGATTTGGGTAACACAGCAATATAAATATACAAAATAAACATTGGCACAGCTAAACCAATTAGACAACCAGCCAGGCGATTACCTACATCCATTAGAGGCAAGAGTCAGAAGAAGAAGCAAATAAAATACCTAAAAGGGGTATGATAGAGCCATTCTCGATTACATGGGCTGCACCATTAGTTGTCGTAAAAGAAGAAAGATGGTACAACAAGATTTTGCGTCGATTACAGAAAGATAAATGCTGTAAGAATTAAAGATTCATTCGCATCCTAGAATACATGATTCACTCGTTGCGTTGTCAGGTTCAACTTGGTTTTCTACATTAGATCTTCAGGGTGGCTTCTGGCAGGTAGAAACAGCAGAGGAGGATTGTGAGAAGACGGCATTTGTAACGAGCACGGGAGTAGGCTTTAATTATCAGTTTAAAGTCATGCCATTTGGGTCATGTCATATGAAGATAGCATCCCACAGGTGAAAGAGCGACTTGAAGAAGTATTGACTAGACTCGAGAGTGCAGGGTTGAAGTTGAGCCCTTAGAAGTGCCACCTATTCCAGAGAAGTGTCTCATTTTTGGGACATGAAGTTTCAGACAAGGGAATAGCTACAGGTGATTCCAAAATTAAGACAGCCAGAGAATGGCCAATACCAAGAAATGTAACCGATGTAAGAAGTTTTCTGGGATTATGTTCATACTACAAACAATTCGTGAGAGGATTTGCGGAGATAGCAAAGCCACTCCACAGATTGACGGAGAAGAGACAGTTTATCTGGACTGATGGTTGTGAGATTCCCTTTTTTAAGCAGTTAAAGACGGCCCTTATATATCAACGCCAATTCTAGCCTAACCTTCGAATGACGACATATTCGTCTTGACACAGATGCAAGTAACCTGGGCATTGGTGCAGTTTTATCACAAATACAGGAAGAATTTGAAAAGTTAATTCCTTACTTAAAATTAAGAAGTTTTTGAGACTGACTGATCATGAGGCGCTGAGATGGCTCAAGAAATGTGAAAATCCTGAAGGCCAAACAGCAAGATGGTTGGAAGTGATGGGCACATGTATACAAACTTGAGATGCAGCATCATGCCTGCAGCAAGAACTGCAACGCAGATCTCGGTGACCTTGTGATTGTGAAAAGTGTAACCAAGTCCAGCATTATGCAACACAGAGACAAACCATCACATACAGTATGCGAACAAACCACACCACTAATGAAGAAATACAAGCTCAAGTTGAAGATGAAGTGAGCAATGGTGACACAGGTGGAGAAACAAAGATAATGGAGCAACTGCGCTGTGCTGGAATAACAAGTGCCGAGGATGATACAAAGAAATATGACAAGCTGCCCCCAAACAGCTATACCCCCAACGAGTGAATTGGTTTTATTCTGTTTTTAGTATTTGTTTTTATGCGTGTTTTGTCCTGCAGCGTTGGTTTAACACCATGTGTTTGTAGCACCATTTATTCTGTGTCAACTTTTATTTTTTTGTGATTTGTGCTTTGTCAAATTTCTTGTTGAGTTTCCGTTGTTCATTTTGATGATAAGACTCAGACAGTGCTTTAGTTTGCTCATTGTAGTGGTCAAGATAAAAAAAATGTAAGATTAATTAATTAACTTGAATAAAGGTGTTTGTTAAATTGAGGGAGCCCTGAGTATACAGCACTGAGTATACAAAGCTTATCACACATCGGTGAAAGGCAAAGTGAAATTTATATGAGGGAGCCTAATTTAGCTGCTAACTTGTAGAACTGATAGTGATCCAGCTATTTGTAGGTGTGTTCAAACATTTCGCCATGTTTTCTGTCTGATACCGCTAGTAAACGAGTACTTTATAAAGAAATACATCACTTACTAATCTTCTACTGGTTTACCAGAAGGTTCTACAGGAAATTCTGTAGTTAGGTCACAGATAGGCCTATTAGATAGTCATTAAAAAATAACTTTATATCTAGTTTTAGCTCATTTTCATAATACAAGGAAATAACAAAACAAGCATAACTTGTACTTATAATCCTGAACAATTTCAGTGGTGGATTTTGACTTGCAATGTAGTTTAAAGATGTTCATATTGTCAGTCATTTTACAGGAAAGCCTTTGGTATAAGAAACCATAGTGTTGGCTGAACACTACAGTGCAAAATGAGCCTGAAAACCATCTTTTTAGCCAAGGAAATTCTGAATCAAACAAGAGAGACGGGATGCTAAACAGGAGGTAAACCCTCATCAAAATTTGTGGTGAGTCTTAACTTAAATCTTGGAAGGTTTTAATTTATGCAATCTTTCAGTAACAAAGTTAAAATACAGGATTGCTCATGCTGGTGAAGAAATTAATCACACCTTGGCATGAAGAATTGGCATGGAGCCCTCAGACAGATGCGAAGGTAGTACCTACCAAACAGTTCAGCATCTCATCAACTCCTGCCCTATATTAAATTCTCCCAGTAAACCTCAAAGCCTTGTGGACATTGATGATGACACCATCAAATAGCTTTAGAATACCAACCTATCAATCTAACTTTGTTCCCAAGATAGTTTCCATACGAAGAGTGGCAATGACGTGACTGTTGTAATTAAGAAGCAAAGTGGATTAATTTCATCATAGAATTAGCTCACTGATTGAAGAAGCTCATTGATGAAATATTCAATCACACTATCAAAGTGAGAAAAAAGCATTTGAAGACCTCCAAAGTCACAGTTGTTCATTTTGGTTGTAGCAGTCCAAAATGTTCTATATTTATATAAACAAGCACAAAGTCTTGGACAAAATTATTATTATAAACTATTATATTTGTTGTTTTCTTGAAAATGTAACTGGCCAATTTAATGACCTTTTCACTGGTTGGTTGTATGTTGTGTTTAATGAAGAGAGTGTACTCTGTCAGTAACTAATGTATATTTGAAAAGGTGGAGTTTTTCTCTTTCAGATGGCTGTCCAGGATATCCACAACCTCTTGTATTGGCAAAGTAAAGTACATGTAGTTGAACCATCCATACAGATGAGACTTCCCCTACCAGGATGAAAATGACTGCCAGGGCCATTTGACGGAGATCCTGACTTCTTCTTTGTGGAGTCACGATGACTGCCTTCCACTTTTTGTTTTGCTGAGACATAATTTGGAGGAACAGTCCCACAGGTAAGACAATCTCCTGAATAAAGTCAGTGAGTGAAACGATGGAAATATTGGTCTTTTTCATTTCTGTTCTCTTAGTAGCAATGATGCCTTATACAAATTCCTTTTCACTTCCAGCTGACAGGAATAATCTTGCTTGGTCAGTTAAAACTAAACAAATTTTCTAACCTGTTGCTAATTGAAGTAGAAACTTCATTCCTCAGAGGTCTTTAAAGGAAACACTTTAGATAATTAAAGAGACATAACCAACAACACTGGGTGATAATATGATTACTTTTTATACTTCACCATGCAATGCCTCAAAACCTATATAGAAACTTTTATTGTTGTCATATTTTCCAGATGGCTTCCAGACAAATGTGCAAAAAACAGCAGTTCTGCACCGCTACAGGAGACAAACACAACATCCAAAACATTAGCTGTGCAACCAAAGCAAAGACATGCAGCTTTCAAGCATCCCGGGTGAAGACATCAGAAAATTGCAGCATAGAGAGCAGAGCTACAGTTTCCAGTACCTATACACATACAGTACTGTAGGATGGTCCGTCCCCTCAATATTATACAAGACTAACAAGTTTGCGGACTGTGACTTATGCCTGTGGAATTTTTTTACAAGAGAAGATTGTCACATGACTGTCCAAGACAAAGTTTGTCAACACAAGAACTGTTCAAGACAAATGTTTTTCAACACAAGAATTGTTCAGTTATGGGTTATCAACAGATGAACTGTGAATTGAGACAAGATTGTTCAACACAAGAACTTTTTACTTAATAAAAATGTTCAACACAAGAACTGTCCATCCAAGACAAAGTTTATCAACACAAGAACTGTTCAAGTTATGCGTTATCAACAGATGAACAGCAAAATAAGACAAGATTGTTCAATGCAAGAACTGTATACTGAATCAAAATTTATCAACACACAAGCTGTTCAAGACAAATGTTTTTCAAGACAAGAACTGTTCAGTTATGGGTTATCAACAGATGAACTGTGAATTGAGACAAGATTGTTCAACACAAGAACTGTCCAAGACAAAGTTTATCAACACAAGAACTGTTTCAAGACAAATGTTTATCAACACAAGAACTGTTCAAGTTATGGGTTATCAACAGATGAACAGCAAAATAAGACAAGATTGTTCAATGCAAGAACTGTATACTGAATCAAAATTTATCAACACAAGAGCTGGGACATAAATAAAAAGTTTGTAGGGCAGCTGTAAGTGTGAGCAAAGGTTGTATGAATTTAGTGTATGTTTTAATGGGTTAGATTTAATACAATTACAAGTTTTTATGGTTTTTAAGATCAGGCACTTCATGTACACTTGATGAAATAATCAGAACGTTGAACGTGTGTCAGTATGCTGAGGATACTGGCTGAGGGTTATGTGCTGGTAACCTCTACCCTCAACTGTTTTTGAAGGAAGTCAAAAAATGTATGCAACTCCCTATAACAACTATATACAATGAGTGAAATACAAGGTATAGTGTCAAAGTTTGTGTACATGTAGCTCAGGTTATTTTAGATACCAAGATCTTGCCTTTGGTACCACACTAGCCACATGCTGAGGATGATGGCTGAGGGTGAACGTGCTGGAAACCTCTCCCCTCTGGATGTGATTGTGATAACATTTCATAAAGGGAAAAATGTGGCACTATTATACTATACTCATCACCTTCATCATGTGATGGTTTGCTGGAAACATGTATGTATGGATACTGATTATGCTTTTGTTTAACAGCGCTGAAAGTATAATTGTTATGAATTAAGAATCATTGTGTGGTGGTGTGCAACAACACAAGTACCTCGCTATTCAAACCATCTGACTGGTGTACATCAGGAGGCCAGAGAAACACATGTACCTCGCCATTCAGTAACAACTTGCTACAAAGTGGACCAATATTACCAGGCTTTTCTACCAGTATCACGAGCAACCCAAGTACCTCGCTATTTAGTACCATCTTATGACATCATGGAGCAACAAACTACCTTACCATAGTATCATTTACAACTAAATCTTGGAGCAGCACAAATACGTCGCTAATTAAGTGCTATCTTAAACTGGATCTTGGACTAGCACAAGTACCATCTTGCTACATCATGGAGCAACACAAATACCTTGCTTTTCAAAAACTCTTTGTGACATTGTCAACACCTCACTGCCTGTACAGTTTATGGTATTTTCAGCATTTCTACCAAGCAGTTGGTCACTCAGGGATCTTTTAGCAGTTAGCGCAACACCATCTCCCTGGGAAAGCAACTCAAATTATTGACAGGATTCTCTGTTGAATGAATCAACAAACATGAAATAGTGATGTCTCCATATCCATCTACAAACTGACTCCATTTTAATCTCATCACCAGCATTTCCATTTATGTTCACCTGCTTGGGCTGGTTGCTGCTACACTGTGCTTCATCCACTATACCCCCATACTGGACATCTAGAACACCAAGATGCTACTGACACATGCATCAACTCCTGCAGGAATCTCATGAAAATCATTCAGTTGTGGTCTTACCCGGTCTTGGAGAACATCTCTTCAATTAACATGAAGCATTAATTAACACATTCCAAGGATTTTGAAAAAAAAACACTTGGAAGTGTGAGGCCTTTAGCGTGGTGATCTTGCTTGTTGCTCCAATTTGTTCAAAATGTAAAGGGTGATGTGCTGGTAACCTCTCCCCTTTACCTTGAGGAAAGTTTCTCTTATTTAAAGATATTTTGCGAAATAGTTCACAGCCTAGCAGAAGAAATCAACTGTTTGAGTAAATCCATGGAGATTTTTTTTGTATGAAATAGCAGAAGGGTGAAGTGCTGGTAACCTCTCCCCTTCACTACTACTGTCCATTTTATGATCATCCATCTTTCCCCAAACCATGATTTGATTGTTCAATGGATATTTATTAGTGTATTTAATTAACGTAATTAATCAATTAGATGGTAATTAATCTCATTTGAAGAGTGGTAGCTCTAAAAGAGCGGGGTGGTTCATGGACAACATTTCAACTAGTGTGCTCTAGTGTTATCATTGAGGAATGTTTCATTTGTAGTTTACCATCGAAGCCATGGGTGAAGTGCTGGTAACCTCTCCCCTTGGAGATTCTTTGATGGAACATCTTCAATTGAGAATTCCTTCGCAATTCCTTGGATCAACCTCATCAGGGAAACTACCCAGTTGAATATTCTCATGGAAAAATTCTCTTTGCCATCAAAACCAGATTACGAATGAAATGTAAACAAACAAAGGGTGATGTGCTGGTAACCTCTCCCCTTTAGAGTCCGTTTTCAGATGACTGTTGATCTATCACCTCAGATACCAAAGCAACACTAATGAAGAACTGCATACGTACATGGTGGTTTAAAACCTACACTGGCAATTAGTGATGTGAGCATACATGTAGGGCAGTAGGATGGTGTGCTGGTTACCTCTTCCCCATGCAAAGTGTAAAACTAGCATCTTGTTTTAAACTATTCAGCTGGTTCGTTTGGAATAAAAGTTTCAATACATTCTGAACTCTTTGGAAAGGAACATCTAAACAAAAAATTGAAATAATTTAGGGTTTTATTGTTAGTAATGGAAAAAATCAGTTATACTTCTTTTTTAAGTTATGATCAAAACTGCAAAGGTTTTATGTGCAGGTGGTTGTAACTTTGTCAAAGCTGTTCATTACCTTTTTTTTGTATTTCACTTTTATATGGTATTTTGTGCCAATTATATATCATGTAAATGTTTCATATTTTTGATGAAAACAAATTGTGTGTCTTCGTCACTCTACTTACCTGTTAAGCCACATCCCAGAGGAGAATACCTCTCCTCTGAGACAGCCCAAGTTCTCAGGGGACTCTACCGGTGGCATATCGTCGCCGTGTCAACAGTCCCCTGCCCAGTGAGAGTACTTAAATGATACGATACCGCATGAAGTCACTTTGTGCCGCGCATAAGTAACTGTTTGTTTCGACGCCCTCGTCGCATCGGCCGGCATCTCGTGACACGATCACTCACTGGCTGGTAACAGCCATCCAATCTGCATTTAATGACTAGCCGGAAAAATCTAGCCAACTTCTTAATTGGACAGTATGTGATAAAGCTACTGTAGTTTCTCCCACTAACATTCGATAACAAAATTAGCCTTTTTTAGTTATAAACTCAAAGGCCTAAATGTAATTGAAAAACATTAGCCATTTAATGTATCCTCTGATGTTTTTTCCCCAAACATTTTTCTTCAAAGTATGCATAATATGAATCTAAAACAAGTTCTTTCTTTAAGTAATCAAGTTTTTAACATTTAACAAACCATATCATTATGTTACTTTAGTTAAATGCCAATTATGACATTGTTAAAAAGAAGAAAAGATAGCCTATTGACATAAATAAAACAAGTAAAAAAATAAATTAAATCAACATTAATCTATCTAACTTTAACAAATTAAATCAACTGTACATTTTACAATACTAATATTTACAATTTATAAATCACTACTATGAATTGAGTTTTTGGAACTGATTTAAACATAACAATGTTAAAGATGACAGTGATTAAAATTATAGGCTGACATCCAACTGTCTATTTTCATTTAAGATGTTAAGATTATACCTTTTTAAAAGCATTTGTTGAGTTTACATTTACATAATGTTCATCCAATGAAATTTCTCGTAGGTGTAACAGGTGAGACAATAAATTAATATTGGGAATTGGGTTCACTTTGAGGCCTATGAAGACTGCCCAATTTTAGGACTAACAATGACAGTAAACAAATAATTATATAAGTATCAAGTAATTAGATTTTGGTGTTATTTGTTTATAACATTATTTGAAAAGGTCATATGACTAAGGTTAGTTGTTCTTTCAGGTTCAAGCCCTCTTACATAACTCAGGCCTAAACAGAGATTAACAATTACTTGACAAATAGTGATTACTAATAGATCACTAACTAAACTATCACTGGTATAAACTTAATAATTAGTAAGCATATGTCAGGCCTACACTTAGATTAATACTATGTTTTATGTTATTTGAAATAAGTTGTAGCACTAAAGATGGGTGGCTCTTAGATCTAGTTATAATGAATAAATTAGACTACCTGTATACACAGATTTACTCTTAGTTATTATGATGAAACTAATGAAACTATCAACTATGTATTACTGTCAAACTTCTAACAATTCACTATTTGAATCTCAGTTAAACAAGTAACTTTCAGCAGGTCACATTATCTGAAATATTCTCTTAACATTATCTAAAATGTTATTCTCTTGACACTTTTATAACAAGGTAATTTATTATTATAGTAACATGAATTACGGTATATGAAATTAACTGGAAATAATTAGAATATTTGAAGCTGGAGGGTCAAACTCAAACCTCAAGTGGTATTTAAATTATTACAAAAGATAAACAAACTATAAATATACTTAATTTAATGCAATGGATACAATAATTTTTTATTAGTCATGAACTGCCTTTGAGAAGTAAAATGTTGACATTTTATTTTGTGGTCACTAACAACAGTTTGAAGCATTGTCTTCGTTAACAACAGACTTTGCAATTTATGCATCACATTTATTTTTATTAAGAAATCTGTGTGATAATAGTAAATTATTAATTTTTAGTAATTAAGTACAATTAATATTAATTTTATTAAATAGAATGAACTCAAAACTATACAAATTCAAAAAATGTCAGTGAAGCAGTAGTGCTTTTTTTTTTTTTAAACGGGTGCGCAGAGATTGAACGTTTGATTGTTATCCATGATCGGAGCAACTAAAAAAGCCGTGCAAAAATTATCCTTGCTTTAGATATGTATCATTTAATACTTGAACTGTGATGACAAAGTAAAGAAAGTATTATCTCAAATGCAATGAATTTAATTAAATCAGTGTTTGAAGATCAGAATAATTCCACATTGTACTTGGTGATAAATAAATATAGTTGAAGTAAACTTTAATATTGTAAAACCACTTTTATGTTAACAAAAAATATAAATTTAAAGAAAAATGTATTCAAGATGGCTGTGTAGGAGTGTGATTTTATCAACGATAATGAGAGGAGGCTAGTGATAGCGCCCTCTAGAGTGACTAAAGGATACGATAATTGAAATAACATTTGGTATAGCACTTGCATTGTAGTCTTTAAGGGTTATCATTTTACAGTTTATGAATTGATGGTATAGTTTTAACTGTTGACGAAGGTAAGTCAAGAGATTGGCTGATTTTACCCTTCTTTAAAAGAGTGCAATATTTCAAACTTGTTTTCGGGGAAAGTGAGTGTTTTATACGTTAACACCATTATTAAAGTACAAATACAAGTAGAAATATAAGTAGTTTATTTTGTTCATTTTGAGACAATGTGGATCTTAATTTTGCTTTAAAAAAGGATTACTTTTGACAAAAAAAAAGTAACTAATGCTACAAGCAATTTTTAGTACTTAAAATAAAGGACCCATACATCTGTTGAATGTTTTTTATATTGTTTATTTTTTAATGAGAACTACTTATTAATATTTGTAATCATTAATAGTCTTTACTTTTTCTCGCTAAGAACATTCCGTATTATTTTATGTGTTTTTTTGGTTGAATTTTTTATTATTTTCTATTTTCTAATGTAAATTACCTATTAATGTTTGTAGTCATGAATAGTCTTTACTTTTTCTTTGTATTACTTTATATGTGGTTTTTGGTTCTACAAATAAACTATTTTTAAACAGATACTACTGACATTTGTTCAAATTTGTTTTTCTGTCCTTGCTCATTTTAAGGTCATAGGTTAAAGGGTGCATCTCATTATTTTTTTTTATTTTTGACCTTTCCACCCTAAGGTTTATATATAAGGTCCGAGCACAAATTTTCAAGTGGCGATTTAGCCCGGTGGGCTAGCTCACAGCTCCCGGAATTCTGGGGCTGTGAGCTCGGGGGTTCAAATCCTGGTGGGCCCCTCTTTTACCAGTAAAAAAGAACTTTTTTTAAATTTCTTGTAAAAATGGGTAGGGCTTGAACCTGGTACCTTCAGCCCTGTAACCTCTATCTCTCACCACTCTGCTACTGAGCTTTCATGAAAATTTAACGGTTTTTGACCTGATGAATATTAGAATGGCCTGACTTCGAAAATTTTTCAGAAAAATTTCTCCCTGGCTATACCCTTGGATTTTTGGCAGATCTGAGGGTTGACCAAGGGCCTTGGAGCTGAGATTGGGGAGTAAAATTTCTAAGGGCTGAGGGGCCTGGGGCTGGGCAGTCAGTCAGCCAGGGGTTGTGCTGGCTGAACTGGAGGCATGATAAAGCTTGGTAAAGGACTTGGGCCAGGGGCTGGGAGGTTGCTGGACCTGGGGCTGGGAGGTTGTTGGGCCAGGGGCTGGGAGGTTGATGGACCTGGGGCTGGGAGGTTGATGGACCTGGGGCTGGGAGGTTGTTGGGCCAGGGGCTGGGAGGTTGCCAGCCAGCCAGTGGGCTGAGCTGGTTGGAGTTAATGGTAGGTAGGGCGATTGGTAGTCATCGTGCTGGGGAGTGACTAGCTGGAGATGGGCATGTTTAGGATTGGAGGGTGGATTTTGGGTAGAAGAGTCTTGTAAAGTAGAAATACAATTTAGTTTGAGTCTTGGGACCCCACAGTAGGGTTGAGTTGATATAAAGGAACGGTTAAGACTGTATTGAATGAATACATGTACATGTAACTGTCTTGCTTTTTTTTAAAGGTATATGCCTACATGTATTATTTTTTAGTGAAATCTTGGTAGGGTAATTTTTGTATTAAAGGTGTAATACATTTCACAATAAAATGGTGACTGAGGTGGAACTTTTTGTTCTGATAGATAATAGTACCGCATTACAAATTTATTTAAAGGTGTGGTACATTTTGTATTGACAGTATTAAAGACTGTGATCTTGAAGGTTTTTTAAAGGTGGAATAGTGACTTTTTGGGTTAAAGGAGTTATGGTCTTTTTAAATTTGTATAAAAGGAATTTTACTTTATTCTGAATATTTTACAGACTTTATTTACTGCACTTTTCTGGAAAATGGATTGCGAGGATATACACCTATTTTATTCCAGACATCTTTGTTGGGTTCCTTGTCTACTCAAATATCACTGGATTACTTGTTCTCTTTACTGAATGGGACCAGTCTATTTTATTTACAGGAGGTTGGATTTTGTAACATGAAGTATGGTGTGGGGGTAAGGTGAAATGACTTCGGTAGGTCTAGCCCAAGTGGGTTTTTAAAAAGGCTATTGTTCAAACTTTGCTCAAATGAAATTAATCTTTAGCTAAGCTCAATGTTGCTAATTAATACTTGTAATCATAACACATTAAATGTACAACAATATCACACAAATTAAAGGCATGAACATCTACTTTCTTGCTACATTTATAGAATCAATTTATTTGAAAACTCCAAATAATATAATATAACTTATATAAATACATTTTTAAACTTTATCAGCAGTAAAAAACAGTAACTTTACTGTTATTGAACTCAATTTAAAAAAGAGAACATTTTGGAGTGTGATATCTTTTTGCACTATCAGTACAAAGTTCTTTCAGGAAATCTCTCTTATAACGCCACCCTGAGAACCAGGGCAGTTCCCTACTCCTACTAACATGGTCCATAACCCTTAGGGACGACTAATACAGTGCATCAGTCATTTGTGATAACACCAGCATCATGCTCCCCAATGGAGCACCTTTAAGTTCAACATCCAGCTATCATCCTGGCAAACAAAATGCCATGATGCAACAAATTTTGTTTTAATGCCACCTACAATTCCAAACAGATCGAACTATCCCACCACCAGTGTTTTAACTTCACAAGAAAAGCATTATTGCTTAGATCTTCAACTTCATGCGTTCAAAATACGCATATTGTGCATTTGCTTGCAAATGCACTTACTTGTTCCAAGAGCATTATTTTATATAGATATTAATAGATAATAATTGCATCAGGGATGTACTTGACATCATTAGTTTACATATCTACAATCTTATAAATGAAGTTAACAAGCTGCTTGAATGTTCAACCATGATTCCTTGATGTGTAGATTGCCTTGAAGACATTTAATGTTTCCATTAGCCTATGCATTGCTCTCCTCAAACTCTGAAGCCTTCAAGATTTGAGTGAAAGTTGGTCGTGGGACATCAGCACTCTAATGCTGTGAATAGTTTAAGAAAACAATTGTATAGAAGTTTTATTGCAATTTAAACTATACTTTGACAACTTGAATGAAGGCAATGTTAAACAATAACTGTCGATTCTTTATTTTGTAAACTACTTGTGCATGTTCAGCTTAAGTAGAACTTTATATGAAAAGCAGCATTATTGCTATCAAAATGCGTCAGATAGATCAATATAACTTTGTCCTATATAGTTTGTTTTATTTAAGAACGTGCATTCCCGTCTTCTACTCTACAAAACACCCACACCCAAATTTGGACAAGTTATCATAGGTGTATTATTTATGTTTTACCCATACAGAGGTGGTTATGCTTTTCAAGAAAACACAGAACAGTTTATAGATTTTTTTCCTGCGAATTTAATGCATATTCATAGAATGTGCTTAATTATTATATATGTGCTATATAGTTTGTTTTATTTAAGAACGTGCATTCCCGTCTTCTACTCTACAAAACACCCACACCCAAATTTGGACAAGTTATCATAGGTGTATTATTTATGTTTTACCCATACAGAGGTGGTTATGCTTTTCAAGAAAACACAGAACAGTTTATAGATTTTTTTTCCTGCGAATTTAATGCATATTCATAGAATGTGCTTAATTATTAAATGAAGGGTTTTGTTAATGAAAACATGTTTTTTTTTGTCAAATCTGTAATCAATCTGTAGGGATAGCCACTCATCTGAGTTAGGCTGGTGCCAGCATGGAGTCCCCAGAGTGTTGTGGCATGTGATGAAGGGTTGCTGTCTGTACAGTGCTGCAAAAACAGCCCACTTTTTGATGTTAGTGTAAAAAAATGTAAAGTAACCCACAGGGATTTTACATACCTTTTTTGTATCCTTCACACATCTAAATTGGTGAGAAGTAGACATTGGGCTGATGATTGGCACCTGCAGGTCTCAGAAATCTACTTGGATGGTGTGACACGTAGATATCATATCATACAGATAGCACTCCTTCAAAATAGAAACAAATGGAATGTTTTACATTTAGTCCAACAAACATTTATTTTAATAAGGTATAGTTTGAGCATGACCTTTAAAATTGTCATTTTAGTTGTTCAAGTATTTAAAGGGTGGTTTAGGCCATAAAGAAATTGATATGAAAGACTAGTATCATCCAACTGCCCAAAATCTCTTGATGCATCTCAATTTATGGTTGCTTACCTGTTGATGGAGAAGACATCCTTGACCTGGGTTGGCATGGGCATCATGATCATGTATCTACTTTTGGAGAGGTCAACTTCGTCTGACAAACTGCGTGTCTGTAGCTAACCTAAATGTAAACAAAAAACAAACAAGATTTTGTGAAAGGGAAAGTTGTTTTCCTTCAATTGCAGCAACAATTTGAAAAATGCTTTGACCACAAGAGCCGGGCGCCATACAGTTATTCTCAAAACGATGCTTAATAGCTTGTGGTGGTTTTAAATAACACGCATAATAAAAAAGATGACCCATCTTTTTCTTTTTCTCGCCTGTCCACTGGGTGTGTGTCGCTGAGTGGGGTTTTGGCGATGGTTCCACTCTTTTTGGGGGTGAATCGTCATCCATGTACTAAATATCGGGGCAGGTTTACCATAACATTTCACAATAAATGTACAAGGTTTTGAAGCTCAACTTCACACCGACACGCTCTTTCAAGCTGGTCAACAGCTAGTGCCTTTAGTAGTACCGTACACAAGGTTTAAGGCTGGTTTATAGTTGGTAACACGACCATAAGCACCGGACAGTGTGATCATTGGACGCTGTAAACCTTTTCTTGCAGTCTATGGTCGCTGAGTCGTCCGTGTCGACTGTAAACTGCGCCGTTTGTCAATTTAGCTGTCGTATGACCATCGCGCAATTGACGATAAACCATGCTTTACACCTACAATTATTGTAGATATCGCATACATCTAGATTCTAGGTACCATACAAAAACTCTTCCACTGAAAGCCTCACCAAAATTATGCAAATCAGATCAATTGAACAAGATTTTGAGAATTTTCCATGCAGCCCCTCCAAGAAAGTTTATTTCAGTAAACTTTGATCCTTACCTACTCCTACATGTCCTAGAACTATGAGGTTCGTTCCGCTATCGTCTCTACGAACCTCATACTCATAGAGTGACATGTACGAAATCCTATTCGAAACTTTCTGCCCTTCACGTTTACATGGCTACAGTTCTTTTTGGAAATCAGATCTCGCCCAAACTAGACTCTATGTGTTCTTTCAACTCTCATCGAGCGTTGCACGGGTCCAGAAAATCCACTCCGCAAACTAAAAGTTGTTAAAAAGGGATAAATTCTCACCGTAACTCAGATCCCATTCAAACAGTATTTCAACAAATATGGCGACCGGAGTTGCAAAATTAACTGGTATGCTGCTATGCGGTATGCTGGTCCTATGGGTTGGTTCCGCGTACCAGTTAATTTCGTGGAGACGATAGCGGAACGAACCTCATAGTTCTAGGAGTAATCCTTACCTATCTAGAAGGGTTGAAGAATGTATCCAGCTAGGAACAGGAAGTTTGAACAATTCTAAAGGGTTAGAAACGTTTTCATGGTCGCAGAGCAAGGACCCCCAAATCATCCTGTGTAAACAATCTTCGTTTCACGTGACAGCAGCTGCCTCGCGGTAATCAACAAGAGTTTAAAAAAAATATACGACCGCCCTCCCCCGGCGCCCGCTGTCTAGTCATACCATCGTTTTCATTCTGCCAGTGACCTGCTTCCCACGGCTCATAGTGATTTCCTATTGCAGGGCGCTCCTCTTTTTGCGACTTCTTATTGGCTACTATTTTGCGGGCAACCACCAATGGTCAAGACGGCTAGGTTGCGCGCTCCTCTTTTCGTGACCTGATTGGTTAGTAGGGTCTCCGGGTCAGACGAATAGGAAGCGCATTTTCATGACCGATTGGGCCCATCATTTTTTAGGGGTTAGGGTTTGGGCTTTAGGGTTAGGGTTAGGGTTTTAGGGTTAGGGTTTTAGGGTTAGGGTTAGGGTTTTAGGGTTTTAGGGTTAGGGTTAGGGTTTTAGGGTTAGGGTTTTAGGGTAAGGGTTATGGTTTTAGGGTGAGGGTTAGGGTTAGGGTTAGGGTGAGGGTTAGTATTTTTTAGGAATAGGAAGCGCACTTCAATGACACAATTGACCTTCATTTTTAGGGTTAGGGTTAGGGTTTTAGGGTTATGGTTATTAGGGTTAGTTTTTTTTTCTTCTTTTTTTATACTAATTTCACTTCATTTATTTAATTTAAGGGATAAAGCAGTTACATGATATAAATATACAACTTGTTAGGGATAGGTTTAGGGTTAGGGTTAGGCCAGGGTTAGTGATATCAAAATAATGCTGTTGCATTTTTATTTTTTTCCGTTGCATTTTTATAAATATAAATGCGACAGAAAACATCAAAATAATCATATGGAACACCATAGTAAATAATTATTATTTATAAATGGTGGTTTTATACAAAAAGTGATTATTTAAAGATAGTGATTATTTATAAATAATGGTTATTTGAAGAGAACATTCCATGAAAATCCATAAACTTCCTCCTCACTTAAGGCTTTAGATTATTACATTTCTCTTTCAGGGTGGGGTAACCAATCATTTGGGTTTTCCCTTTTACTTTGCTGTACAGGGGTCCAGTATTTGTGGGCAAAATAGGACCAATTTGTCAGGGCCCAGCTTACCCAAACCACCCAAAATTGAGAGTCCATATAACCCCGAGATATAATATTAGACCCTATTTAATAATAAGCCCAGCATGCAACTGCAATTTTTCCAAAAAGAGCCAAGTGTCAGGCACAGCAAGACTTTGCACGGTTGAGAAACACCAAAAGAGGAAAACAGCTGAGAAGTTCAATACCTTACTAGTAAGACCAATATGTACATTGTTCCACCTTGCAACATATTCACCATTAGCTTTTTTTTATTATAAGTGTTTAATACAATTCAATATTTAGGAACTGCAATCTTGCTTATTTAAATTTAATCAAATTAAACGGACATTTCTTACACCACTGACGAAAATAAAACTGTTAGACAACCAAGGTTATGTTATACACCGTTATTTATTGTGGCCACTTTGAATTATTGAAGAGAAACAGAGGAGAAAAAACAAGGACAAACAAAGGGCATGTAAGAAGGAACCCAAAGCCCACAAGCTCATTTTGCACCAAAGAACAAGCAAACAATTTCCAAAGAAATGTTGTATTCAGCAACGTAGTAGCCACGAGGGCCTGGGGGCATCTGCCCCCCGCCCCCAATAATTTCTCAGTGCCCTCCACCCATAAATTATCAGGTCTCCCCAGGTACCACCCGTGAAAAAAATCTAGGTACATGTATTTCATTAAAAAACATAGACCCCCCCACACTGAAAAGCAACGCCCCAACCCACTTCCCCCATTAAATAGATCCTGGCTACGCCGCTGGTTGTATCACTTATTCACAAAAGTAAACAAAGAACAAAATACTTCAGATTTGTTTTTATCTAATCATAAATCATCCTGCTCTTTCTTGTCATTTTGCAAGAAGTACTTGGGGGCTTCTTTTACACAAAAAAGCTTCTGGAGCTTCTAAGAGATTTACAAACAAATTATTGATTTAAGTAACATGATTGCATATTTTAACATGCTCTCTGGTGCAAACAGACCCAGTTTTGGGCACTTGTTACTTCTCCATAACAACTGAAATTATATTTAACTTCGATTACAGCCCATGAGGCATCACACCGAACAAAAAATGGCAAGGCACCAACAAAATTTACGAAGCATACAAATGATGTATTATTATATTAATATTAGAGTGCTACAGTGCACATTTTTTGATAATTCTGAATATTATGAAGACCATGTAGTTGAATTCGAAACATTGCTCATCCACTTCAGAAGTCTTGCATTACACAGACTAAAGATCTAAAGTATTTTTCCTAAGACCAGATTCTTCATCTGGAATGGCTGTCCTGATAATAATCACTTCCACATTAATTTTTCTGAAATTACCAAGGTGTCGGAAAAGAACAAGTTCTCATGGTGTTTAGGTTCCATGGCAACCTTTCACTCACTGAAGTTTTAAGATATTGGAATTGTGCCCCCCCCCCAAAAAAAAAAGAAAAGAAAAGAAAAAAAAGAAGAAGATATTTGAATAACCCCATCAACCAAACCAATTGCCAAGATTACTTAATACTTTAACGCCGATTCAGCAGGTAATCTTCTTTACTACTACTCTGACTATGATAAGAAGTTAATTTAAGACTCATGGAGTACATCGTTCAATGAAGCGAGGGTAGAAGCAGACGTCTCGGATGTGTTGTCGATCCAGAATCCAGGTCAAGAACCGTTCCAATCCGAGACCGTAGCCACCATGTGGACATGTACCATACTTCCTCTGTGAAATGATCAGATAAGGAAACCAACATAATAGATAAAGTAGTCCTTAATAATTTGTCCACATACCGACACCAATTTAGGAAGTTTGTAAATGCAACAACTGTTGATATTCCCCCAGAGGGCCCAACAGGCTACTTGACGTTATATGAAGTTCAAGAAATTGCTTAAACGTACCCCATTAGCCTCTATCATGCAAATACTGACAATGACTGATGAGGGCGTTTAGCGGAGAAATGTCAATGTGGCCGATAATCCAATGCTAACATGGTAAATATTAAAAATTACAGAAAATACTTCGGTTTTTAATATTTGCTTTCTGTTTTATTTTCATGGGATTATCCGACTGGGATAAGTGACTGATATTTTCCATTGCAGCATGAAACGCCGCCATCTTGAACAAATTCGTTATGACGTCACCGTGGACAGAGAGAGGCTAACGACCAGGGTTCGATTTCAGAGCACTAAGATTCATCTCAATATGAGTTGTCAATATCACCATAGTGATTTGTATCGTGACATCACACTTTGCTTAGCAATTAAGATTGATACACATCTTAAGATTAATCCTGGCTCTTTGTGAAATCAAGTCCTGGGATAATAAGAAGTTTAATTCACGGACCCCATGGTAAGGCTCGCTTTTGTCAAGAATTCCTGACAACATTTCCCAGACGTTGCATAACAGATCAATCAACCAATCCATTTACTATGTGCATGAGGCAATGTACAAGCTTCTCCAACGTCTAAGCTGCCAGCGTTACATGCTTGCAAATGCACATTGCACTTTATTATAACCAGACTGCTCATTTCCCATGACATATTTTATTCTTTGTATCTTTATGCTACTTACCGGTGGATAGATGGGCAGGCAGTTGGCAGGAAAAACATGTTGATAAAAACCAACTTTATTTCTTAAAAATTTGAATTGTACAGAAACAAGATTTCAAATGCCTGTTGCAATGACATGATGCATCGAGACCGCAATAAGGGACGTTACCTGGTCAGTGTACCAATAGTACGGAGAAGGATCTATCTGGGCTGATTTGTAGGCTGCAATCAGTTCTTCATAATCATAAATCCTCATTGATCCACCAACTATTTCACCAACATTGGGCATCAAGACATCCACCTGTAGATAAAGACAAAGAGGTCAACAAGATGAAACTACAAATTTCACATGACCCTTGTCTAATGGACATTATATCAACCTACTGTACAAACGTTCAATGGTTTGAATGATAACTATGCCAGCCTGCAGTATGATATCATGTAGTGAATGCATCTACACAATACACAGTTAACCCTCCTACTGCCTGACCAATCAGTATCTTTCATCGTGGTTTTAATGATAAACTATGCCAGCTGTATATCATGTAGTGAATGCATCTACACAATACACAGTCAACCCTGCGACTGTCTGACCATTCATTATCATCCACTGTGGTTTTGAATAAGGAAATGAAAGTGTGGTGAAGAGGTTTTCAACTAGTTGTTTAAACACCGTGAGGCCTGGTTCTTGCTAATTTTACCGAGACGAAGTCAAGGTAAAATAATTGAGAACCACAACCTCACTCAGCTCCTGCATGAGTAGACTTTTAGGATAAAAATGTACACAAGAAAACCCCCCTCTCATCCCCACCCGCCTCCTAAATTGCAAGAAATGATACTTACGGATTCGGTGAGTCTCCTATCCTCTGGACATCTTTGCATGTAGAAGGACTTAATCTCAGCAGGGAATCGACATAACAGGATTGGCTGAAAATGAAAAAAACAAACTCGTAAATAAAATACTAACAGGGAAAAACAAATAATAAAGTCACAACAAGAGTTCAAGGACCATGCAAAATGGGCCAATATAAATTGTTTTTTTCATAATGAGCATCCGACGATTATCATCACGCAACCAACTATAAACCAACCATAAATATCTTTCATGTAATACATATTTTGCCATATTTTTCATCCAAGACCACTAGTAACAAGATTTAAAAAAAAAGAAACACATGAAAAATTTATTCTACGGATTTTCCCGTAGGTGGCCTTTGTAATCAAATGCTGGCAGGTAGAGTCAAAAGAATCGTTCCTTTTCAACAAACCTCATTTATCTGGTCCGTCATCTTCCTTTCAGGGGCTTCTGGGATGTCCTGATAAAAAATAAAACATATTATAAGTACAGGGTATGGATGCATAGATTGTTCTTTGGTCAGTTGCTAGCACAAGCCTTGTGCACTAATCAATGTTATAACACACCTCTTGCTGGTTCTGTATTCTGGTTGGCTGAAACACGGTCACATGGGGTTTAATAACTAATATAGGCTAGTGCACAAGTACCAGCGTAAATTAGACATCGCGCACGCGTAATTAGCAGGAAATAATTCCCGAAGCGGGAACTATACTCAATGTTTTTAACTAGTTACAGCGCCCTCTCAATGAACAGCACCTAGTTGAATCGAGGGAATTTAAAAGCCTTCCTTCAGTTTTTGAATTTTGGGTTGCTCCCATACCCCTGCCCCAAGCCTGCCCCCTTCCCCTCCCCCCTACTGGTTCCACCACTACCCTTATGTCAGAAAACTTTTTGATAAATGCAAGACTCAATTTAGAAGTAAAGAAATTGAGTTCTCACCTCTCCAAACTCGTAGAAACTACCGTCATCTTTCCTAATGTCATGTTCCTTTAGGTAAGTGATTGCTTCACTGTAGTCCATACGACGGAATGGTCGCTTCGGAGGCTTGAAGTTCTGTCACATAGCAAAGATAAAAGACTTTATTCAGGGATAAAACAAATGTTTACTCCCCAAAATGTTTGAATACTATATTCTTGGTGCAAACTGGTGTCATGCATTTCTGTGTATATTAAAACTACTTGAAATTAGTTATTTGTACAGTTGTCTGTGGCCAGTCTAAGTTGCGGAGGTGCTGACAAGAACCAGTGGTGTTACTTGACGTTTTAATCAGTATGCTCTAATCGTCTTCCGGGGAAACGTCCAGATATTACATCATCAGTTTATTTCAGAGCTTCCACAACTCATAGAGAGATATCTCATGTACATGGTGTTACCACTATCCTTACTAGATTGTATAATGCAAAGTTTCAAGTCCTATTCATGTGACACTATTTTTCTGCTCAAAGCTCTACGACTCTGTTTTGTGGTCTTACTGGGTTGAATTCCTTGATGAGGGGTCCAATAGGCGATGCTAATGCCCTGTCCACCACGTCACAGATCAGGTCCTCTAGACTATTAAGAAGATCATCAAACGAAATGAAAGGACACTCCCCTTCAATGTGGGTATACCTACATATAAACATGGATGAAGAAACCACCATAATGTTTACCAGTAAGGTCAAAGCAAAGTAGCAGTTTTAAAGGGAAAACAATTTAAATAAAATTGCTCAGTTTGCTCAAACTTCAAAATAAAAGATTGTAGCCCAAAATGATGCCATAATTTTCTGTTTACCTTTTACCCAAGTATGTTTTACATGCCTCAATTGGTAAAAATGCAACTTGTGATAACTTGCATGGTGTCATACAGGCATTGGCTTCAAACTATCTGTTACAAAATGCGTTAATGTTTTGGTAGATGTTAGTAGCCAATAGACCGATTGCGCTCTCCAAGTCACGTGACCTGTAGTGGGTATTAAACGTCAACAAACACGAAGTCCTCCATAAAAAAGTGCAGTACGGTACGTGATGATTGTTGCATTGGTTTATTCGATCGAGGCTTTTCTTGCTTTTTCTGATGAAATGGCTTAGTAACTGTGTTATTATTACCAAAAGCCGACTGTTGGTGTGACTCTGTAGGTCACGGCATGTATTTGCACGTAGTTCACCTTCAGCTCAGATGGCGTAGTACCCACTACAGGTCGATTGATAACCAACCTCTATCACCACTCATTTACATTTTGTAATATTTGACCCTTTAGTGGTCCATTTCCACTTGAATGCTGCATCAGGGCAATATATCAAGACTATTGACTTACTCAGCCAGATGACGCCTGGTACGTGACAACTCTGCACGGTAAGACTGGGAGACGCAAAATACATCACCTAGTGATGGCAAAGCAGTCTCCAAATACAGCTGAGATGACTGGGTGAGGTAGGCCTGTAGATTAATAACAAGGGTCACAGTTTAGACTCGTCATATACAACAATAGTCTCGATGCTGGATCACAAGAGGGCGCCATTTTAGGGAGTTAAAGATATGATCTGTGTTCAAGCTGATTTTACCTTAAAAATGAACGGTCTCAAGCAAACAAAAGAGCATGTTATTTTATAACAAATAAAATTAATAAATCGCATTTTGACCTTGTAGATGGCAATAAAAATATCCCGGTCATGCACCCTATGAGAAAATGTGTATCCAAAGGCCATGCTATATTACAAAGTCACTTCACCGGCTTTTTGTTTCTATGTCGCACTGGCTGAAATTGAGCAGGCAGCGTGTGCATTTTATTTATTGTGCTCCACATAAAAATTCATTCTTTTAATTAATTACTCTGTCATTATTCATTGATAGATTTTTTTGTACGATATCTCATTTGAAAGTTAATAACTTTGGTCATCATAAAAAAATAGCCATTCAACATTTGGATTCATTTTTCAAGGTAAAATCAGCTTGAGCACCATTCATACAACTTCAGGATTTTTAAAATCTATTCCGCATTTCAAAGTGTACATGATGTCACTAATTGTTTAATAAGAAATAGCAATTTCATAGAGCTGCTTAAGCACAAAAAGTAACAAGAAAAAGTACAAAACAATTTTGCTTACCAGAGTAAGGTAACCAGCCGAAATACCATGTCACATGTACCGTATATGACTGGTTTCCTGATAAGCTTTGCTTAGCAAAAAAACTGCTGAGCAATATTTTCTGCTTAAGAAGCTAAATGAAATTGAGTCCTGGTTGAAATGGCTCCCACTTTTTAAAAATGGGAATACAGGATCAGGAAATATTCATCCAAGACTACAAAGAAAATTAGTCTGGACCTTTTTGTATTAAGAGTCAAAGCTGTTAGTGAGCAGGGAAGCAGACAAGGATGTGATCAATATCAAGACATCTTACTTGCTCTCCAAAGAAGTCAAATTTGAATAGAGTGGACCCTCCTTCACATTGAGTCTGTACCATGGTTGGAGGACATATCTGAGAAAACAGTCAAGAAACTATGTTAGCCAGCACAAAGAAAAACAAGCAGTGTCAAAGGTAGACATCAGTTTTGATTGAGCACGTCTTTAACCAGTTGCCGCCAGGATTCTTTTTTTTTTTTTTTTTGCCAAAATCTCTACCAACTGAGCTATCTAGCCCTAATGTTGGTAGTCTCCCTATTGAGTCAATGTCTTTGTTCGAGGGGTGGCAGTCAGAAGCCATTCAACCTGAAACTGCCGTATAACTAGGGATCACACCCAAGTTTACGATTCAACCATAGAGCTAGCTCTACGGATATAACCTGGGAAGGGGCAGGACTGGGATCACTACAAGGGGATGCGACTTTTTAATTTCAAATATTAAGCAATAAACTACAAATAAACAAATGAACAAATGGACAAATACCTCATTGTATCCTTTGTTGAAGTAGTGGTCCCTGAAACTGCAAAAGCAAACCAGCAACAATTGAAATTATCAAACAGATAAACATTAAAGTTGTAACTTTATAAAAAGAAAAAGGAAATTTACCTCTGAGACCGAAGCTGTTTAGTTAAAATTACAAATGTTATAAAAGTAATGAATATGTCAATAATTTATAAACAATACAATTTGCCGAAATTACATGAATTTTGACTGATACGATGACCCATGGAATAGAGAGTGCTGCCTGAAGTCAATATAATGATCCTAATTAAAAAGCATTGTTTTATGTGAATTGGAAACAAATGAAGCAACAACTGTGCCTTGATTTATCATCACACAGATTTGCCACCTCCAGACCCTGGTTTCACTCTTAAATGGAAACTCTCAGAAATCTTATAATCATTAGGCACATGATAAGAAGAATAACATATGAAGTAAATTAAACTTACCATTGTGTAAGCCTAGATCTGACTTTCATGATTTTTGTGAGCTGCAATACCATCAAAAGCAAGAAACGCAAAAATTAGATGGCTCAAATTTCAATTTGTTGATCTTAGGAGCTGAGATGTTTATTAATACAGGTGTTAAAAGGGGAAATGAAAATAAGTATTTTACCACTCGGTGCATTGAGTGCTCCATACATGACATGGAGTACCCACCCTTCCCATTGTGTCTTCATAGTGTTCTGGGAATCTTAGGAATGCTTAAGAGGATTTTCGGGGTGGGGGGGGGGGGGGGGCTCCCTTACAAGAAAGGAAGAGTGTGTTAGAGTATGGGAATATTGGGGGGGGGGGGGTGGTAGAACACTCCCTTTGCCACATATCGGCCATGGTGGGCATGGTATAACTCAATGGGTTCAACATTATGTTAGCAAGGAATGTAGCCACTTTGTTGGTGCGTTACCCCGGGCTCTATGTATGCTTACCCCCCCCCCCCCCAAGTGCTCTAGCCTACTCTATAACATTAACTCCCCTGGGTCTATCACCCTATGTATCACTCAGTCTCTCACCGTTTCTCCTCGCATCATCATATGACGTTGGTCCAGCTGAACATCGATTAAAGAGTTCTACATCAAGAAACAAAATGTTAAAAAAATTAACAAATAAAGGGTTTTCACATATAACACAAAACAAAACAAAAAGAAGACAGGGAGTGAAGGCTTGGTCCTAAAATATTCTAACCAACATTCATCCACCTTGCAAATTTTTATTTTTTCAGAATGGATCATTATGTTTTGTGTAACTTTTATTTTTAATCAGGCACAAACTCAGACGCCATTTTCTCACAGCAAATTCTGTAAAGATATATTTCTTGTCAGTTTTAATCACCGACACTAATTCAAGGGATCTTTAGGCTGCTACAAAAACAATGCTAGGTATATTTGGTAAATGATAACAAACATTGTTACACGAACAGCTAGTTTTTCTATAGCGCTTTATCTACAGGTGTCTGAACTTGGTGTTTTCTTCAAGCTCTACCCTCCCATACCTTACCTCGTTAATCAGACTGTCTGCACCACCTGGTGGTGATGAACCAACCAGCTCCCAGTAGTCACACGACAGCTCATGACCTCCAGGGGCCTGGTTAGATTAATAACAGAAATAGAAACATTGACAATAAGGCCGTATCCGAATTAGCAGCTACAGCTGCAGCTATGGCTACAACTGAATTGCCGTATCAGCATGCGTTCAAGTATAGGACATCCTTAGCAACACCCTTAGCAACAGTTTAAGCCATAGTCAAAGCTGCCACTTCAGTTCCGGCCTTCAGTTAGTCACATGAGGCCATTTGAGGTCAGACGATTTCTATAGAGGGTATGCACAGCCATTTTCCTACAGTAAACTTACAGTCGTTTTGACCTCATTGACGGCGCTTCTGTGCATATTTCTATGGGACTCATGACGTCAGACGCATAAGGTCTATTCAAGCATCTGAAAGTTTGAACTCACCGCTTTGCCTTCTGGTAGAACCTTGATGACTCCGTACACAGTAACTGTGCTCTCAGTGTAGAGAGTTAAAGCCTCATATGTGTGGCACTGTGGATAAGATAATAACTTTCCTTACACCCAATGATACACACTTCAGGGATGAGAATGGATGAAAATGAAAAGTCCATGAAACAACCCCCCATCAATGGCAGCATTCTGTACTTAAATGTAGATGAGGCAAGCACCTTGATGCAGTCAAAATACAGTACATGTACTGTGGTAAGGCTTTACAAGGGCCTGGATGTATGTAAATGACACTTTAAAAAAATAATTAAGTAAAAAAAATCCCACAGCAATAAATTTAAAAAAATCCGGAAATCAGAAAAAATCTCATTCCTGCCACTTGTTGCACACACATACCCATACATTCCCCAAGTGTACCCACTTGTACCTATTGCAGCCCACCTAATACCAATGCTCAAGCCCAGTTGGTCCCAAACTGTTTTAAATAACTGATATCCTCACATACATTCAGCTACACATCACCAATTGATCAACAATGAGAAGACTTTGAATTTCAAGAAGTGTAACTGCAAGCAATGTCTTCAATTCAAAGAAATTACTTTGAAATCGAGCATTTAGAAATAAACAAAAACAATAATGATACTGCTTACCAGTTTGTCGTTCAGGACACACTGGATGAGACCTGTTCCATCTCTTAGGACGATAAACATGAGATTCTTGCCTTCAAAGAAATTGGGTAATAAAAGTTTATCAACTTAACTTCCACAACTCCATCGATGTCCCTTTCCTGGTTCTGCCATACAGTCGGATGGATGCAGTAGGTCTACACATCCAAACCAGCCATAGCCAGATGTATCAATCTCATACCAGAGTCCAAATGTTTAGTATTGAGTCATCAAAATGTGGCATTTAGGATGTTATGGGAATGTTACGAGCTAAAATGAAAGTCTTAATAAGTTTACACATCAATAGCATAACACCAGACACTATCTGGCAACTTGTCATCCACAATTGTAATTGGAAGAAAGATTGTGCAAACTATCCTTCAATAATTTACTTTCATCTGATTGACAGCTTGACATTGGGGGAATGCCACATCACCCAGGCATTAATAGTCAAGCCACCAAGGAGAAATGGACTAGTTGATTCAATACTAAGGTTGCAGTCTATAATAAGGGAATTAAAGAGTAGTGACCTGGTCTTAAATGACAGTTTAAGACCAGCAGGATAAAGGTGTGGTCCTTTAACACATGGTCACAAACCTGCAAGGTCTTAAGCAGCCATTTAAGTCTGAGTCAATAGTCTTTTATTCCTCTTTATATATACCCTTTTGCTTGTTCCTCTTACAAGTCTAATCCACAAAGTTCATTTAATTGATGGTCACGCTGAATAAACATAGGATGTCATGATATTACTGGATAAGACAACTTTTTGAATTTCTGGAATAACTGCATCAGGGATTAAAAAAGTGACTTTTGTTTGTACCTTGCCTACGTAGACGGTGGACCCAACCTTGAATTTTGACTCGTTGATCACGATGTGCCGTTCCATCTTGAACAAGAATCTGCATTTATGGATGAGCAGGAAAAACTTTGAACAGGTATGAAATTGAGTAAATAGAACCAAACCTCAAACATTTTACACCACATGGCAGTTAAGGCTGGTATTCTTTTTATTCTTGGTGATATTTGTCAGTCTTTTTTTCTATGCTTGTTGTTAACAGCATCAGGTAATGAGCTGTTTACCTTGGTTGGCTTTGGGAGGCTAGGATCTTCAGATAACTTGATCTTTTTGGCTTCTTCCAGATTCTTCTCCCTCCTTTCTTGATCCTCTGCCTAAAAAAAATAAAAATAAATAAAACCACTTTGAGTTTATTATTCAACATTCAATATTCACTAAGCAAAAGGTATTGTGTTTCACCTGATTCAACTTCAATATTTGAAGCCAAAACAAGCTCAAGCTCAGAATTTGATAAAACAGAGCTGATATTTTAATGACTCTGAAACTGATTAAAATGATTACATATTAGGCCTACATTATAACTTGTTTACAAAAAGAGTGACCTTGTACATTCCAGGGTATTTCCAGAAAGGCTGGTCATTTGAGAAATTTTACATTTTGTACAATAATTGCCCCATAAAATTTAAAGAATTAAAACAAATAACACTTGAACAAACTCATAAACAGCAAGAAACTTTGTTAAAATAAAATAAAAGACTCATACCTCTTTCTTTTCCTTCTCTTCATTCTTCTTCTGCTCTCGTTGGAATATCTTCAAAACCTTCTTACGCTGAGCTTGGGAAACTTCCTCCCATGTCTAGGAATGAGTAATAATCACATTAACCAACGTGTCACCATACTGAATTAACCCTCCTATACATGCATACTTCAAAGTGCCTCAAAATCTGCCATATGCTATGCACACAATTGTACGGTAACCCATGCCACACTTTCCTGTCATTGTATTTGTATGGTGTGATCCATCAGTGCCACAGAATGCCACTGCAGAAATTGACCAAGGTTGAGACCCTTATCTCTTCCTACAGTGGCCCAAATTCCATTGCAATCGAGCACAGCTGGGCAGGATTCAAAACGGGGTCCACAGCGGTGAAGGGCAGGGCAAGACACAAGCAAGCCAACCTGATATCTGCCCCTCACCCTTCTTCAACATCGTGTATCAACTATAAATAAATTGTCTAAGACAAAATCACTAAGACTAGACTTTCATGGACAAAGTCATAACTATTTGTTTTGATCTTGCACAGTTTAACCGAAACCAGAAGAAGGGTAATTACTCCTCCATTTCTTAAATAAAAACAACTTTCAGACTATCTAGGCTTCAACTTCAAGGTATCATGTTATTGACCTCACCTGACCTTCAACCTTGGAGTCACACATGAACTTTGGAAAGGGTTCTTTACCAGCAACTTGCATTGCCTGGAAATGAAAATAAAATCAAAAGTGAAAATGATTATATCAGGATTGTCAGTTATGTGCTTTTTACATTTTAAGGAGGAAATAAGGAGGAAAACCTCATAATGTTACCAACCCTTTGGAAGGAAATTCTCTATTTTTAACCTTAATTTTCGAGACATTACGGCCATGCACAGCGCAAAATACATCAAAATAACAATTTCTCAATGATGCAGTTAACCCATTTTTAAATTTTTTTTTATGCAATTCGCACATCACAAGGCCCAAAGGCCACTCAAGGTGTTGGCTTCTTTTTGGATGAATAGAAACCTGCCCCGATGCGTAGAAACAAGGCATGGAGAGGGAAATGCAAGTCTCTCCTCAGCACAGCTAAGAACACAGAGGCGTAAATGAATCCGCTGAGAGACAGACATATGATGCATACATATATTTTTGCTGGATCTTAATTTAACGTTGCGTTAATTAGTCAAACATAAGCAACGATAGAATGGCACCAGCCGTTTCTTTTAGTCAAAAGGTTGATTTTATTTTAAATTCTGAAAGGAAAAAAAAATTGGGATCAGTATTCCACAAGAAAATATATCAATTGATTGCATACCTTCAGAAGTGACTTGAGAGGTTTTTGCTCAGATCCAATTCCAGCGTCATCGCTCCCTTTCTCTGAAATGTACAACATCTCCATCTTGGCTCCTGTAAAATAGAAATTTTACATGTAACTATAAAAAGGTAATAAACTAAAAGTCATGTTCCACCATGTCTACCAATGGAAATGATGCAAAAACGGCAAAGGCCAGGGGGATAGTTGTTCAACTGCAAAATAGTGCTTTAATTGTGTGTGGTTTGCCATTCACACCACAATGTTGGGTTTGCAGTTAGTAGCAGTAGATAGGGTGTGTTTAAAATCAAATCTCATCATGGCTGATATGCACAACTGTACTGATTCTGACCCTGAAAATCTTCAAAATTAAGAAAACTTTTCTGCACCTGCAGATTTGCAAGCAAAATATTTTTTTGTGAAACTTGTAATAAAACGCTACAAAGTGCTGGCATTTACGCCCTCAAACCGTTACAGCTGCTTCCAAGTTCTTGTACTTTGAATTTTGATTTCTGACTCTGACATTCCATTCCCTACATACATATACTTTTGTTGATAATATTGATTTAAAAGCTAGCATACATTGCACTTCCCAGTTCCACTCATCCCACCTCCAAAATCCTAAAACAAAGTTATAGGCCTAACCTTTATTTTATAATAATTACAATACAATAGGTCTCCACATGTACACACACGGCGGCCCATTGATTGAATGTGTTTGATTGTGTGACTGTGACTGTGTCAAATCAAACTCGACTGCACTCACTCTGAGTCACAGTTAGCCCCATACATTGTGCCAATACGCTGGACTCCCTCCGCTTCTTGGCCCAACGAACCCTATCCTCTAGGACCAGACATCAAATTTGAAATCGAAACTTACTTTTTTTGGCAATTTTAACCCTCAGTGATCGGTCGGTCATTACTGTCAGAGTCTTTAAAAGATTTCCGCCGCCCTCCCCGTGCGATAACTCCTAGGCTTTAGGTGGAATTTTATGACAAATCTCCGTACAGAAGTCCATGTGAACGACGGTGTAGAGGAGCCATGATGGTTGCCGTTGCGCTGTTCAGCGAGTGAGGGCGCTATAACTCGTCGTAATATTGCGCTAGTCTTTATTCCAGCAGTCTTCTTGCGACGTTTACCTGAAAGTGGTGACGTCTAGGTTTCGAGCAGTGGTAAACGTTCTTGGATGTGCTGACTAATTGCGTGCATTACACTTGGGACAGCCGCTGTAAAACTATCCACATCGTTTGCAGCCGGGCGACATTCAGTCGCCTTGGACAAGGCCAGCCTGCAATTTTAGTGACGAATGTGACCCTTTTTACTTTTAGTGGGAGGTGGGGGACGGGGGTAAGGGGCGTTCGGCAACGGGCGTTCGGCAACGGACGACGAACGACTACACACACATAGCGACACGAAAGAGACTAGCGCAACGGCAACCATCATGGCTCCTCTACACCGTCGTTCACATGGACTTCTGTACGGAGATTTGTCATAAAATTCCACCAAAAGCCTAGGAGTTATCGCACGGGGAGGGCGGCGGAAATCTTTTAAAGACTCTGACAGTAATGACCGACCGATCACTGAGGGTTAAAATTGCCAAAAAAATTAAGTTTCGATTTCAAATTTGATGTCTGGTCCTAGAGGATAGGGTTCGTTGGGCCAAGAAGCGGAGGGAGTCCAGCGTATTGGCACAATGTATGGGGCTAAGTCACAGTGAGTGCAGTCGAGTTTGATTTGACACAAGACAGTGCAAGTGTGTCATCCGTGATGTTACATTTTTTTAAATTACTGTGCACAAGAACGAACGTGAATTTGATATTTACTCACCTAAATCAGCCATTTGTTGTGAAGTAGAAAGAAATTTAGTGAACAGACTGTTAAATACCACACCTCGTTTTCTACCCAAATGCACAACAGATCTCAACATGGCATAAAATATATATGGTATTGAACAAGTAGTTGATGTCAATGAAGGGCTCGTTATTTTTATATTGCACTTACGATTGGGGATGTTGTTCGCTTTATTCGACAGTTAGGTTTTGGGTCGATCAGGCCCGAAAGCAGAGTAGGAATTCAGTCAAATGTTATGGAGAGGTTATTGCATCATCTTCTTTCAAAGACAAAGTTCTGTTTTCAAGCACAAAATTGTATGATGAAAACTGTTAATTTATTGCGCTGCCGACAAGCTATTTTTGGGAAATTTATTTCTTTCTTCTGGTTTTCTGAAAAGCTTGGTTGAAAAAAATATGTTAAATTAAGTATATTTTTGATAATGGGGTGGAAAAATATACACGTAGTCGGCAGGATTTGAACCTGCGCGGGGAGACCCCAATAGATTTCTAGTCTATCGCCTTAACCGCTCGGCCACGACTACTTCACGTTACCTAGATAGTTTTTTAATTTTATGAACATTTTACTTAAAATGTTTAACTTAATAAAATATTCAAGACAATACACATGTTAAGGTTTTGAGGCATTGCATGGTGAGGTATCAATGTATATTTGGTTTGCGGTAACGTCATGCGACTATATCTACTTTTTTTGCTGTAATCAGTAGATTATCATTGCGTGTCACGTTCAGCCTCACCCAGTACTTGTACTTGTGCGTCGCTGTGGTGAAGACGGGGACCAGTCTAATGTTTGCCTAGTCTTGGTTCCAGACAAGTGTGTTCAAAAACGATCTAATCAATAATGAACGCCACACGAGGGCGTGTGATGTGATGCTCCACACCAATGAAATAATCCCACCACATTGGCCCGTACGCTGCTAGTATTTAAAAAAAAAAATATTCAACAATAATTTTCAGGGCTCTCTTGAATAAATAAAATATTTGCTAACAACAAATTTTCTTTTCCCAATTCTCAATTGTTGACAGGTTAACCGTTGTATTTTTGAGCTACGCACATCCAATATCAGACACCCCTGAGCAAGTAACCGGTTCCGCTGCTCTATGACCGGTCAGACCAGGGGTCACTAGGACTGGGCTTATCTCGAGACTTGTCGTAAATTAGGACCAGTCCTAAGTTAGGACTAGCTTTGTGAAATCCACCACAGATCTTGGAAAAGGGGCCCAAAGAGCAAAATGGTGAACATTTTCGAGGAATATAGTGTATAGGTACCCGAACCCCAGATTTTAAGTCAACAACCTCAGTGCACAATAATGGACACTTTTTCAACAATCTTTAATAAAGCCGAAATTGAATATTGTTATCAAAGTAACTTGAGTGTCGCAATACCAGTGCACTGAAAAGGAGCTTAGATTATTGCCAACGGAAAAACCCACCCCCCGCAAAAAGTCCCCAAACACCCCTTTAAGTAAAAAAACCCTTGTTTCCGCCGCAATGCCAATCAAAGCACTGCCAACCAGTCTTTGAGGTTTTGCCATTTCTCCACGGCCCTTGTGCGTTTGATAAAGCTAGGAGATAAAAATGCCCCCCCCCTTCGCCGAAGGCTGATATCTAGTGTGATGATTTGTGAAATATATTAAACTATGAAAAATCCTGTTTAAATTGATTCTCCACTTTGCTGAACGGTATAACTAAGCAACTAAAAGCCGACCCCAGATTTCACCTTTTTGGTCGGTCGGTCGATGACTGGGGGGCAATACAAGAAATGTCTGCCATAATTAATAGAAATCAAAACACTGAAGTGAAAAGACGGGAAAGGTGAGGAAAATAAATTTAATTTAATTTTATTAAGTTTATCAAAACAATGTTCAAATCCCATTAAGTAAATTTGTCTTTGTCCCCCCAATAAGTTAAATTAAATTTACCCAGTCGGTTTTCCTTGTGGTTTATTTTTGATTATTTGAAATAAAAAAGTCGCATCCCCTTTCAAAAAGTTGTCCTGCCGCTTCCCATGGTTGTATCATACACGTGGTTGTGATCTCTGGATAAACGAGTTTCATATTGCAGGGAATGGGGAGCCCGCCACCATAGGAATCGATAGGTCAGCTCAGTTGGAGAGCGCCGGTACTTTAATCCAGAGGTTGCAGGTTCAAATCCCATTGTGGTCAATTTTTCTTTTCCTCAAAGATAACCGTAAATTGGATCGTTAATTTGTCTCAGTCGTATAAGACAACCCAGTCGTGTAGTTATATACAATATTTATTACAAGTAGTATTGAAAGACACAAAAACATTATGAAGACAACATTATTTTATTGTCACTTTTAGTAGCAAAAATGTCCCAATTTAGTCTTTATTTGGACAGACTGACAATAAATGCTGTATAGTCTTAACATTATACTCTAGGATGAATTAGTAATTTACATATGCATTTGGTATTTACATCAAATAAGAGCAGTTAGAGAAACACACTGTGTGAAGCATGTTTTGGGACACAAAACGCGACCAGAAAGCAACTTGCAAAATATAAATCAATGGAAGAAATGTATAGGTGCTGTATAATCTTAAGTCTAAAAACAAAATTCATAATTAATTTTGTCGTTACATTTTTGTTTTCATCAAGCAACGGTTTACTCGTTAGGATTGATACAGGATGAAGTCCAGCACTGTGGTCAGCTTGTAAACGACTTCCCCATTTTATGATAACAGCCCTGCCCATGATTCAGCAGGACTCCATCGAACAATATCGACAAATCTCACCTGACTATATAAATTCATCAAATGAAAAAATAAAGGATTTGAAAGCTGAAATGTCACCAATCTAAAGCTGGCAAAATAAAGGTACACCTAATCTGAAAGAGGTACAATATTGCTACGTTATAATGAAGGTGAACCTTTCACACTTTGAGCACCGCGTCTAAACAAACTAAAAGGTGCAGTCCATGCAGTTAAACTTGGGAGAAATTAAGGTAGTAAATTACTGAACATTCTTTTCACTGTGGATAATTAAGATATGAAGAGTTTAAGTCGACTGACAGACCATAACAGTTAATTGAAAATAAATTTGATTTATTTAGGTGCAAGAAATACACCCATGAGCTGGTGCGTTTAAGAAAGTTTTTTTTAAATCCCGACTGTCATAGCTTTAGCATCTCCACAGAATGAAAGTAAAAGTGCACAAACTATAGCCTTGAACATATTGAACAGTATAACTTACTCAAGCTTCAACATTTCTAAGTGTTTTTTTTTTAAACTCAAAACATTTGTAATCGCATGAAAGCTCTATGCTGTATACCGAAGCGTAGAGAAGTGACGATCATGGAAAATGGTCAAGTTTATTTTTCATTTTGTGGGCCCTTTTTGTGTACATGTCTCTTCATAATGACCTCACTTGCATGTTATATCCCCTGGGGTGACAACGGTGGGAAGTTCAAATCAAAAGGTAGTTAACAAACAAGGCAACTATGAAAGTAAACAAAATTATAACAACAAGCTGGACATTAACCGACAGAAAATATGCAATAAACAAAAATACAAAAATACAAAGAGCTCGAATTTAGCAAGGGATATACAAATTGATCAGCACAAAATATGAGCTCTTCCTACTTCTTTACTTGGGGGGGGGGGATCGATCAGCATTCAGGAAAAAGCTTTCTCCTGAAGCCGATCAGAGTGCTCAGAGCAGAGCATACTGATCCAAACGTCGAGCTGCAACACCACCACTTCTTTTCAGAACCACCATAACTCAAAGCCATGTACGTGTTACCGCAAACCTTGACTAGATTGCATTGTCACCGTTTTCACGGAGTGACGAATGATTGTATCAAGTTGATTGTATCAAGGATCTTCAACATGGTAAATCGTTTTTTTTGCACAATTTTGACACCCGTTGATGTTAACATTTTCAGCAAGTTTCGGAACATAACAAGTAATACTTTTGTAATTACACTAATTAGCATGACCAACCTATAACTAAATTTTCCATTTTGCGTTTTCACAAAGTAACGAATGTGTTCAGGAATTAACAACTCATAAAAACATTTGCAAGATTGAAAACATTTTGACAGTTCTTAATGGATGAAGAAACATCAGTACCAGAATAAAATTCCAATAATTGTTTATTACTGCTTTTTGGTACACATCCATCCATTTCAATCCTGTAGTTATCGACAATTATTCCGTCAACCGGGGGCCCAATTTCACGGCACTGCTTTATAACGGCCTTCTGGTGCTTACAAGTAACAGCAAACATATTCACCCACTTCACTGGGCGCCGTGAGAGTGGTATTTTGTGGTCAGCTGTGCCATGGAAGGGCCATATTCCTTGCCATAATTTTCAACTGAATGTATGCGGCACTGTTTTTAAAGACATAGCAATTATGCGCTTTAAAAAAAAATAGTCTTATGTTACGTTAATATGTTGTTAAACTGACAAAAAGTGAGCTTTCAAATTGCAAAATTTGTAAGAAACCATGATGTTGCAATGTTGGACTGTACCTTTCTTGAAGTACACACAGGAAAAAAACACTGATAGTTCGCCAGTACATCCAGATGGTAAAATACATAAAGAAAATAATGGGTGCAATTTAGTTAGTTAAATCTAAATTTAGTCAGGCTTAGATAAATTGTCTTCAAAAGTTTTTGTGTTATGTCCAGAAAATGAAATAGGTGCAGCTACTGCAAATCTTGAACACCCAAAGATTATCTTTTTAAAAACACTCACAATTTTGAATGAATTACCTTTATTTTTTAAATGCATGGGGCTTTTGCACACAGTGTCTTGGTATTCTAAAGTTCCCCGGATTATGAAATGCCTGAAATCAAACCTGGTCATGGTCTATTGCCAAACATACAATTTGAGTCTGTAAACATCAAGTAAATACTGCTGTTGGCTTTTGATTGACAGGATTTTCCCCACCATCTCCAACTCAGAGCATGGTGTACATCAATCACGCATGTATTATGAATGAATACACACACAAAACTTCCATTATGAATACTCATTATCTCCGACCAAAAGTCAACTTAAATGTTACAACAGAAATTACAGAAATTGGCCAAAATATATCCTTTAATCCAATTTCCACCAGCTGATGTCAAGAAAAGTTGGATATTTTTTTAAATGTATTCTACAGTCATATTAAAAAGGTGGCTAGGAGGTTTTTCTTATTAAATAATGCTCCTTCATATATTATATATTACAAAAAATATGAATTTACACACAGCGTAACAGACAGCTTTTTTAATTTTATAATGTATGCAGCTCCCAAGCTTGGATATAATGGTTAGACCATTTGCCTGAGTTGCTGCCAAAACTCAACCAACATCCGATGCATATGCGTCTACTCTTGTGCACAACTAATGCATGATAACAAATTAATATTTTTTCCATCAAAAACGCACCTGTATCATACAATGCCTCATCCCTGACAAAATGTTCCAGCTAAATTTGACTGGAAAGTTCAACTTAAAGACAACCAAAAGCACAGCTCCACCCTGGGACTCTATCATTGTTAAGTTCTACATTACATTTGTACACAAATTAAATTACACAGCATAGAGTCGTCTTGTAATGTCACAAGATACGGGGGCCTTCTGGAGAAAATGTAAGATTGCGAAGTTAATTAGTGTTGGGCCCATTTCGATAAAGCCTGTACAAGCAGATGATCTGTGCTATCTGATCGTCCCTCAGCAGAATTTTTATTTCATCATAATGCTGCTTTTAGCAAAGCAATAAAGACATGAAAAGCTGCTTGCAGCTTTTCGCTGAAGCAAATGATTGACACAACAGTAGAGCTCATTCATGAGCTTGCTAACATGGCCTACATAAACTTATTCATGGAAAAAATAAAATTCTCTGTCTCAATAATCACATTGTTCTAAAGCGCAGATGTTTGACTGGTAATGACAGGCTTAAGAATTGACAAGGTCAAGATATGAACAAATACCAAATGATATCCTTACGAATCCTTATCATATTCACAGATTTCCAGTGACCTCATAAAGAAAAGGAAAAGGAGACACCAAAGGCGTACTGCGGGAAATAAATAACACAACCTCTTCTTTTCAAAACTGTCACTTTCTCAGCGCATGGTCATCAGCCATACATTATGGGGGTAATTCCCTGGTAACTCATCTTTTATTGACAACAGGTATCAGTAATCTAGTTTTCTAGACAGACCCCTTGCATATGACGTATGCACAGCACCCTCACTGAGGTCAAACAGCGCCCTCGCTGTGGTCAACTGACAGACTTGTCATCATTGGCTGAGAGTTGTGTATGGTGGATACACACTAGACACTGACAGGTTCCTTGTCTTTATCTGTGGATAAAGACAGGCACTGGTCTTAGGCCATTTCAGAATTAGCGGCTTCGGCTGTGGCTTCGGCTTGGTCACCATGTCATCATGTGGTGAAGCATAGGCAGCCCTTGGCAACACCCTTAGCAACAGCTGCAGCCGCAGCAATAGCCGTAATCGCTAATTCGGACACAGCCTTTCTAACACAGTGGTTGCATTGGATAGATGTGCAATGACACACTGTGTAGTACACACAGAAGTCTAACCCCCAGATTAATATTGCACACAACATTATGGAATGCAAAATGTGGGGCAAAAGGGACATCTGGCAGGCAACCAGAAGGTTCTAAAAGTCGGTAAAGTGTTCTGGCTACATACACACATGCATGTTTCCATTGATTGACCTCAGTGATGGCTGCCCATGCGACAAGTTTATTGATTTTCTTCACTTGATGTTGAGATTTGACATTGATAATGACAAAATTCAACTTCATGTGGTAAATGTGATGTGAGAGACTGAGGAACTGCTCATTTCCATTTGGCCCGCCATCAAGTCTAGTTTCATATCTCATTTCAATTGATGTGTCGAGATAGAATGGCATAAATCCATCAGCTGTAACAGCACCTATTCTGGGTGTGTCTGTACTCAATCATGATTAAACCTAAAAGATGGTTCATTGAACAGTGATGCACACAAGGCTGAAGTGTGGTTAGGGTTGCAACAATCATACATACAGATTAAAAGACGTCCTTCATTACATTGCAATTTTCAAAAATAAATACACGTAAAGTAAATTGAACAGCACATTTTGACAGTTTTTGTTTCAGCACGTTACACAAAACTTCAGCACCAAAATGATACGATCTGTTTCCATAAAACATTCTGTGTGACATAAATGTTGAAATATTGATAAACAGGCTGTGAAGTGTGAATCACAGTCAGTTACAGGCCTGGAGGTCCACAGGGGCTGTGGCCTCCTGTTGCCCTGGTCTTGGCCTTAATATCCCCTTCAGAAAATTCTCATAGACTTGCAAATGGAAATGCCCTTTGCAAAGATGAAATTCCAGGCCAGCCGTTAACAAAATTCAATAACATCTCCATAAATTTTATATGGAAAAGAAACTGGGGAGAAGGGGGAGGGGGTGGGAGTGGGAGTGGAGGAGGATTAATACAAAACAATTTTTGATCTTCATTTCATTTGAAGAAAACGGTGTTTTTGAGAACTGTTTTTTTTAAACACAAGCTCAGTAAAATTGATTCTTTTATGTGGTGGTGTTTGCTGTCATTAAAGTCTTAGTTTCCAGTGTTTAATTAAGGAATAATGTGAATTCCCACAGTTTGGGTTTTCACCCTTTGGACTTTGACCCTGTGAACCAACTTCACACGCGGCTACTGCCATTTTGGGAGTCAACTCAACGTGTAAACTCGGCGCCGCCTACAATTTGCACTACACTGTTCAACACACAAGGACATTGACTCCCAAAATAGCGCATCCAAGATTATTGTGATGACGACATAAGGTGAATTGGGTCACTTTTCTCTGGGAACTGTTTTAGCTGGTTTAACTTTCTTTATCTAACCTTCACCAGTTTTATGCTTTCAAATCCTGATTTGGTAATTTTTAAGTTTGCAACAAATGATCAATTATTTCATTAGGGCTTACGGGTTACGGTCAATTTTCATGTGATCCTTCCCCCTCCCACTCCTCCCCCACCAAAAAAAACCACCCTTCCCTTAAAACTGTAACGTACTTGGGGTCTACTAGTACTCCAAACAAAATTGTTCAATATTTATAATGCTGTTTTAACTTGTAGAAACTGGATTATTGCTCAAATTTCATAATAAAACAAAACAGAAATGAGAATATTATTTTTGACAAGACGTGGCTTCAGGCACACTACTTTTTTTCTCGCTTGCACTTGCAGTGGCATTACATGCAAATAACAGACAAAAATCTTACAAAAATATTTAAGAGCTTTGCAAGACTACATTGTTCGAAGAATTCCACTTTAGGATAACGGGCTGAAGCAATGGCTCTAAGTGATGCTGCATCATGGAATGATGACAAAATCAAATTGTTTCGCACCAGGGCCTGATTTCACAGAGCTGTTTAAGCTGACAATAATGCTAAACAGTTTGCTGCTAAGCAAATATAAGCAGGAAACCAGTTGCAATGGCTCATATGACATCGTCTTTTGGCTGGTAACCTTTGTCTGGTAAGCCCAATTTAACAGAGCTACTTAAGCACAAAATATTGCTTACACGATGTTCTGCTTCGAAAAAATAAGCAAGTTACCAGACACAGATGGTACATGAGACATAGTGCTTTGGCTGGTAACCTTAATCTGGTAAGCATAATTTTGTTGTGCTTAAGCAGCTCTGTGAAACTGGTCCCTATGTCTGATCTGATATAGGTGCTGAAAAAACATGCCAATTTGTATGAACAGTGCAAAGCACAAACAGGTTACCAGCCAAAACAATGAGTGGTTTAGCTTGTTTGTAACTAATAGACAGCTCATTTTTGCTCCAAGATCAATTCAACAATTTCAAGCAAATATTTCCTCATCGGGGATAAAGAATATCATTTATGTTTTAAGAAAATTCACCGACATATATCTCGGTTGGGATTCCAACCAAAGACAAATATTTCCTGTTTAGCAATCTGAGCCCAGCTGGTTGGTATGTTGCCATGGGAACATGATATCAACAACAGTTTGTAATCAATTTAAAGGAGTCATGTTGCATTATAGAACAGTTAAAAACAAAGATGTGTTTTACAACCATAATGCCATAGAAATTTACGTAATGCGACACCAAGTTGGGATATCTATATAAATGATCTGGTCCCGCAAAATAGAAGTCAAGTCAATTTTGAAGCAGATATGGTATCGCTAAGTCATATCTAAACACATCTTGATATTGATATGCATTTCAATGATATACCACTTGAAATTTCCAGCTGAATTCACAAATGCTTTAACATCGATTTAAAAGAAATGCCAACGTTGTTTTTATGTTGTGGGAACAGTTCATATTAATCAATACATCAATCCTTGCATTCCATTGATTAAAAAAAAAAACCATTTCTACTGAGATTCACTTATCCGCACACACTTCCCATTCTCACTAACTCTCTCTCTTACACAATGTAGGCTTTAACAAGGCCCTGCACACTACATAAGACTCTGAAACCAACAACCAAAAGCCACGGCTACCTGCTATGGTCACCACTGGACCACGAATCTTGCCGATGTTCCCTGTGTCTCTCTGGCCGATGATCAGACCAATCTGACTGCCGGTGATGCTCCCCTCTTTCCCTCTCTCGAGACCCGTCCTTTCTTCGTTTGCTGTCAATGTGAGAATGATGGAAGCGGTCATCCCTGCTCCCTGACTGATGCTGACTGTGGCTTGAGTTGTCTGATTTGTCGCTGTTGCGTCGTCTGCTGTGCTCCTCCCCTCGGTTCCCATGATAGGATCTCCCCGATGCAGGCTCTCGTTCTCGTTTGCTTTCATTGTTATACCTGACAAAAGAAAACAAGATATATTAATCATGAAGGTAAAAAACAGAATGAGACACAACCAACCAACCAATCCAAAGTTTAATGTCCCATGCCACTGTCATTACCTATATGGCTCAAGGGCCAGTGGAGAGCTCACTTTGGCTACAGCTACGATTGTTTCTAAGGGTGTTGCTATCGACGTCCTATACTTCTACGTATGATGATGTGGGGATCCACCTGTAGCCGTAGCCATACTCACCAATTTGAACGCAGCCTTAATAAGCACATGGAAGCAAGGGCCCAGACAGAAGCCACAATGCTATGTGGTAACAATGCCATGTGGTAAGACAGAAGCCACAGTGCCATGTGGTAAGACAGAAGCCAACTATTGTTTTTGTTATGTTTTTTCTTTTTAGTTTTTCTTCTCCTTCTCGGTGAACTTTGTCATGTGACGCGCTCTAAACCAATCAAAAGGCAGAATCTGTGTAAGGTGGCGTTATAAAAATCAATACTTACCTTGATATATTTTCCTCTCTATCCCTCCCAGAGTAACTATTACCAAAGCGATGATTATCATACTGATGAGATCGACTATATGACGGTGTGGCATCACCTGAACCATACCTACAAACAAAAACCACAAAAAGAATCAAGATAAGGTGTTTCATCTGTATGGACTCTAGGCCCAATTTCAAACAGCTGCTTAAACACAAAAAGTAGCTAAGCACAACAAATCTGTGCTCACTAAAGTAAAGTTACCAGCCAAAATACCATTCCACATGTACCATCTTTGACTGGTATCCTGCTTAATTTTGCTGAGCAGAAAATGGTTAAGCAATATTTGCTGCTTAAGCAGCTCAATGAAATTCAGCCCTGGTTTGAATCACACCTTTGAACAGGTCCCAATTCCAAAGAGCTGCTCCAGCAGAAAATATTGCTTAAAAATGTTCTGCTAAGCAAAAATAAACAGGATACCAGTAACAGATTGTACATGTGACATGGTATTTTGGCTGGTAACCTTATTCTGGTAAGCATAATTGTGTTATGCTTAGCTACTTTTTGTGCTGGAGCCTGACATTATTGGTTTGGATTTCAGTACCTACTGTAAATAGGCAAGTTTCTCACCTCTGTGGTTTTATCAATATCCCCACATCTTTCCATAGTGTTTAAAGATTCCTACAGGCAGTCTCTGAACCAAGTGACTTTGCCTAATGCCTACGGCTAAGACTGTTGTCTGTAGCGGCAGTGTTGAAGAATAGGACCTTTCAGTAACCTGGCCATAGCCACTGCCATAGCCGCTAAATCCAATGACATGGTAACTGCAGCTGCGGCTGTTGCTAAGGACAGCCTATGCTTCAATGCATGTTAATGTGGTGATCCAGCCACATCCACTAATTCAAACATGCCCTTAGGCTGGTCGGCTGTGGTTATGGCCAGATGGTTGAAAAGTTCTACTCTTCAAAGTTGTTGATGCTTCATTCAGAAGTTGGGAGGTGGATTTAGTTTCATTTTCAAATATGTACCATGAATCCTCAGTATAAACAAGGCCTCTGAATCAGATAAAAAATGATATTTTGAAAATATAAAAATGTAAAAGCATTTTGAAGAAAATAAAGAGTTCCCGGATGCATGATGCAGCAAATCTTTGTCGTGCAACCCTCATCTTTGTCTTGCATCCTGTGTACAATTCAAAATATTCTAATGATACCAACATGGGGCCTGACTATTCTCCCTTCCAGCCTCGGTCTGGTTTTATTGACTTGCATTACAGAAAAAAAATCAAGATGGCTGTGTCATGATACAGTAAAAGCCTTTGGTTGCAACAAGATTTCATTTCACACAGTGCAAGGAGTAAGATTTTCTCATAGATTAACCCTCCTACTTTTGGTCACATTTTCAGGCCAATTGATCAACCATTTGAAACCATTTAACTGCACAGATTGTGCACAGAATTAAACTGTGTCAAATTCTGTACTGCGTAGATGCATTCACCACATGATATCATATTGTAGGCTGGCATAGTTTTTCTATCATTTAAAATGACAGTGGATGGTATTGATTGGTCAGACAGTAGGAGGGTTAAAGGAAGTGCTGTGTTAAAAAGAAAGGTACAACATGAGTATCTGAATGCATACCTATTCTCCACCCTTCTTGTGTCTACATGTATGTTAGTTTTCTTAAAATAAAGTCCCCCTTTTCTCCTGCTTGATTTACCAAATGGATTCCAATGAGAACTTATTTATTCATTTATGAATTCATTTATTTACTTTTCTTTTTCATTTTTTTTTTTTTTGGGGGGGGGGTGGGAGAATATATTTAAATCAATTTAAAAGTTATACTACATGTATAACAGAAAGCTTAAATGCAATTTATAAAGTTACTGGGATTTTTAAGCGTTATTCTGAGCTTCAAGTTTCAACATTTACAATTTCCAGTTTCCTGAAAAATGACAGCACTTTGAACAAAATTCCACCCTGGAGCAATAGTAACTCCTGCCCCTGGGCCCAGGTTACCTGCCAAAATACTATGTAATGAATACTGTTTGTAACCGGTTCCCTACATTCCTCTGCTAAGCTGTCAGCACTAGTTTATGCTTGACAGAAATTGTGAAGTTGAGCCATAGGACAAATCTCACAAAAAATTGCAGAGAAGAAATATTACGATCAGATTAATCTGGTGTTTCCCTGCAGTGTTTTCTGGGGTATGTAAATAGCAAACCTAAGTAGACATGCACAGGGTTTATAAATGCCAAAATTTAGCTGTATGAAGAATGATGCTATGAAAGGCATGGGTTTAAAATGCTCCATACTACTCTCTCTCTCAATCTCGTCTTTCTCTTTATTCCTTTCCCTCAAACACACTTTAACAAGTTAGCATCCTGGACCCAATTTCATAGAGCTGCTTAAGCAAAAAAAATAATGCTAAACAGTTTTCAGTTTTGCAGAAATGAACAGGATACAGTCACAAATGGCACATGTGACATGGTAGTTTGGCCGGTAACCTTATTCTGATAAGCATAATTTTGTTGTGCTTAGCTACTTTTTGTGATTAAGCAGGTCTATGAAAATGGGCCCTTGTGAATCCCTATTACAAAGAGCTTCACCAATCCATGTTACATAAAATGTCATTTGATTGATGACACACTTCAAGTATCGTAGTGGTTTTAAAAAGGGCTATCTCTAGTGATGGAAACGAAACTGTGTGAATTAATGGATCAGAATTAGCTATTATAGCACATCCAAGTAGATCCTTGTCTTTTTTTTTTGCAGGATTGTTGGTCTAGCAGCATTTAATAATCAAACTATTAAATGGCCTACACCATTAAGCGTGCATTTTGGTACTATTCAGCGTGCATTTTGGTACTATTCAGCGTGCATTTTCATCCCACCCTTTATAACTATTGTACGCTACACCACACCACGTGCGTGCATGCGTTATACACAGCAGTACAAAACGCCCTTGTAGTAGATGCCAGAATACAGCCTGGTACATTTCTTTTTCTTCTCTAAATGACAAAGATCTACTTGGATATTATATAAAACAAATAGTGAATGTTTTGATTGGTGCAATGGAGAGAATGTTTTCATTCGTTGAAAGATGGAATGTTTGCTTCATTGAATGAATCATTCCATCTTTCAACTCATGAACAAATTCTCCTGATTGCACTCATCAACATTCATTATTTGCATACTATTAACAATTCAGTGAATGGTCTTGTAGGTACAAGTATCAATACAATTCATCGGCCGTCAGGGTTTAATTTCACAGAGCTGCTAGTAAGTAGAAGATATTGCTTACAAAATTTGACTGCTAAGCAAATACTTGCGGGGAACCAACCACAGACAAGATACATTATGTGTTATTTTTGTTGGTAACCCGATTCTGCTCAGCAACACTTTTCCAGGGTAAGCAGCTTGATGAAACTGGCCAAGATCTAAGCTCTGAATGTTTAAACTTAGACCACAACAAAGAGACTGACGTCTCGTCTTCAAACCTCTCCTTATCCAATACCACAAAACACAACAACGACATTCAACTTACACCCACACCCTGTGGTTGTTAGAAAAGCAGTGCATTTCATTACATTGCAAGGAAAACGGAAGAGGAAAATAAAAAAAAAAACAACAGCACAGCAAAAAGAAGACAAGATCAATCCTACGTGAGGTGAAGCATGCAAGGATTGGCCTTACCTGTCCCTAAACGGACCCCTGGTTGGTCCGCGGCCATCCTGCCGATGATCACCACTATATCGATCTGCCGAGCCAGGGGGACGTTGGTGCATGCGAGGGTTGGTAGGGAGTGGGTGACCACTTGGTGGGTAGGAGGGGTAGGGGGTAGACAATAGAACAAAGGACACATTGTGATTACATCGCAAGTGCATCTTTTGGCTATTTCTATCCCATGGGGGCTGGGAATCTATTTATAACGAAGTTTGCTCTTTTTCGTCAAAGTTTTTTAAGTGAAGTTTCAACGGGTGGTAATTTTCACTCTTGGTTTTTAAAAAGAGTGAATATCCAAGTCGTGGTAATGATAAGAGTATCTCTACTTCATAAGAACGCACAGATTCTGGCCAAGTTTTGGAAAGAGTAATTGCCGATGGTAAACACACTACAGATTTGTACCACACTTGGGAAGACTAAATATGACTGCAGTGGAGGAGAATTCGATCTTGGCACAATTTACTAAAGAATCCTGCTGACTCATTGCTATCAAACAAACTATTGACAAACTTATTACATGAAACAGCAACGACACACCCCCACTAATTTATACCAAATAACAAAATGCACAATGACGTGACTCAAACAAAATTGCATACCAACTAAAAATCCACTATGCTGTACTTATAATCAACGAGTAAACACGTGTGGTCTAATAGTTCAAGCAATAATCAACAAGCACAGACCAAAGCATATGCACTTACCTTTCTCTGTCTGCCCTGGATCTCTCTGAGGACGCACCCTCCCCACCGGAGTGGGGTCGTTTGATCCCCTGCTGATGGCTGTAACCTTGGGTCTGTCCCTGGCCCGGGAAGTACCCTTCTCTTGGTTTCGATCCCCCAGCCCAGTCTGGGGTTCGCTGCTTGTGACCTTGTTGATTCCCACCGGTTGAATGCTTCATCTGTTCATCAATAATTTTATTTTGGGGTGAACAAAGAAAAATTGACTGGAGTGGGATTTGAACCTGCAACCACCCGTTTAATGTACCGACACTCTACCAACTGAGCTATCCAGCCATAATGTTGGTGGTTTCCATATTTACCTTAAGGGTGATGCGACTTTTTATTTTTAAATATCAAGCAATAAACCGGTAATCGCAGGTTCAAATTCCACTCCAGTCAGTTTCCCTTATGGTTTATTGCTTAATCAATAATTTAGATTTAATGAACAGTTCCGGGATGAAATTGTGGATGGAACTAATATTAATCTCCACTCAATGGATGATGCTAAACCATAGAGTTATATGAAAGAACTAGAGGGCGTACAAAACCATGCGACATGACCTGACAAGAAGCATTTTTGACCATTGAGAAAATGGCGTTGACCCATAGGGATTTTCACCCATGGTGGGTCAGCGGAGTTCTGTGCGTGACATTGTGAGTGCTCCCTCTAGTTCTTATATATAACTCTATGTTCTGAAAAAACACATTCAATATTTCTATATAATTTCAGATTTATTTCATAATAATCGGTTCCATATCTAGAAATGGACATGAAGATTTCAAATTTAGCATTTTAGAATTATTCACAGAAACATTGGGTCCAGAATATGCATTGTAATGTTGCTTGTAAATTTGTTAAAAAAACAAAAAACTACTTTCGCAAAAGATTCAAAATCAACTTTAAAAACCACATAATATTAATCAAATACTAACAAGACGATTTAAACTTATTGGTCTTGATCCCTGACTGCATATTAAAAACACCATGGCAGTACACACAGCTGGAAAGTGCCATTCTATCTAAGTACAACGAATTTGAGTCTTCGTTCTGACTATCAGAGAAACAGAAATCAAAAACTAAGAAGTTGATTATTGATACATACCTCTTCCCTTTCATCGTCTCGTTTCCTCTGTGCATGTCTGTACAATTTATACAATTTCTTTGCGTCGTATTCGGTGAATTTTGCAACAAATGTCCACAAGTAGCTAAAGAACAAAAGATTGGTTAAAAGTCAGTTCAGCTTCATTTTCATATACAGATTTCCAAGCATGGTTTGTTTTTTTAGACCAATTTCTTTAATTTTAATTGAAACAGGTGCTCCACTTATAGTAGATGTTAATTTTTGCATCAGGGATAAAGAATATTAGTTGTAATTTTTACCCATACCCCGATGTGTGTTAAACACTGTACACTCAGTGCTTTCCCAAGTCCTGCAAACAAAATATTCACATGTACTTTTCCTCCGGTGGGATTCGAACCCATGACCCTCGCTCTTCTAGAGCAGATGTCTCAGCAACTAGACTACTGAGACTGCCAGGTAGCTAGAGGCAGTATGAATCCTACTGGTAGCAGGCACTGCAACCATTATAACAGATGTTAACTTTTGCATCAGGGATAAAAAATATCAGAGGGGCTCCACTTTTTAACAAAACAGCATCACACTGCTATAGCTTTGTTTTTATGCTTTATTTTCCAGACTGTCAACAAATGTATATTAACCCTTTCCACTCGTGGATCTTGTCGGCATCCTTGAGATTTAAGATGCAGTCAGCAATGTGATCACCGATCTTTAAGAGACACTGTCTGGTATGATTGACTTGCTCCTTCTCGGAGACTTCTTCTGGTGGGTTGTCAAGAAGCTTCAAGGCCTTTTTCACTGGTCTCATCTTCTCCTTACACTGAAAACAAGATGAGTATACATTACAGTAAACAATTCACCTTTTGTTGACAGGATTGATAGACTTTGCTTGTCACCACAAACATTACAGTTAAAACACAATGCAAAAATTGGTTCTAGAACTCTAATATCGTCGGCTCAGAACTATAAGGTCATTAACATCTGTAATCGACAAAAGGTCATTAACATTTCCAAATTAAAAAACAGTAAATAAGATTTAAAAATCAAAAACTAATGTTTGTCTATCCAAAAAGTAGTTTAACCTGTTATTCTAAACTACTTTTTGGATAGACAAACATTAGTTTTTGATTTTTAAATCTTATTTACTGTTTTTTCGTTTGGAAATGTTAATGACCTTTTGTCGATTACGGAAGTTAATGACCATATAGTTCAGAGCCGACGATATGCAATTCCTATAAAGATAGGTATTTAGAGCTTAAAATGCAAGGCAATATATATATTTAATACTGGGCACTGCTAGGGTTAAAATGACCAGCAACTACAGCACAATGCTCTCTACAAACAATGGAACCACTTCATGATGTGGCCACCTTATTATTCATCCATTCAAATCAATGGAACCAAACCGAGGCTGGAAGGGCAACATTAGTCTGATCCCTCTAAGATCTAATGCATCAGTATTCATAACTGCTATTGCACATAGGAAACATGACAAAGACGGTGATAAAGGTGTGTTAGAATGAGTTAGGCCGCGTCCAAATGAAGCGTCTTTGGCAATGTTGAGGAATAAACCTTTTGAGTGATCAAGTCATACCCACAGCTGAAGCCACCAGGGACCAGTTTCATGGCAATGCTTGCAGCAGAGTTATGTGAGTTACAGGGAGCTGCAACTGAAGAATTCCTAGAGAAGTGAAGCCATGAAATTAGAACCAGTTTGGACAGAGCCTTTCACTCATGCAAATTGGTCATGCAAGCCTCCGTTTTAGATTTGTCGGTTTGCATGAAGCCATCCTTGGCGATTTATGCCAAGTCCACTGATGAGAAGGTTATTTTGACTTACGGCACTGAATGTAGCCTCATCCAGCTCGCCTGTTGGGTCAATAAAAACTGGATTTCTCTGGGCTGTGATATGCATAGGGGGTAACTCCTTGTGACCCTTCTTGGCTCCTTTGGGTTCAGGTTTCTCCTTAACCTATAACCAATCCAGGATTTAAAAAAAAAGAAAAGAACAGCAGTTGTAAAGGAAATGTACAGCTACGCGAATAAAATTACTTCCTGAAAAACACACAAAAAGAATTTTAATCCATTTTTGTTTTCATTGTTTGTTTGTTTGTTTGTTTATTTGTTGGTTTGTTATTTTTTGGGGGTGGGTGTAACCTTTTCAGCAATTTCAATTTCCAAGTTGAATGAACGGTGTTTGTCAATTACATTTTTTCATACATCCCTGTTTTTTAAACATCCTAAGATAAATCATAAATGACATGAAAAGCAGTAACTTCTAACTAGTTTCAATTTTGTTTTCCCGGCAAGATAAATAAGAATACAGTAAACTTTCAAAAATGAGGGGGTTTCAGTGGGTGATTAATGCCAACTTTTTATTCAAAGTAATTGTAATAATAGTAGGCATTTATTAGGTGCTTTTAAACATTGTATCGAAGTGCTTTACACTATTACTACCCCTATTCATTGGGCCTTAGGCATTCCTGAAACCATTTCAACTCCTAGGAGTATGCAGCACCAGCAGCCAACTTGGCACACAGATTGCTAATCATTGACATCAACAATCTCTACCAGATCAACAATCTCTAACAAATCGCAGGTACCCATTCTACTCCTGGGTGATGAGAAGCAATTATAGATAATTGTCCTGCTCAGGGACATAGGTGTCCCGAACGGGATTCGAACCCACATTCTGATGAGTTTGATGCTCTAGACCACTTGGCCATGACACAGTACAAAGTAAGCTCAAAACAAACACCCAAAGTTAACAATCGATTATGACTAAACAACATTTGTTGTCAGATTCTCGTTCATACCTTCTTCTCTTTTTTTGGTTCTGGCTCATCGTCTACAATCTCTCCCTCTTCTTCTGGCTCCTCTGTCTTCACCTTCTTCTTCTTCCGCTTTGTATCTCCTTGCTCCTTGTTCTCCTTCTCTTCCTTGGCATCTTCTTTTGCTTTTTTACGTCCTCCCTTCCTGCCTTTCGTCTTCTTGGCTGGCTCAGCATGGGCTTCCTCGTTATTGTCGGCTTTTTTACGGTTGTTTGCTTTGGTCTTAGGTTCTCGTTTGACAGTTGCTGGTGTGGTGGATGGCGTTTCTTTAATTTTCCTTGATTTCTTTGGTTGCTGGTGGGATAAGCAAAAAAAATAAGACATTTTATGTAGAAAAAGCTGAGAGTTCAACTGTTCTTTTTTATACCTCAGGCCATATGCGAACTACGGGTTGTGGCTGCGGCTGCTGCTAAGGGTGTTGCTATAGACAGCCTATGCTTCAAAGCAAGTTGACGTAGTGATCTAGCTGTAGCCATACCTGCCAATTCGAACGACGCCCAAGTATGCTCAATGGATTAAAAACACACATTGGATCTTGTTGTTCATTCCCCCCAACAAACAAACCAAAAAAAACAAAACAAATAAACAAAAGACATCAATTTTTTGTTTCTGGTCTACATGATATTTTCTGCTGTTGAATCATGTTTCATTTAGAAGTGTCCATGAGAAAAGCTGAAAAAAGGGAATGAAAACCAGCCTTTATCGAATGACACACCTGAGGAACAAAATGTCTTTACACAAAACTACTTTGACTGATGTTTGGTACCTTTTTCAGGCGAACGTTCCAAAGGATCATGTTTTCAGTGTACCATTGTTCTTACCTCAGCTATCAGCTCCTCCTTGTCCCTCTGTTTCTTCAGTAGTTTGATGAGATACTCACATCTTGTCTGAAGCTGCTTGCCCTGGGGCTTCTTCTGCGGATCAGTCCACAGAATCTAAAGGAGATCACAAATGAAGTGAATTCAAAATGGAAGGAATCAAAATACAAATTCTGTTCTGAACAACGCAGTAGTGTAGCTGAACAAAAGAAGAGAGAAGCAGAACAAACATGAAGCTGATCTTGGTCTTCCCTTGGTGTAGGAGATAATAACAACTCTCCCTCAGTTGACAGGATTTATAGACTCTGCTTGTCACCACAAACATTCAAAATTGAGGTTAGAACACAATGTAACTCCTTTTCATTTTAATACCTTTCCAATCAATAAGTATGTTTAATAAGGGAATTCTTAGGCAGAGGAACAGTCGTGTAAAACCAAATTTTGCAAATGATAATAATTTGGTAGGCTATTCATCCTTACTACTTGCAGCTGAGAAGCTCAATTGTGAAGGACGTGGCTACAATGTGGTCGAGCCTCAGGCATGTAAAGCCCCCTTTGGCAGCCAGCCACATCGATCCATATATAGAATTTGGGAGGCTCTACTCACATATGCCGTTTGTCAGGAATCAAAACAGGGCCACATTGGTGAGAGGCGAGAACTTTACGCACATGCCACCCATGACCACAGAGCACAGCCTGAGATCGAAAGTGTCTGATTTTTCCAGAGGGAGGAAACCCGGAAGGCCCAAAGGAAAAACTTTGTGGCATAGCAGGGAAGTAACGCACAACACCACTCACATGTGGTCTTAACTGGGAATCGAACCAGGGCCACAGTGGTGAGAGGTGAGCGCTAGCCACCCATGCTACTTTGTCAGAGGTAATCCTGAGCGATTACAGGTAGGATATTGAACGTGGAAACTGATTTCATTTTAGCTTCGCACCTTATCATGAAGATTGAGTTCTGGATCCATCTTGATTGCCTCCCAGCTGCCCATACCGTACTCATAGATACCCTTCAGTAGATTGGAATCGTCATCCACACCCCACTCTACGTCCCAATGTGCTACCTTAGCCCGACACTCTAGCTGATATCTAAGGGTAAAGAAAAAGATTTATTCATCAGAGACCATGCATTTTCACTCAATTTATTACCTCAGAACTAAGTTCTCATTTCGCCGCATCAGCACAACAGGGCTGCTTTCATCAAGTCATCCATCACAAGGCTCAAAGGCCACTGGAGGTGTGGGCTACAGAAGGGATAGAAACCTGCCCAGCACAGCTAGGAAATGAATCAACATAACTGCCTCTTCCCCTATTTGAACTTGTTGCAAGAAATCGACCTCGTGTCTTCAAAATAAATTCAAAGTCATGGCCCTGTTGGAAAGACATTACGATTTGTTTTATCTTCAAGCAAACTTAAATCCTTGATTCTGATTGGTCGATCCATAGCAACATGAGTGTGATATATAGTTATATTACACTGCCCATATCACACCCCGTTCTCCAATGCGCTGTTCTTACACACTGTTACTCCCATCTGCAAAATACACTGTAAAAATTCAATGAAAAATACAGAGCGTCTGCGTCCTATATCTAACTTGGCCTGGGGCCTCCTTGGATATGGGACCCAGAAGCGCTATATTTTTCTGTAAACCTCTCGTGCTTGTGTGTTAACTGATATTATTGTTATCTTAACACATTCTGACTTACTTCTTTCTCTCCACCGAATCAGCAGGAATGCTTTGTACTAAAGCTTTGAATTCGTCTTCATGTTTGAGCAATGAAGGCGCATTAATGGTGACACCAGATATCTTCAATGTTGCTCCTCTCTTCTTACCTGTAAATACAATTAGCAAACTCACCCTTACCTATAGACCATTACAAGGTGCTCGGTAAACATTGGAGACCTAATTTGCATTTAAAAGGCAGGGTATACCTTTAATATTTACTCCACAAATTCATGACCATAAAAGCACTCCCTGTGTAACGCTTTGTTTCACCCAAACAAACAGAACAGATGGTGCTCAATATTTTTGCAAATTTTTAGCTATTGTGCAGGCATTACTGTGTAATCCCCGTTTTCAGACCTTTGTCCTTTTGTTCCAAGAAAAGGATTACAAGACATAGAGAGACTTCCAATATTGTCCATTCATTGTACTCAGAGTGAACCGGGGATCCAGCCTTGGTTCCGGATTTACTACCAATCATAGGCTGTGGTACACGTCCAAGGTTTTGCCATTCACGGTGCATGAATCTGACATTTTCTCTAAAGAAAAAACAAAAATCACAGTGCAACAAATAGAATCTTTGGTCTCTTGGCTTTGTCAACTCAAGGTTTCTCAAAGAAAAATGATTCCAGCAGTGCCAAGAAAATAATCCCGTCATGCTGGATAGGTAAACATGCAAGTATCCCGTCAGCAACTGGTTAAACTTGTTGGTTTTCAAGAAGTATACATCAAATTTACACCTTACTGTCAAGACTTTTTAAAATTCTTGAGATTTTAAGAAAACAGTGTACAATTGTTTCTATTGTAGCCTTTTTGTTCAGTATTTCTGAATGACATACCATCGAAGTCAGCCTCTTCTCGTAGTCTCTCTTCATATTCATGAACTGCTCTCAAACATCCTTCATGAATCATAGTCCCAAGTTTCATCAAGTCTGCTTGAGACTTCTCTTGCAGTTCAGCATCGCCAGCTATTGCTTCTAATCTGTATAAATTAAATGATCATGAATTAGTCATGAGATGGATTGAAGGTTTGGGGCAGCCATTGTCTATCTACATGAATAAAACATGAGATGATTATGAATTAAACATTAATAAGATATTCCAATGGGACACCCCTCAAGCCAACTCTTCTGAAAGGAAAATGTATGCTTACCTTGTGAGAGGTTCACCAAATTTCTTGTAACTCTTTATGAATCTAAGACATAAGGAAGAAAGGCACTTTTTAGTTATCAATCACATTTACAAATTCTGTCATACAAATTCATGTTGTGTTTTAGGTTGATGGTTGTTTTCAAGACTCAGTTGAAGACATACTTGTTCAAGGAAGCTTTCGACTGAGGCATGAGGATGGACATGCTGTTTCCCTATTTGTCTTTTGCTCATTTGATCCCATCTCACATTATGTATACACTTGTGTTCAGTGTACTTTGGTTTATATTTCTTTGTTGTAAATAATAAGAGTGCACTGAATGGCATTTTTGTAGAATACCGGCGCTATATAAGTTGCCATTATTTTTATTAGTAGTAATAAAGTGACCCCAGCCCATGTATATGAAGGTTCAATCTTACCGTCTTATTTCAGCATCAGTGAATCCATGTACACCATCTCGACGTGATGTCCTTGGTCTACCACGTGGCCTCTTGGCTTTCTTCTCTGCATCACTGTCATCCGTTTCACTACTAGAACTCGATGACCGTGACCTTTTGGCACGTTTCTTGAGAGCGACCGAGGCTTCGGAGTCGCTGCCTTGGTATGTCATCTTTAAGAGGGTCAATCAAAATCGAAAGTAGAGTTAAGAATACATTGAAAGCATCCCCTCAGACCAACCTGGCCTCCCAAGTTGTGAGATCACTGTTTGCCTCATACTGAGCTGAGCACTTTAGTTGAGAGGCTAATCATCTTTACTGGTAGCTGAGAAGCTGAATTGCGAAGGACGCATCTACACGTGTTTGAGCTGCAGGCATTCAAGGGCGCCTTTGGCGGCCAGCCACATCAACCCATATATGACCACGAAGCACAGCCTGAGATCGAAAGTGTTTGATTTTTCTGATGGTCTTGAGAAAAATCCTTGTGGCACAGGAGAGAACCAATGCACAACTCTACTCACATATGGCCTTAGCTGGGAATCGAACCAGGGCCACATTAGTGAGAGGCAACCATGCCCGCCTACAAGCAACATTTTAAAACTACAATACCGTAGTAAACAAGCACAGATACCATCTTCTTGGGACAACTTTTTTAACACAAAATAAATTTCCTTGATTTTCAAGATTTCACACCATCACCTTGTAAACCCTTCCAAGGTGTGTATATATGGAACTCATAATTCAAAAACTTAAACATAAAAAGTGCTTTGAGACCCCCCCCTAGATAAAACGCTTCCTAAGTACTGATTACTATTATTACAAACTCGAATTGAGAGTGTGGTACAAAAACTTGTATCCACTCACGCCACATTCTCTGCTATCAACTGTAACCGTACTTCAAGTTATCCTGTTGAAACATTATGAAAGTTAATGATTGTTGGTAAACTATTGTTGGTTTGACTGATTCTTACCCTGTTGACTTGTTTACGGACCCTTGGAGGTAAATAAAGTTGGAGCTGCTCTTTCTGTTTCTCATCCTCCTCTACTTTGAGGCGATTGACTGCAGGGATGATGTCTTCCCAATCCTTGCCAGTATCTTCTACCACAGTCTCCTCATCCATGGTGGAGAAATTGGCAACCTAAAGAAAGAGGCATATAGTTTACAGATGAATAAAGGACTAAGAAATGAGTACAGATGAAGTATTATAACACCCCATACATAGAATCTGCCTTGTGATTGGTTTAGAGCACGTCACATGATATGTCTTAGTTTTACTAGAAAGCTGTGCGAGTGTGCAACGCACTATACCCTTAACAACTAATGTACTATACCCGTAGCAACCAGTGTGCTACACCCATAGCAACTGCAGCTTCTTGGTACTTAGGCGTCTAGGCAGAATGTATATTTGGGGTGTTACAAAACAAATTTTGACTGCTTTAATTATTGCCATGGTCATAACTCCATCGGTGACCCTCGGAGCATTCTATTTTCACAGGGAAATAGAACACTCCGGGGATGACTTCAGAAGTCGTAGTTTTAACCATTTCACCAATATATTGTATACTACAAAGCTAAGACATCATAAAAAGATTAGATTTCATTGTAAAAAAGCATCACCCACCTTCACATCCCTTTAAAATTAATAGTCCGATATAGTACATAATTTATCAATAAAAAATAAATATCTCAACTTTGCCAAATTTCTGTTAAAATGCCCCAAAGAATCCTTTTCAAATGTCACACCGTGGAAACAAAACCAACACGATGTCCTTTTTGTGTGCGACATATTAAGGATAAAATGACATCTTAAAGGTAGATCCTCTCACTTTGAATTGGGAGAGGAGCTCTTCCCCTGCACCTCCATTGTCCTCTGCTTCTCTCGTCTCTGCTCTCTCCAAGATTGCATCAATATCCATCTCCTAATAGGGGCCAAGGAACCAACAAGACAAATGAGCAAAGGATGTAATATCTATAAATGTCTAGATAAATCACACCATGAAATCTTTAACCACTTCAAGTCAGCATTAAACAAAATTGACCATGCCTCTGCGTTCTATTAATTTTTCTCCACTTTTCTTCATTCTTTTGGAATTTTTCTTTGGAATAATTTGTTTTGAGAATATTGCTGACACAATGACACCATGACTAAACAAAGTAAAGACAACAAACATTCTCATAAAACGCACCGGGATGTTTTATTTTCTTTTGAGAAAAAGTGGAATGTCTTCACAATGAATCGACCAACCCTTGATCATAAGCCTCAACCGATAATTGGTCATGGTAAGCTGGAATTTCGGTCTGGCCTCCCATACGCCGAATACAATAATAAACAATGGTAGCAGCCTATTAATCTCCTGTAATCCTCGTTTGTATAACAAAAGGACGAAGGTGTGGAATCAGGGATTACACAATAGTTCCTGACAAAAGGGAGATTTTCAGCATGAATCACAGTAACATTTGTCCATATTTGTACAGGGGAATCAAAGTGTATCATGATGAGAGGGCAAAAGTGCAGGAAGAACTTTGAAACACATACGGTTGTTGAAGCTGTTTGTATATTTTACAGTTCATGTTTATGAGTACCAGTGAGGTAAAGACAGCTAGCAAAACATTTTGTTAAGTAGCTCTGCATTAAGTATCCCGCCCAGGATTAGTGCCCTCCTCCCTGAGGTTTCCTACCTGTTGTTCAACCTCTTCCCCATCGGCCTCCTTGAATAAATCTTCAACACCAAACTTCAAAATGGCTGCCAACTCCTCCTTGTTAAATGGCGTATGACTGGAATAAGTGAATGCAAAATCCAATCCAAATGAATTATTAAATTCAAATTGACAAGGGAGATCAATGTCTCCATTACACAGAGCTGTTAAGCAGACAACAGTACCGAGCAAAAATTTGAAGGGAACGGGTCAAAATCAAAATACCTCATGAAGCATTTGGACTGGGCCCGATTTCATCTGCACTGCTTACCCTGAAAATCTACCCTTACGAGCCATAGAATAACACGCTTTACTAGACAGAATTCTGTGTTAGGTAGCGCCATGAAATTGGGCCCAGCAGTGGATTTTATGAAGCGCTAGGACTAGTCTTATCTCGAGTTAGGATGAGTATCTAGTCCTAACTTATAGGACTTGTCTTAAGTTAGGACTAGTCCTAAGTTAGGACTAGAAATCCACCCCTGGTCACCTGTTTCTACTTTGTAAACCTTCCCTGTGCTCATCACATTTGTGTTCTAACCAAAACCTTTGTCACTGTACAGTTATTTTTTTCTTACCCATTCAGATCAATGTAATGAACTAAACCAAGGATGGAAGGGTCAATTTGATTGGGTTTAGCCCGAGTTAAATGAGGACCTCCCCCAGCCAAAACCCGATTGATTGGTTTTACAGCAAGAAAACTGACATAGATTGTGGCAGATTGATAATATTTTATAAACGTAGCTTATTGTCTTTGTCTTTATCTTTTTTTTGTTTCCGAAGAATTCTTCCATAGAAGTGATACTCTAACTATAGCGAGTTCTTTTTTTCCCAATAAGCAAGACACCCCCTGCCTGGTTCTGATAAAGCCCTCTTTGTACCTGGCTGGAGTGGATGACTTGGACAGCACCGTACGTCCAGTTGTGTCCATTCTCTGGATGACCAAGTGATCTAAGACCATCTTCCTTTTGGCTCTCTCCACAATGTCTTCTTCCACACTGCCCTTTGTTACCAGACGATAGATGTTCACCTGAAGTTATATACAAACAGGAAGGCAATGAGGTTTTGTGTCATGCTCTCAAGGCTTTGTTACATGTGTTGTGCAGTTTTTGGGGTGGTTGATACTGACAGACATGGTTGTGGTTATCAGAATATGAATTATTATTCATTAAACCTAAAATCTTTATTTGGTCACAGTTGGTTCAAGCACTAATCGTGCTGGGAAATATTTCCCTCTGAAAAGCTGTCAAGTTGAGATCAGTTAAAAAAACAACAAATGTGTACAGTCCAAATCCATTTACCAAATGCATTAGCACTTAGTTTAATAGACTAGTTGCCAGTCATGCCATTGTCCTTCGGAGTTTCATTGTATAAGCGAATGGGATTCCGTGGATCAGGAACAATAGACTGTGTAAGTCTAACATGCAATCGCCAAAATTATGCCAGACTTTGATTTTTCCACATTAGACCTATACGGTGGGACTGAATTCATGCTAGACTTACATAGCCAATGGCATACTTGTCAAATACATTTTTGAAAACAACATCGTCAAAAAAACAGAAAAAGAAAGCAAATTCATACATTTTGGGAGATCTGCGAACAGCTTGTTTACATTGCATAATGGGTTTTGTTCATGCATTAAGGGGGCGGAGTCTGTTGTCCCTCTACATACCTGATTCCTCTGTCCGATTCGATGAGCTCTAGCCATAGCCTGTATATCATTCTGTGGATTCCAGTCCGAGTCAAAGATGATGACTGTGTCTGCAGTGGCAAGATTCAAGCCAAGACCTCCAGCTCTTGTAGACAACAAGAAACAGAAATCCTGCAGAATAACCAAGTGCATGGGTTAGAAACAGGTAAATAATAACCGTCATGATGACTTCAATACTGGTACTATGAATAGCTCCCAGTCTGTTAATTCAGTTTCAGGAATCCAATCACAAAGAATGTGTTAGCTGGACACAATGTGCAAGGAGAAGATACTCTGGGGCAGGTATGTTACAATAGACCTTTCTATTGTTGATAAACAGAACCCATAAAAGTCAGCAGAAAGCATCCATCAAGTGTTAATAATCAAACACATCTTACCTGAGATCCATCGGCGTTGAAGTGGTCAAGGGCTTGCTTCCTGAGCTCCCCTTGGATTGAGCCGTCAAGTCTCTGTTGATCAAACAGTCCCAATCAAACAAAACTTTACAATATGCTCTGGCCTATGAAGACTCCATTGGAGGCCCATTTCATACAGCTGCTTTACACTAAGCAAATTCTTCTGCTTACTGAAGCAGACAAATTTGCTATAAGCACAAGCGTGTTTTACAGGTAAGCAAGAAACTTAGACCGACAGCCAAGCAAGTTCACCATAGATTTGCATTTGTTTTGTCATTCATTTGCTTACCGTAAGCAGCAGAAAGTTAGCATGTCTTTCCCCATGCTTACTGTTAACAGCACTATGAAATGGAAATTGCACAGTAAGCACAAAATCGGCTGTTAAGCAGCTCTCTGAATATGGGACCTGTTAATAGCTAGTGATGGCATAAATAGACATTAGAAATATAATTGTTAGGAAGGTTGTCCGTTTCAAGGAAAGTTGAACAGTGCAGGGAATTCTGATCTGGGTAACAAAAATTCTTTGTTATGAAAACTGTAATATCAGTACACATTTTCACGGTTTTCGCTACTGAAATGATGCTGAACCGGGGTCTCATGTATGTCTTAATTTAAAGTGAGTGGGTACAAACAGAAACAGCAGTTTTGCCAATACTACTAATGCCGGAACTCATCTGAAAAGAGATGAGCTGATTAAGTTAGCAACAAGTTGAAGAAAACCTGTTCACTGAGTTCCACATGTGTATTTGCCTTACCTGAAACTGGAAGTGCTTATAGCGTAAATAGTCTGCCAAGATGTCAAGCATCCGAACCATCTGGGAGAAGATGAGCACACGGTGACCCTTCTCATGCAGTCGGACCAAGAGCTTGTCCAGTAACACCACCTTGCCGCTCATCTTAACCTCTTGCTGTCATAGGAAGTTTAGACAGTTTGGTTAGTAACATTCCTCAAGATTACAGGTATGAATGGCTTCTAGCTACCGGGCCATCTTGATGGTCTAGCTGGTAAGACATCTGCTCTAGAATGGCAAAGGTCATGGGTTTGAATCCCACCCTCGTAACATGCAAGTGGATTTTTTTTCACAGAACTCGTGAAAGTACTGAGTACACAATGCTTAACATACATGGGTATATGGGTAAAACACAAGTAATATTACAGGTATGCCTGCCAATCATCTTTTCACCAACGATTGAAACACATACAAAATGCATGATATGACCCTAAATGATGGAGAGAAAAACTGCATGACATGTCCAGACTGTAGAGGGTAATTGGAGAGTAAGCTTTCATTATTTCAAGCAATGTATTTCAGTCATGTCCAAAAGATTCAATGGAATAATTTACTCAGCACAAAATTGTCATTTTTTGCTTAAGAAATATGAACCAATCAAACTTAATTGTACCACTGCTATTTTTCAGAACCATATTTTTTCAAGAGACTTATTTTACCATCCACTACCCAATATCCAGCTTTCAGGATGACAACTTGTAGTAAGATTCTTCAAAAGAAATATTCAATTTGTATGACTGAACTTAATTCAACTTGGTTACCTTTACTTTCATGCACAGCAAAGCATTATATATTAAACAACGATCACAATATGGGTGTGTCATGGCTGAGTGGTCTAGAGCATCAAACTCAAGCTCTGGTGGCTGAGCCAGAGTGTCGAGTAAGACACTCAACTATAATTGCTTCTCATCACCCAGGAGTAAATGGGTACCTGCATGGGTAGAGATTGTTGGTGTGAATAATTAGCAACCTGAGCACCCATTTTTCTGCAGGTGCTGCATACTCTTAAGGAGTTGAGATGGTTTCAGGAATGCATAGGGCCTGATGAACTGGGATAATAACATTGTACGGTGCTTTGCGGGGGGCCTGCTTGGCTTAAAAAAAAGTGGACAATAAATGAACAGTATTATTACCAATGTTATTATCATTTAGTAGCAGAAGCAAGCAATCAATGATGTCTTAACACATACCTGGTGGTCTATATCCTCATTTTCCGGTGGCATTCTGACGAGATGAGGGTGATTACAGCATTTCTTGAGCTCCATCACGATGTTAATGAAGCTACTTGTGCTGCCCTTTACGCCCTTAGTCAGGGCCCGGAAATTTTTTGTCAGTATCCACCTGTTGATAAAGGAGTTTTATTTGTGAAGAGGGTAACAACATCATTTGAAACTATAAGCATTCCAAAGATCAACCAACGAAGCTGGTCAAAGTAAGAAGTAACTACAACTGGTGAACTTGCGGGTACAACCATTTGGGAGGGGTGTTGGCTCTGAAAAGAGCCTTTGTGGTCTGCCAGTTTGAAACAGTATCCTCAGTTAGTCTTCAGGGGAAGGCTGGACTGCTGGTCAAAGTAACAACAACAAAACACTCTGAAAAGTTGAATGATCTCTACTTTGAGGAAAAGATAATCTTCTTCCAAATTTTGACTAAAACATTTCTTTTAGGCAAAGGTTTAACACCACATAAAACACCAGAACAAAAAACGTACTGATACTAGTACACGTATAAAATGAGGCTATAACTCACTTGTAGTACTGTTTCTGAGTAGCACTCATTTCCACTCTCAGTATCTGTTCCACTTTGGCAGGCAATGATTTCTCTACGTCTTTCTTGACTCTCCTTAGAAGGAATGGCTCCAGTTCTCGGTGAAGGTTGGCATATCCGTTCTTGTCTGCGCAAGAGAACTCTGCCTCAAACCTCTCCCAATCTGGAAATCTGAGATGTAAACAAACAAGTTTGTGTCTGGGAACAGTACATTGTTTTGTATTTTTGGTGATAGATTAAGCATTTTTTGGGGGGGTTGAGTTAGGGGACTTTGGGATGCCAAGTGGCAGCAGATGTTTACAAATTCTTAGTAGTGCATACTTCCGAGAACTATGGATTTATCTTGCAAGTCTGCTGCAACCTAGCATCCCTCAAAGTCTCCCATTATACAGATTTGTAAGAATTTTTTGTCCCTCTATTTGTCCCTCTATTTAAAAATATTTGTAAAATAAGAGGAGAACACGGAGTGTGCATCAGAGGATTGCATGAGGTTTCATGAGAGACTTTTGAGGACACTAGATGGCAGCAGACTTAACAGGTACATCCATTGTTCTCAGAAATGTGTGCATGCTCATATTACTACGTAAACAATGATAACTTACCTGGTAGGTCTGCTGCCACCAATTGATCCAAACTTTCCTATTGTTATCAGCTACACAAGATCTTTACCACAGTCTAGCTGACTAAAATACTTGTTTTCTTTTACTCTTTAAAAAAGACAAAGACAGGCCTACTTACGTGTCAGGCATGATGAAATGAAGCAGGGACCAGAGCTCCTTGAGGGAGTTCTGCAGAGGGGTCCCGGTGATCAGTAATCGGTGGTTGGTGTCAAAGTTCTTGAGTGTTTTATAGAGGAGGGAGTCGTCATTTTTAAGTCGGTGGGCTTCATCAACGACCAAAACTGCCCACGACACACTGCCGAGGAAAGACTACAAAGAAAAAGAGAGCATTTTAATATAACTTCTATTTAAAATATTAATAAGCATTTCCAGTCCTTTTTTTCAAATTCATCCAAAACCAGTTTCCAAAAGCTGCTAGACACTATTTGCCTTAGGCAATGTATTATGCATTGGTGAACTAAAACAAATCTTCAAAAAGATTCCAATGGGCACGAGGAAATTCATGTTGCAGCTTTTCAATTCGTCTTATCCAAATCTCACCTTGTCTTTAAGAAGAATCTCATATGTCGTCAAAATAGTGTTGAACTTTAACCTGTTCCTGTTACCATTGTGACACCATTCATTCTCACGAATCTAAACAACAGAAGTAATTTAACAAAGAATTAGAAAATAACACACCCAGCAGGGAATGGTCAGGGTGTGATAGTCAAAGAACTGATTTATTTCTTTTATGTAACCCCCATAATTTCAAATTTGCCATTTGTTGTTGCAGACGAAAAATTTCGTCAACATTTTATGTACTTACGTTGAGAATTCTTATGAAAATTGGGATACATAAAATAAACCATGCACAGTTTAGAAATCAGTCTAGGCCATGTGGGTAATGCTCAGCCTGAGAATTCCCCATGATGTAACCTCCCTCCCTTGCTGGCAATGGTGGGTAGAAATAGTAATGGTGTTGCTAGCGCCATTATTTTGCATATTTTTAAATGTGCATGAATCACAAAATACTGAAACGTAGAGATGAGTACCTCACTTCAAGGGTATGAATAACGTTTTTTGTATAATGCATTATCAATAAAACTGTTATGAGAAACATAACTGCAAAGTCTTAACACTAAGCACATAGTAAAACACAGACGTGCTTGTCCTACGTTTCCAAGTCCTTTTTGAGGGGATAAAAAAGACAACACTATGACACGACAGCGAAGCACAAACAATATCTTCCACATCATCCCCTCTTCTGTTAACACTCACTATTCCAGATAAAGAATGATCGACTGACCCGAATTAACAGACAAAATTACCTGTGAATCTGGACAGTGGCCAGATCAGAGGACCCGGCCCCATGCTCACGAAGATGCTCAGTCTCTTCTGTTGTTCTTTATCAGATGCAATCCAGTCAGGCACATCGAAAGGGAATTTACACTTAGTTTCTTTTTAATTTAAGGCAAACCGTCAAGTTCTCACTGGTTCAACTCTTTCCTTTTTTCGATGTTATGTTTGTTATTTTTATGTAACTGAACTTGTATACTGGCCCGAAAGATGGAATAAATATTAAGCTTACCATATTTCTACTATTAAGATCTCCGATGTACACCACCACATTCATGTCTGGATCCCAGATTCCAAACTCCCTCTGCCATGATGTCATAGTGGACAATGGAACAACAATTAGGAAGGGACCATACAGCTGGTGAGCATTGTACAGGTAAGAAAGGAATGCGATGACTTGGATGGTTTTACCCAATCCCATCTCATCGGCGAGGATCACACTGTTCTTCCTGAGGGAGAAACATTCATTTTGAACTATCTTAACATTTATCTTTATGTTTACTGCTGCCCTGTTGGACTATAAAGTATTGTGGATAAAACAATCTGCACACACACATTATTCATGTCAATTTTGGTCAGATAATCAAGGTTCATGAGTTTTTTGTCCTTGAGCTAAATAATTTTTATCATGATTGTTTTTGCTCGGGCCCCCAGAAAGTATGTTTAGCCCAAGAAGTACATTTAATACCACATTGTTGAATAAGCATCCTAGTCACAAGTTTTGATTTTGTCTTAATGTTAACTTCAATTTGAATTATATTAAATTTGAAATTGTTTTTATAAAAAAATTGCTATGAGTGTTTTTATTTTTAAGAATTTTGTATATAAATAAAATTTAAAAAGAAGATTTGATTTCATAAACAAGTGTAGTCTTCTTTCGGCTTGTTTTCTTGTTTTCGATTTGCACGAGACTTTTACAGTCTATTCGATATGGGCGACCAAAGATTTTAGATTATCACGGCTTCTTGTTGACAGTGCCACATCCTCTGGAACCTCTTGAAGATTGGAGCACTTCAGAAGATTATGGGATGTAACAGACGCCACTTGAGCCTAAGGTACATTGTTTGTCACATTTATCTGGAGGCATGATTTGGCGTCAAGACTTACTTGCACCAGGAGTGAGCAAGCCAGTTCAAACCATCCAGTTGGTAATCTCGCAGCTCTAGCTCATCAGTTCCAACATAAGATGGCTGTTTCTTCAAAGCCACAAACCGTGGTCGCTGTCTCAAAACCTGAAAAGTTACCATGACAATTTTACTTGGAAGGACATTTTAAAAGGATGTAAGCAATAAAATGGACCCTGACATGAAAAATATGGCATTATTGTTACATTTTTGTTGCTAGAATTAACCCAAAGACATGTTTTCCCATTCCCAGGCAGAATTTACCCTTCCTATAATAACTTTTGAATGGCAAAAAAATTGATCAAACTTTCCCTCTCAGTTTTCTTGAATCACACACATTTGCTTACGTCCTTTTACGGGGCACACGACTAGAGGACACTTTCCTTCCCTTGACAATAGTTCCTGGTTCAGACAGAATGGGATGGGGATAGGATGGGAGTATATAATGGGGACAAAAGGGTTTCAACTAAGAAACATAAAGACTATCCATGAATCACTGTCACTATTATCAGAATAGTACAACAGGGGTTTCTGTAAGTCTTAAAAAAAAAAAAAAAAAAAATGTTAGTCTTTAAAAAATGTAGGAAATCGACCGCTGAAAACGTTCATTCCAAGGCAGGGAGATGGAGGTCATGTTTCTAGCTTGAAATAATGCCATACCTTAGCACTCCTGGATGGGATTTTCTGGGATTTGTTTCGTTTCAGAAACTCATCAATGCAGACCTGGAAGTTTCTGGAGATCAGGTCCCCATCTTCCCACGTGCAATCAGAGTAGGGGAGGCCGTGCCACTTACAAAGGTAGTCCGGCTGGCTGGAGTGATGCTCAGCGGACTGATTACCAGTTGCCTGAGCTAAATAGATCAATAAAAAATGGTATCAGGTTAGACAGACCTGATATTTGAACCTTGAAAAAAGAGCAAGAGAAATTTTATGGCGCCAAAGGGCAGACCAGCTCATGGTGTATGCCTTTGTTGTGCTTTGTGGGTGAGCTCATATCTCGGTTAAAATACACCATGTTTGAAGGGCCTTAGTCTATGTACATTGTGTATAAAGTATTATGCATCTTTTACTGAGATAAACAAATAACTGAATAAATATCAATACATGTAAACAAAACAACTCTTTTATTTAACAATCTGAAAAATTATCTGATGGCAAAATAATCAGAATTTTAATAGAACGAATATCATTCCTGGAGTTAAGGATCCCACCACTCCAGTTTTTCATCTGCAGAGAAAGCTGGAATTCTAAGCAAGTTATTTACTAGGTGGCATGTGTGGTTTGTACATAAAGCACTCGCATCTCACTAATGTGGCCCTAGTTCGATTCCAGGCTAAGGCCATATCTGACTTGAGTTGTGCGTTGGTTCTCTCCTGTGTCACGAGGGCTTTTCTCCGGGCCCTTTGGTTCTCCTCCATCCAGAAAAACATTTTCGATCTCTGGCTGTGCTCCAAGGTCAGATATGGGTTGATGTGGCTGGCTGCCAAAGGCGCCCTTGAATGCCTGCGGCTTGAACACATTGTAGCCGCGTCCTTTGCAAGTTAGCTTCTTAGCTGCCAGTAAGGATGATTTAGCTGCCCAAATTATTACAATTATTAAACTAACCTATGACTCTTTCCACCTGTTGGCATTGTTCAAACAGCTGCATGGTCATCTCATATTGACATTCAAAGTACTCTATGTCTTCAGGTGATACAACTTTCTTCCTGCCATTATACAAACAAAAGTAACATTCTCCATCAATATTTCTTCCCAATCTGCAGATTTCAAGAAGCAAACCATTTTCTAACTCATGAAAATCTGAGCATAGAGAGTGATTACGTTAGTGTTGTAGTGTCGGCTCAGCGCTACAGTGAGAGTCAGGAGTTGTGCAATAGGAGTGGACACAGCTACAGGTCAGGTACAGATCAGCAGGCTGAAGACTATCAGCCTCAGGTGTAAGCCGTCCGGGCTGACCAGCGATGCTGTCATGCCCGAATGGTTTGTTACACAATCACCACAATGTGAATTTCAATCATTTTGTTTTCTACTTTAGGTTGAATGTTATTTCATGTTTGATTCTAAAAGCAAATCTTACTTCTTTAACTGCAAAAATCCTCCAATATCTGTTCCCTGGTATTACCCCTTGTTTGATGAATGCCACAGCCAAGAATTACACTTTGGAAGTGCAAACCAATTTCCTTACAATCCAAAAATGGAGCAACAATAAATTGTAATAATTCTAAAAGGATCAGAAATTTCTCAGTGAAACTGAGGGCGTGGTGGGGGCCTTCTGTACCTACCATTCTTGTATCTCCTTCTCCCGCTGGATGTAATTCTCCAGTTTCTTCATCCCTCTGACTTTCTGCTCCTTCAGACTCCCTTCAGATTCCCAAGTGTTATGAATATGTGCCCAGTTCTTCCATTTGATCAGGTAATGGGTCTCTGCCTCCTCCTCACCAGGGTCAACGTCTTCATTCGGATCCCCGTCTGCCTCGACTGCGTAGGTTGTTGTCATACCTCCAGTTTCTAACAAACAATAGCAGTTACTTATTTTAGATTTCATGGTTTTTCATCATGCAAGTAATCTTATATAAAATAGATAATTAATGAGTGTTTAATTTACTTGTTTTCATCACTTTTGTATGCACACAAGGAGAGAGATTTGCAAGCATTTGAATTGCATGACGAACAAATACTTTAAACTTACTCCCTTTTCTTCCAACATGATGTTTGAGGACCTTCTCGATGACCTCACTATTGTCATTCTCGTCTGCGCCACCAGTCGCTTCGATGATCTCATCAGAATCTGTTTCAGCATTACTATCATCTTCCTTGTAGCTAACAAAATAACCAAGTAACAAATAATTAATACTAATTGATCCAGCAGATATGAATGCTCATCAGTTGTCCTTGAAAACCCACAACGATATTCTACGGCTTCGTGACATAGCTGGTGATCTATCATCCTGGAATGTTCTGTATAGTAGAGACTAATACGATATCTGTTCAGTGTTCACTCACTAATATTGTTCCTGTATGCAGTTTATAACAAATCAAGCTTTAATTGGCCATAAATTTAGCAAAATTCTCACTGCAAATTTCTCATTGCTATTTCCCAATTTCCCTCAGTTTGATGCATCAATTCTTACCACTGACATTGACCCAATTTCATTCTGCCTTTACAGTGTACCATGAATTTCGTAATAAGCACAGAATTCTGTGGTAAGCAGAGCCATGAAATTGGGCCCTGTTCTCGGACTAGCTGCACAAATAACAAGCAATGCAACTGATTATATGCTAGTGCTCTTGGCAAGCTTTGGATTCACTTACTTGCTTCATGACAGGTTAAAGGCAACAATCAGATGCACTTAATATTTCTGTGAAAGCGCAATGAGGTAAATGTAAAAACTTCAGCTCCAACTTGAAAAAATGGGTACAAATTTGTCCAGAAATTTATGTATTTATCATGAGGGCCTCTAAGCAAAATCTTATAAGTGATTTAGACACTTGAACACAACAATGTTGACTACCCATCGCAGTTTTTCTTCAAGGTTACTGCTAGGGATAGGGAGGCGTTAATTCATCATTACAATGCATAAGAGTTTCAATCTTACAGAATGTTATTGAGAGAGGGTTACCTGATATTTGATTTGGCTGTCCTTTGGCTGCTTTGTCTCTTGGATTTCCCATCACTATCTGAATCGTCATAGCTTGATGACCCTTTCCGTTTCCGCCTTCTGCTTGCAGCCAATTGCTTTCCTATATACCAACAAAATACACACAGTTGAACATTAATAGTGAACAGGGACAGACTCTCACAGTCTTTACTCACACAAGTGTCTCACTCTCATAAAATCTGGATACAATGCTCACAAAATCTGGATACAATGCTAATGAACTGACACGACTATTATGGTGTAGTTGGATGGATCATTTATGATTTACAAACCACCCATTTCAGATTGGTGTTTCAGATAATTTCTTAGGACAAATTAAATTTCCACCATTTGAAAGTTTCATTTCACTACTTACGTTTTGGTGTCCCTTTGGTTCTTGCCTGTGGTCTAGTGCAAGCCCTCGGCTTGGGCTTAGCCTTGGTTCTCTGTCCCCTGCGCCTAGCTGACGGCTCAAAGTCAGACTCGCTGCTCTCCTCATCTGATGAGTCGCTCAGCTTACTGCTAGACCAAGCCTTCTTTCTGCTCATCAGTGAAAAGACAGAGCCTTTCCTCTTTGTCTTGCCTCCCGCAGCTCCTGTTCCTCCACCTCCTCCTCCTGAGCTGCTTGTTCTTCTTCGTCTTGGTGGCCTGTCCTCTTCCTCTTCCTCAACTTTCTGCATCATCAAAGATTAAGAAAACACATACCCCTCTGTACGTCTTTCACAATATGTACAACTTCATGTATGGAAGCTTCATGTATGGAAACTACATTGTATCATGTTCTCACCATAATTGCTTTGCTCCACCCAGGATTACAGATGGTTATCTATGGGAGCTAGAGCAGGTCTATGGGATTTACATTTCACATGGCACTGACAAGGTAAATGCAATTGTACAATAGTGTATTGCAGGCCTGGAACTTCATCTTTGAGAGGGCAAGAATAATGGTGCATAAATAGGGGAGCAAATTTACCAAAGAGAAACTAAAGTGCTGTAACTACAAAAATGTGCGCCAGAAATGTAGTACCAATGAATAAGTTCACAAGCTCACACTGCTTCGTGTGCAGTCAGTATAAAAGCCCAGCTTAACTTAATTGTGATATCTGCTTGTGATATCTGCTTAATTGTAATGTCTGCTTAATTGTGGTATCTGCTTAATTGTAATGTCTGCTTAATTGCGATATCTGCTTAGTTGTGATATCTGCTCAGTTGTGATATCTGCTTAACTTAGATGTGTGCTTTCAAAAAATAATTCTTTGGTTCAGAAGTGACAGTCCGAAACCGACTTAAATACTTCTTTGTGGCTTTTTTTTTCTCAATCAACGTGCTGAAATTCAAGTTATGCTCAACATTTTGTCAGAATCACACTCAGACACATTCAAAGGCTGTTTGTATTTAATAGATGCAGAATACAGTAGGCCTTACGGTGACTTGAAACCGATCCACTTCTTTACGTGATCTTCCAGATCTTCTGACTCCGTACATTTCAGGATCTTCTTCCCAGAACTTCACAGGGAAAAGGAGAAGAAATTGAAACATCACAAGACACAAGTTATAGGCAATATTTTCAGACCTGCATTGTAACTTTGCCTGACTTAAAATGTGTGCATTTCATCAGATACAGGAGGAAAAAGAAAAAGAACTGTAAAACATTTCTGGGATGAACTTTGTTTATATAACATCTGTTTACCAAATATGATCTATTATTTAAAAAATGTTTATACACTGTTGCTGTTTGCCGAAATCAGAAAAAAAATGTTAACGCAAGTACATGCATACTATATTGTCTTGTGTGCCAGACTCTGCCAGTTATGTAGAAGTTCAGTTGTACTAATCGATAAGCCAGTTTCTGCAACCTACAGTGAACTCATGTTAAATGGTTTACCAATTCTGCCAACTACAAGTTAACTAGTCATAACCAGTGTGCAAGAATCTGACAGCAACAAGTTAATTTTTAACAACTGACAAGCAAGTTAACTCCTGGTAACTGGTGTGCAAGATTTTGTCAGCTAAAAGTAAATAAAATTCAGTCACTGGCACACCATATGGTACCAGTTACCAAGTTTTTGTAGTACCTGGCGTACCAAATTCTGACAGCTACTGTACAAGTTAAGTTTTAATAATCGGTGTGCCAGATATTGCCATCTAAAAGTAAATAAAATTCATAGTAACTGGCACACCACATTCTTACTTGTTGGAGTAAGTGGTGCAGGCCTTGATCTTAACCGAGGCCACCAAGGCCATTGACCTCATGCCCTGTTGAGTTGGCCAGCATGCCCTTCAGAAAAATTGCACTGTCACTACCAACTTGGCCAGCATGCCCTTGTACAATTTCTCCGATTTGGCCAGCAAAGGCCTGTCCCCGTTTTTCTTAAGATCGAGGCCTGCTGATGTATCAAATTCTGCCAGCAACAAGTAAATACAATTCATATCCTGCCAGTTACAAGTTTTTGTACCCTGTGCACTACTAGAGGATTCAACACTCTGCTAATGACATCTAGGTTTTTGCAACTTATTCTTATTCTTTATTTGGCCATTATAAATAAATACAAATAAATGATTAGAGAACAAATGACTGATAAGTAAAAGCAAAAGAAACAAGCACGGTACCTTAATTTACAAAACAACCCTAATGTGGTGGCCAGGATCAACAAAAGTATACTTAAACACTGTAGTTCTACAGCCTGTTGAAACAGTCACGCAAGGTGACACAACAAACATTCATAAAATAATCTACATGTATATGATAAAAATATGTATATAAACAAATAAAGAGTATGCAAATACTCAGAACACAACATAATAAAACAAATAAAATTAACTGTTTTGGTTATCTTATTGCTATGCAAGATAACCCGTAACAATTATTATGTTCTACATGTTTGAAAAGGGTTTACCACCACTAATCTGGATCATATAGTAACAACATCTGTATGGTGCAGTTATGAGGGACATATAAGTATTATCAATAAAATAAATAATGTATAATATATTTAACTATCAAAAATAGAATCTCTCACCTGTCTATCATCTCTCACCTCTTTGAGATCTTTTAAGCTGTCTCTTCTTTTGGCTGGGCTAATCTTAGCCCGCTTTGAAGCCCTTGGCTTCCTTTTCTTTGAGTCACTATCATCATCTTCATCATCCTCATCATCCTCTTCATCTTCCACTTCATTTTCACTTTCTTCTTCGTCTTTATCATCATCATCATCATCATCGTCGTCGTCATCATCATCGTTCTTATCTTCATCATCATCGTCAACATCAACGTCAACATCAGAGTTTTCTTCTGACTTTTCATCAGAGTCGGAGCTGGCATTCTCGGATTGGCTGCTTGAGTCCGAATCACTAGCTGATTGTTTATTGGAGTTGGAGGCTGAGCCAGAAGCAGCTTCTGCTTCAGAGTGGCTCTCATTGTTTGAATCCTGCTCCTCTGCAGAGCTGTTGCTAGAGCTTCAAGACATAAAACATTGTTATTAATAATATTAATATCTGTCATTAATATAGCGCCTTTGTCACAAGATTCAAAGCATTGTGATCGGTAAGCTTATCTTTTGAATTATAAGACCCATTTATATAGCACCTCAAGGTTAAAATGGTGCTATGATGCAATCAGCAGCCAACCATACCAGGAACACTTGAGGCAAACCTCTTCTCTTAACGATGAGTACACTAGGCTCCTTAACATGCATTACACACAACACGAGCCCAACAGCTTTACGTCCCATCCGAATGACGAAGCAACAATGGTTAAGGGTCTTGCTTAACGACACAAGTGTTAAGACAGGGACTCGAACCCACACTCTGCTAATCTGAACATCAGAACTTGAGTCCGGTGTGCTAGACCGCTCGGCCACAACACACCGCAGCATAATGGCGGTCAATTTCACTGAACAAATGTATGCACTGAATGAAGTTCTGAGAGGTGTTGGTGGATATTGTGAAAGGTGAGTTGCATACAGCACTCAAGTGCCTCATCTTTGACATGTTTTTTAACCATCTTAAATCATGTCTCATTTCATCTCTTAAGTTAACCTATCAGACTACGCATCATAATGGGGGTCAGCCATGATAACCGCGTGTGTCTTAGCCAGTGGGAAATTGACCGATCCATTAAGCCCCGCCCCCTAAACATACAGCATTGGCTACATCACAACTGTACACGTGGGTGGCACAATGTGCGTCTCTTCAATGCCACACAGCACGACATGAACATGCGCACTACAAGTACGCACACGCATGTTTACATTTTCCAATAGGATTTTATTGCATCAGATTTTTGTCGGATTTTCGGTAGAGTAGCCAAGGCTGTGACTGGTAAACATGAAAGGGGCGGGGCTTAATGGATCGGTCTATTGGTAATGTGTATTTTTCCATGAACATCACAAAGCTCAAAGGAGGCTAGGAAACAAGAAGTGAAAGAGGGGGAACGGGGACCTCAGAGAATGAGGGATTACACAAAATACAAGTGCACCTACAAAAATACTAATTGATACATGTTGCATTTGAACTAAGACAGAATAGGGAAATTCAAAAATTAAGACTTTCAGGAAAAGACACTGAAATTCAGTACCACTGTGGTTATGTTATTCTATGTGAAAGCCTCATCAATTGAATGTCCAAACCACAGAAAAACAGCTGTACAAGTACAGGTACAGGTAGCTGGAAAAACCCAGTGAGAAACACTCCCCTCGGTATGGACTACAGACTGACGTTGACATGTTCAAGTGATGAAGCTAATCAAGTCCCATCAGCATCCCTGAATTCCATAAAGTGGATACAGATGAAGGGGCAGAAAACAATATTCCATAACATGACATGCCATGGATTTATCCAAGTTGAGAACAGCAGTAGGAGGAGTCACTGCAGCAGTTCCATCCACTTCTGAGGTCTCAAGAGAAACAAAATTGCAAGGAAGTTGTTTTGCTGTACCGAAAACGTTTCAATGTGTGCAATTAAAACATTTTTTTTTTTTTTTGAAAAAAATGTTCCCGTTGAAAAGTAAAACATTTGAGAATCAAAGAACTTTGTTTGAATTTCCTGGAAGTAAATGAGTAAAGTCATTCACAGCGAACTGTCCAAGAGACAACATCTGAAGCAAACGGGAACATCACGGTCATCAGCAGCAGACATCCCAAATAATGGCATTAATCTCAAGGGGAAACACAAAGGCAAAATTGAAACAAAACAACAAGCAGGTTCAGACAGTTCGAAACTGTTTGCTGCTCACAAACTTCACAGGCAATGGAGATCCATGATTACACATGAATAACTACATGTATAATATATGTAATCTGAATGCAAAAAGCAAATGAGAACCCTTAAAAAAAGGTTAACATTCATACAAATTTTCAATATAAAATTTCAAAATAAATGTTCAAAACAAAATAAAGATATCTTCAACCAACAACATTTTTATACAGTATACTTTTCTAAGCATACTTGCTGATGACAGGTTCTCGTAGAATCATACTATTAATCGCATGCATTCTAAATACGATTGTAGTCAGATCTGTGCGAGTGCAATAACCATGACAACCAAAAATATTAAGCACCTGAAAAAATGAAGCAATGAAGTTGTGGTGCATCAAAATAATTACAAGATGCATGTTTTTAAAATGATCTGGATCTTTTCAATTTCGGCTTAAAAAGACATGAATTGGGTGTTGTATTGAATTATAATGCAGTTGTACATTCAACAGGGCTGAACAGTGTAAAACATATGGGATTTTGTCGTCTGCTTCAGATGATGTTCAAGTCACAATTTTAAAAATAAAATCTTCATGTTTGCCTCAATAAACCTACCTTGAATTGTTCTCTTCTTCCGAAGTGTTGTCGCCGTTGTCTTGCATTTTTTCGTCTTCATCTGATGATTTATCTTGCTGCATTATCTGTAGGTTTTGATGATGTTTGGAAGGGGTATAGATGAACGGCGGAGACTCCGGTAAATCGCTAGGCAGCGGAGCGGTGGTTAACAGAGCAGCGGTGGAAGCAGGCGGTTCAGCCGGCAACGTGCTGACCGGTGAAACAGATTGCAGAACGTGCGGGTTTATTGGCTGTTTGGGTGGGAACCCCCGATAGCCATCGGGAGACAGAAAGGGGTACTGGTGTGCCAAAGCAATGGGAAGGAAGGGAAGCAAATGTGGATTAATAAAAGCATGCAATCACATGCAGACGACGCAATTTAACTGTGGTTTTTCAATGGGGAATGTGCGGCAACCTGCCGTGAGAAATGTCGGGTACAAAAGAAAAGTGATTGACCAAACACTCTCTGCTTTGTAATCATTTTGAACAAAAAACAAATAATAAATAGCAAACAAGCTTGGGGAATGTGTAGCACATGCAGTTGGAAATAATTGGCATAAACAATTTGTGGAAAAAGTGTGAAATTATAAACAAAAAATAAAATTTTGAAATTAACCTGGTTCATGTTTGATGCGACGCACCGCACCCTCGCTTTGAAATGTTGTTCACATGCGATTATCGTCGGGCGATTTTTACAAAAGTAAGACAAACTCTATTTGCAAAAATATGTTCATCCCTTGCTGAAAATTAAGAAGGATTCATTTAAGCTATCATTTCAAAATTTTGCGCACACAAAATTACACATTTCAAGTTGTAAATAATGTTGGTGTTCCGACGAAGCGACAAAGATGACTTCTGACCCGTCGAAAGAAGGTGTCGTGTCACGATCTGGAAAATCACTGTGTATTTCCCTTAATTTTCACATGCATTTTATGAAAGAAATGAACTCTAAATATTCTTAACTCGTTAGTGCACAAATAAGACGACACAAATAATGCACCATAGCAGTGAAAACTGTCATGCAAATTCGACAAATATCACCTCTGTCTGCGACATGGTCCAAGGAAAACAATTTTGCAATTTCCGACGCCATATTATTACTTTATCTCAACCACGCATGCGTACAAGGGGGAAAATGATTCAACTGCTCATGCGCAGTGGTCTAATGGATTAATGTATATTTTAAATAAATTAAAAATCACAACTACCCCAACGGGTTTTCGTAGTGTAGTGGTTATCACGTGCGCCTCACACGCGCAAGGTCCCCGGTTCGATCCCGGGCGAAAACAATGTCTTTTTCTCTTTTTTTCTTAAATAAAGAAAAAATTTGCCTGTCGTTGTAATCGACCACAGAAAGCGAGGGAAAATGATCTTACATCATTCCACCTTAATAACCAAACACATTTTATTCACTTAAACTTCGAAATTGCAAGGTTGCAAACCCGACTCATTTTCCCATATTGCCCGAGATCCTTTTGCAGTAATAGTTGGATCACTTATTAGTGTGCAAGGGCGTTTTGTTTTGTTTTCATTGAGATAATTGTTTTTCTTCCATTTTTCTTCTCTTCCTCTCGTTTTCCTTAAAGGGACCATTGCCTTCGGATTGGGCGCTTTTGGCTATAAGATTCGTTATGAAATGAATATGGTTTGAAAGATTTTCAAATAGAATATTATGATTAACATAAATGTCTCCTAAAATGATGTGGTTTTTGTTTAATTTCGTGACAAAACACGGTCCACCATTTTGTAGAACCAAATTTTTGACTCCACAAAATGACGGACGGCATGTTATAGTGTGGTTCCGCTGCTTGAAGTTTTCCAGTTGCAATTTGTTTGTATTTTTTAATCACTACTTGCTAATTACAATACACTGTATGTGTTTTTGCATGAAAAACTCATAAAAAAAGATAATGAGTAATTTCGATTTCAAGCAGCAAAATTTAAAGAGATTTTATGGCAAACTCTTCTCATAAGAACCCTTGGTATGATCTCTGATCTGAGCTCAGCTAAATGATAAGCTGAACGTCTGAAACTATATAAGGCTTTGCTGGAAGCAAAAGAATGGGGGCGGTGGGTGGAGTTGGAGGTGTAGGACATAGAGATCAAACTTGAACAAGAGTGTAAAGGCTGGTTTCTGTATGGAGTTTCAGCCGGGTGAGGTGTTTCCCGGGGTAAGCGGTCTGAAAACCAAGATGCAAGATGCAGTGTTGTTGTTAAGTTGTTTTTTTTCTCTGTTCTTTTTTCTTTGGAGGAGAAGGTCCCTTTCACAAACTGTAAATGAATTTGATAACTTATTCATCAAAGAATAACTGAGTGAATGATTGAAAAATTAATCATGAATACCACACTAAAGTTTAGAAACTCGTTATGAACTTTCAACCTCATTGGGCAAGTAATCATAAACCCCTGGTGCACACGGGTTGTGACATGTTTTTCAAGTGACAAAATAAAATAAGCATAATCAAAATAATTTAAAAAATAAACAAAATAGTTGAATTGAGCTGGTAAATAAACGCTGGCTACATTTAACCCAAGATCGTGTGCAATGTATTCAAAACTTCAGCCTAACTTCTGGGAAAAATAAAAAAAAATATATTAAAAAATGGCCATTTTCGAAACTGTGGCTTGGGCTGCGTCTCGGCCTAGGTACCGTTCGCCCGCTCAGAAGTCGTCTTGATTGGATCCCCCGTATCAGTAAAAGACTTGTTTTCGTTTGGGCCCTGCGTGTTTGAACATAGAACAAACATCACATTACATTAACAAGTTTTGAATACAATGTAAAACTTACAGTAAAAGTAATAGCCATATTTGAATAAAAGGCTAGAAAGAACAACGATAGAACTATGTAAATAAGGACATGTAAAACTGAAAGCAATACAACAAATAGAATATTTATAAAAAGCGACACATATTCTGTTTTTAAATATCTATTCAACATTGTCATTTCATAACAAACGCTTTTTATAGCCCAAAATCGCCCAACCCGAAGGCAATGCTCCCTTTAATACTGTATTTACTTTATAACACATAGAGTATCGTGTGGAGGGGGCGGAGTTAATTTCACATTGCGCGAGTACAATGATAAACCTCCTCCTTGCATACCCCTCAGTCCATGGCTTCCCACAATATTGTCAATTCGCATGCATAATTACTTTAACAAAATGGCTGCCCCCGTTGCGAAACTCGCGAGTCATGTAAGTTTCTACTTTAATTTGTTTTTAAAGTTATTTTTAACATTATAAACTAATGGTAAAGTGGTATTTTATCAATGTATTTTCATAATATTTTATGGCATATTTGATATTTTGTTAAAAACTTATCATGGTTGTTCTTTTTGTTAAGCGTGTGCAAAGCAATTACAGTGATGATTATGCACGTGCCTTCTTCATTTCAACAGAAACGGTTTATTCTTTGCATAACCATGAATAGAATCTGTTTCTACATCCATGATGTAATCATGCAAAGAATGTCAGTGCCAATTGTGAATGATGAAATAATTCGAAAAACTTATTACCCTCATTTTAATTATGGTTTAATGAATTGGATGGCATGTTTAATGTTAAATTTGTTTAACTTTAATAGGATAGTGACCAAACTTTTTGGTTTAAAGATTAAGAATCCGAAGAAGGGTCATTTTATTTGTTATAAAATAAACAATCATCAAGACAATTAATTATCAATTTATGCCTATGGATCATTTGATTGTCATTAACAATAATATTGTCAATGAAATTCATTCAAATCAGTGACATTGAAATTTGTATATTATACAAAGTAAATTATACCCAGTAACTGGGGCGCTGTACTCCTTTTTAAAAAATTTTGACATTGTCGGTCGTACTAGTGCCCCAGAAAAGTATGTGTAAGTTGGTTTGAAAAGCTGTTATTGACGAAGAGGATTTAAAACGCCTCTAAAAAAATGACAACAACCTGACAACAAAAAAGCCCGGCATGGCCATATGTTAAACTTAAAAAAATAAAAGTAAGTAAAATGGAACTTGAAGCCAGCTCTAAAGTCTTATCTGATGTCATTATATTGTGTTGCCTGTTGTGTTGGTCATGTTGGGTTGTTCGTTTATTTTGTGTCTGTACAGTCACGGTATGATTTTTTAAAATTTTAATAATTGCATATTGTATTGTTGGTTACTCTCTATTTATCACAATTCATGGAGTTAATAAAAGTTAACTTAAAGATGTTGTCATATTTTATTGTTGTACTACTAATAGGCCCTATTATGAAAAAGCTGTTTGCGTGAAGTTGCACTGCCACTGGTGACCTTGCTTAGATTTGCAAGTCAGTCTATTTTATTCCACCATTGTCTGACTTATTTTATGATTAATTTTCACAAATTAATTTTCTCCACACGCACAAGTCCGCATATTAGTAAACATTTACTTGGGCTTGTTAGTTGTGATTTCAATCATTGTGATTTAAATCATTGTAAATGCATACATCATACTTGAACATGTTTTCTGTTAAGTATCATATGATGTGGAGCCTATCATCAGCTCTATTGAGCTATAGAAATAGCTTGATAATTATTACATAACCAGTGATGTACATTTTCTTTTTCATCAACTTGTATGTCATGTCCTAGTGTACCAGTGCCAAGCTGTTATGGAGACTACCATACCAGACAGTGAGATTGACACCAATGACCAGTGGGAATGCTACACAACAGCTGGATTTCAGGCTAGCTCAGGTGAAGTTACAAAATTAATCAATAGTTTTGGTGTCTCGGTCACTGGAGTGTCAGTTTGAATCCTGGTTGTGTCCTTGAGTAAGACACTAGACTACAGTTGCTTCTCATCACCCAGGAGTAAATGGGTACCTGCGGGTGTAGAGATTGTTGATTTTTTTTATTAGCAACCTGTGCGCTGATTTGGCTGCCGGTGCTGCATATTCCAAATGAGCTGAGATGGTTTTAGGAATGCTTAGGGCCCAATGACCAGGGGTAATAATACTGTGAGGTGCTTTGAGAGGTCTGGCTGGCTTGATAAAGCCAATAATAAATACACATTATTATTATTTACATGATTTTATCAACTCCTTCCTGGAATATTGTGCACACTTTTGTTATGCCCTCTAACCTTTGACCAATCAGACTATTCTATAAGCTTGCAACATGAGTCCCATCTATTTTGTTTTTGTAAGTTTTGAATTTGTAACGATATTTGTGTATAAATTTCTTTAAATCTTTTTGGCAGGCAAGGACTTACTCCCAGCAACCACAGAGGAAGAATTTTTTCGGACAGATTATTGACAATATCAAAATGGACATAGCAAAGAACAAAGAAATGAAGGTATGTGTAGTTCAGGAAAACTTCTCTGGGGAATAGGAAACGGTGGGGAGAGAAAGAGGAAGTGTACATTCTTACCCTAATCACCCCAAACCCATCCAAATACAAATGCTTATTTCAGGCATTGAGTTTCAACAATTCTGAACCTAAAACCTCTACGGATTTCTAACCACCTTGCTGGAAACAACACATTCGCCCAACATGCAATCTCCTAAATAATGGATTTAGTTTTATTCACAGCCAAAGACAAAGTTGCTTTGTTGTATTTGTTAGATTTGTTTCCTTGAAATTGGTAGAAAAATAAAAACTAAACATATATATATAATTTGCTAACTGCATCAGGCGTAAATCTTGTTAGGCTACTTAATTAAAATTGTTATTTGAGTAATCCTTTGTATTTTTTTAGGAAAATATAAAGAAGTTCCGAGAAGAAGCTGATAAGCTTGAGAAGTCCGAAGCTCTACAGCAAGCTAGGAAGAAATATGTAAGACTTTGAATTACTGTATTAACCCTCCTACTGTATGACCATTCAATACCATCCACTGTGGTTTTGAATGATAGATTAACTATGCTAGCCTGCAATATGATAGCGTGTGGTGAATGCATCTACACAGTATTCACATGTTAGTTGTGTGTACTGTTGTGCCACCACACACAACCCATGCAGTGGAATAGTTTCAAAGGACTGGCCAGAAGGTTAACCATTCAAACTGTTGAGAATTAAATGTGGAAAAATTGCACAACTCACCAGTAAGAAAAGTATTTCAGGTTACTAAATTTGTGTGTTAAAATCGCACCCATTGAGAACTAGACATTCTACTATGTGCTTGGAAATTAGAGGTACTTTGATCATTTGATGTGATTTTAACTGGCTAAAAAAGTATACAGTTACCAATATTGTTATTAATATTTTTTTTGTGAGGGACATTTTTAACTTGGATTGGAATCTGATATTTTATTTTTGTTTTTCTCTAGGAAAATTTGGAATCGGAGACTTCCCGAGGATCTGAGGCAATCAAACGAACAATGACTGACATCAAGGACCGAGTACAAAAGGTGAATATATTTAGGGGTTGAGGTTTGGTAAGTGCCAGGATGTTACCGCTGGGACACCTGATTGTTTTCAATGATGGAGGTTATTTTATGGATTGGATTGAAGTTTTGGTTTTAACCACTTAGCACCAGGGTTCTGTTAAGTACTGTGTACTCAGTACTTTCCTGAGTCCTGTGAAAAAAATCCACAAGCATAGTACTCAGGAACCCACACCTTCGCCATTCCAGATCAGAAGTCTCACCACTAGACCAACGAGCTTGCCCGGTAGCTAGATGCAGTTCAAAATATATATTTTAGCAGTGTTTTTTTATTCACAGGACTTTCCAAAGTCCTGTAAAAAAAGAAGAAGAAGAAAACACTGCTAAAATATAGAATTCAAACTGCCTGTAGCTTCCAGGCAAGCTCGTAGGTCTAGTGGTGAGACATGTGCTCTAGAATGGCAAAGGTTGTGGGTTTGAATCCCACCTGTGTAATATGCCTGTGGATTTTTTTCACAGGACTCTAGGAAAGTACGGAGTATACAGTGCTTAATGAGCATCGAATAGGTAAAACACAAATAATACCATTCCATGCATCTAGTTGTAGTGATGTAGACAGTCTGTCAATCTATTAAATTTTGGGGTGAACAAAGAAAAATTGACTAGAACAGGATTTGAACCTGTGACCTCCAGATTAACGTACCTGATTAATGAAACACCCTGAGAGTTGGGGAGATTCAGATCTCTAGACCAAGAGGAAATCCCTACTCATTTTTCAGTATTATTCATTTTTTTACAATCACACATGGTTTTTAAACCCAGGGTGTTGAGGATGTCCAGAAGCAAGAATGGGCCAAGAAGGCAGGCACTATTACAGAGGATTTCACCAAGACAGCAAAGGGTGCAGCCGAGAAGGTCAGCAAGCAAGGGGAAGAGCTCACCAAGACAGCTGCTTATAAGACGATATCAGAGGTAAGGAGCAAACATCTCTCCCCCCCCCCCCACCATCGCTCACATGATGCACATGTTCTTTCAGTTGCTGCCTTAAGCCCGGTTCATAAGTCAGGTGATTGGGAAGGTGAAGCAAATTTGACGTTACAAATTCGCAGCGAAGAATTTGCTTAAGTTGAAATATGCTTAACTGTTGCATATGCATATGTAGGGGAGTGACATCAAATTCATTTTGCGTTCCCATTCGTGTGAAGTATGAACAGGCTTAAGTCATTTTTTACCCTTACACCACTCGAGTGCAATAAGTTGCAAGGAGTAGGGTTGATGGTAGGGGGTACATTGGAGGTCCTTTGACTTCCAACATTGCCCTCATAAACTATTTGTTGTTGTCATTTATGGTCTTGTTTCATCTTATTCTAAATATTCTATCTCTTGCTATAATTATAAATGTCTTGCTCTTTATTCTATGTTGTGTATGTTTTCAATATGGAGGTCATGAATTGCGACTTAACTCAAGCTAATCATATGGTATGTTTGTGTTCTTCTTGGCAGAGTGTAAAAGCAGTAAAGCAAGAGATTGATGAGAGTACCACAGCCAAGGCCCGGCCATACAGAGCCCCAGGTAAGTACTGAGATGTGTTATGGACCTTATGCACATGATGTCATTTGAGTAGGGCGCCCTCGGCATGAGGTCAAAAGAAGGTTGCTCATTGGCTCATCCTGTGCACCGCGCATGCTGTGTTTCATCATTTTACCTCTAAGACGGCGGCATGATAACATCAATGCATAAGGTCCATTGTTGCATAAGGTTCAGCCTGAAAGATGTCATTGTGGCTATAATTTTACCACTTGGTGGCCTACACAATGAAATGTCCTGGGGTGCTAACACGTCACTCGTTTTCAACCTAAAACCAAAAGCAAAATGTTATATACAAAAAGGGTATATACAAAAGTGGGTTCCGGCTTCCGTTTGTGTATCCCAAAAAGTTGTGTGTGCATACACATCTTATGGCATTAACTGATGAATGATGAGAGCAACACTGAATCCGATTCAGAAACAGACTTTGTGGTTGTGCATTTCAGTTACATCTAGAATGGGTGCTGTTATGTTCGTTAAAGTTACACATAGTGTAGCTCAGACTAAATGGTTAAAGTGGCTGCAGCAATCAGCAATCGTTTATTTTTTCATTTGTACACCAAGGACCACCTTGTAGAAGGCTTCACACTATTGGTGCGAGCAGATGCATTAATGTACATCTCTGTCTGTACTTTTTCTAGTTAAACTACGCAAGAGAACTGATAATCTACCTGAGGGACAAGAGGCCCGGAGCTTTGAAGCAAATGAGTAAGTTGTCCTTGTAGTTTACTTGGATTTTGACCCAGATATGCATGGTTAACCATTTGGATTCCTACATGGTTGACCCATGAACTGGCCCAATTCCATGGCTCTGCTTACAGCAGAATTCTGTGTTTAAAGCACATATGCACTATTGGTAAAGTGTCTGGAAATACTTCCATACCTTATGAGCATCAAGAGTTATTTAATAAAATCAACCTGCGAAAGTTTCAGCTCATTTCATTGTTTCCTTTATGAGAAAACAATACAAAGTCATTCAGCGTTTTTGTGTTCATTCTAACGGCCGGAGTTTTTGTCTCATGAGACGAAAAATCATTTGTGGATCTTATTTCACTAATTATTCAAAAACGATAACACATCAGACAAAAATATTTCACAGGAAGTTTTGTACCATCATCGTCTCTATACCATGTAAGTTATGTGCAAATCTGTGAACATTTTGTTTTTCGGTGTTCCCAAAAGTGAATATGGGCTTTAAGGCCAATATGTTTTTACAGGTGGCTGTAAGTGCAGAATTCCACAGTTAGCATTAGCATGAAATTGAACCACGGCATGGTACACTCAGTTGGAAATTTGCATTTAAAAAAGGGTACTTTGTTTTCATTTTGTCTCCAGTGGACATACAAACTCTTCATTTTCCGAATTATACATAAGACAGATTTAAGTGGTGAAAACAATTAACACAAAACTGAGTCAACCTTTGGAATGACTGTCCATGTGACTTTAACCATAGATAGGGTATTTTCTCCCAATTCCTCAAACTCAAAAAAGGTTGCATGAAAATGCAGCAACTGTAGAATGAAGATTTTAGACTGCCAAACTGATGTCATTCCATTGAAGGAAAGTTTGTGAGATTGAACTCTGGAGGCATGTGAATTTGACACGGAATGACCCTGAGCTAAAAATGAAATGTGTCTTTTTGTTTTGATGAAGGGATGCTACGGGTATGGTTCTACACAAAGATTCTAGGTGGTATAAACAATGGAATGACTTCAAAGAAAACAACCAGGTCTTCAATAGTAAGTATTGAGTTTCTACACATTGTGTTCAATGCAAAATGTCTCACTAAAATGCCTTGAATGGTGTGTAGATAATATCGTCAGCTCAGGACTAGAAGGTCGATAGTGTACTTCCATAGTGGATTCCATAAAATTGTTTTTGAATATTTTAATATTTACTTGCAATTCACAAAAACCGAACTGCTAGTGTTTGTAATTTACAAACACTAAATTTCTAGTTTTTCTTGTTCCTCTTTTACAGAAGTGTTTGACTTAAAAATGAAATATGATGAGAGTGACAATGTGGTGGTAAGAGCTTCCAGGGCACTCACAGATAGGGTGAGCCAACTTCTTGGTAAGTCCTCAGAATGTTTGGCCAATTTTTACTCATACTCGGACTTGAACAAATTCGAATATAATATTGGGTTTCCCCTTCCACCACTGTGTGATTTAAGCACTGTATACGCAGTGCTTTCTGAGTAATGTGGAAAAATCCACATGCTACTTGGATGGGATTCGAACCCACGTTCCCTGTATTCTAAAGCGGATGTCTTAACCACTAGATCACCGAACATGCCTTGTGCTGAGAAGCCAGTTTGAATTCTGTAATGAGCAGTGGGTACAATTCAATTGATGCAGTAAATACATAAGAGATAAAGAATGTAAATTTGGTTTTATGGGGATTATGGGTTTGGCTGAGCGGTTTAGTGCACCAGACTCAGGTTCTGGTGGTTAAGTCATCAGGGTGTGGGTTCGAATCCTGGTCATGACACTTGTGTTCTTGAGCAAGATGCTTTACTATAATTGCTTCTCTTCACCCATGGGTATAAATGGGTACCTGCGAGGGTAGAGGTTGTTATTGTATTTGATAAATCCTTTGGAGTGCCACACATTTTTAATAAAATTGGTAAGAAATTGCCACAAGATACACTTCTGTCTGAAATGCTGTCCTCTCTCTGATTATGAATAAGATGTTTCAATCTAATAAATGTTTCCAAACGTGTGTTCCTGCAGGTGGAGTTTTCTCACCCACAGAGATGTCCGAGGTACTCACAGAAATTCTCAAGGCTGACCCCAACTTTTCAAAGCAGGAATTTCTGAATTTTTGCGAGTATGAAATTATACCAAATGTTCTAGAGGTAAGGAAAATACTCATTCAACTGTATCAACCACCACACACCCTCTGTTCTAACTCAACATTGCTGCTCAATACACCCATTACTCATACCAAGATTTACGGGCATTGGTCCATCATGCATTTATCACCTTCTCTTTAGAACTCTCTCCCACTTCACGTCCAAACTGCTAGAACTGAAACTGAATTCAAATCATTCTTAAAAAGTTACCTGTTTGTTTAATTGCCTGTTATGTTTGTTTAATTTCCTTTCAGTGTTGTAAAACGCATTGAGACTTTTGTGTGATGCGTTACTTAAGAACTGTTATTATTATTAAAATCCTTATAACATTTTTTTAGAGACATGGTGTAATCAGAAAAGTAAATTGTTAATATTTAATTTTAAAACTTTTTGTTGTTGCTGCACTAATCCTCCTTTGTAATATTTTATGTCATAAAATTTATTATGGGCTGTTTTCAAGAATTTAACAAATGTTTCAAGAATGTAACAAATTTTCTAGCTAAAAATGCTACATTTTTGTCTGATTTGCTGTAGGCAATGATCCGAGGTGACTTAGAAGTATTGAAAGATTGGTGTTACGAAGCCGTAAGTATTCAAATTGTATTCATATTATTTAAACAAATTTTATTCATATAAAATGTTCCAAGATAAATATGCTACTGTGAATTGTCATTGTTTATAGGTTTTGAGGCATTGCATGATGAGGTATCGGTGTATATTCGGTTTGCAGTAACACCATGTGTATATATCTACTTTGATGTGTAGGTTGTTCTTGTCACAACTTGTCCTGCTATTTATTCTACTACCGCAGAGTAGATTTCGGAATTTGGGTGGACTTAAAACGAACTGTCCTGCTAATTAGGTACTACATAGGGATAGGAAATTGAGATAAGACGAGTCATAATCTTGGATCTCAAGAAGAAGCTGATATTGCATTTTGTGTTTTGTGATTTCATTCTTACTTTTGTTGTTCCTTTACAGCCATACAGTCAGCTTGCTACGCCGATTAAACAAGCTAAAGCGATGGGGTTTATGTTTGACAATAAAATATTGGATATTGATAACTTAGATGTAAGTGCCGTCAATTGATTAATTCAGTCTTCTTTTTCAAAAATGCTTTCTTAACCTTGGCCCAATTTCATAAAGCTGCTTCAGGAAAAATGAGCAGGATACCAGTCACAGATGATACATGTGAAATGGTATTTTGGCTGGTAACCTTATTCTGGTAAGCGTGTTTGTGTTGTGCTTAGCTACTTTTGCAGCTGTATTAAAATTGGGCTCTTCCATAAAGAATTGGTTTTGCAATTTACATCAAATTATTAAAATTCACCATACAAGCCGGTCTGCTTTGGTGCGAAGGTGTATTTCTGAATGAAATGCTAGCCATATATGAGGAAGCTTGAAAGAGACTTAGTTGCGTTACAAGGCATGTTGTGGCCAAGTGGTCTAGTACACCGAATTCAAGTTCTGGTGGCTGAGTCATCACAACGTGGGTTTGAGTCTCTGTCCCGACATTTATGTCCTTGAGCAAGACACTTAACTATGATTGCTCCTTGGCATTTATGTCCTAACTTGGGGATCCTGCCAAGTAATGAAGTAGAAGTAGAAGTAGAATATAATCTGTTTGAAAGCACTTATTTTGATAAAATATTCACAATTTATATAAGTTGTTTCTTGAGGTATTTTTCTTGAAGACAAGACATTTATGTAATATTTTATTGGTGACTAAGAATAATGTATATTTTTGCACGTACCAGTGCTGTACTATCCCTTTGAAGTCTTATTTTGTAATTGGTCTGGTTTCTGCAGCTTTCTATGGGTAAGATGATGGATCAGGGTCCGGTCCTAGTCATCAGTTTCACTGCACAGCAGATAATGGTTGTCCGTAATACTAAACATGAAGTCGTAGAAGGTGATCCGGTAAGTTTCTTGGGTTTTTAAAGGCTTCAATTCATTTGATATTGTCTCTAAGGAACTTAAGAAGATCTTGAATTGCTCAAAACTAATCTGTTAACGCTATTGACCCCTTGCATGAACATCAAACACGACGACTGTGCCACTCTCATCATTTTGGAAGCCGATAGGTAAGTCATGTGAACGATGCATCGCCTAAAATTCACACTACACTGTATAAGACACAGTGACATTGACTTCCAAAATGGCACAACCCAGATTATGGTGATGATGATGTCACATCAATTGGGTCAATACAACTTTATCTTGTTGCGACCATCTATGTTTTTACCCCTGTCAGTCGTATCATTCATGACTACAGATTATCATTATGCTTAAAAGGGACCTGACTATGTTCCTTCCAGCCTCAGTTTGGTGTCATTGGTTTGAATGGGAGAAAAATAAGAAGGCTGTACCATGATAAAGGCCTAAGCTAACGAGTCTCAAATCCTACTAAATCCACATCTTGGCTTAGATGGATTCAGTATTGCCAAAACAAATCAAACCTGAGCTCAATTTCACAAAGAGCTAAGAATGATCGTAAGTGCGAATCAGTCTTAACTGCTAAGCAAAGTGTGATGTCACAATACAAATCACCATCAGCTGAATATAAATAAGGAATTTTACAGCACACAAAAACCAATTAGACCAAAGCAAACCCACGACAAGCAACTCATGACAAAAACAGCAGATAGCACAAATTTAATGAAACAGTCTTTTTTTTCCAATTCTATCAGTCTTTGGAACAACCTCGACCAAACCACAGTTGACGCTACATCTGTAGCAACATTTCAAACTCGATTTTTTTTTTCATTTTCTCTCAGGACAAAGTTTTGAGAATAACGTACGTCTGGGTCTTGTGCAGAGACCAAGAGATACTAGATCCAACTGCTGCTTGGAGACTACTAGATCTCTCAGCCAACACTGCACAGCAATGGGTCTAATGACTCATAGGAGACTTGTTGAATTATGCCTCCCAAAGTCTATCAGGACAAAGTGTCGAGTATTAGATGTGCCTGTGTGCTGTCCAAAGACCAAGAGATACTGGATTCATCTGCTGCATGGAGACTACGAACCTCTCTCAGCAAAGCAGTGGTCAGCTGGAGGGGGGGGGGGCTTGGAGAGGTGTAACTCTTAACCCTTCCCAATCTCCTCCTATCGCATCCCATCTAAGGAAGAAGTCATGCGAGTCAGATACACCTGTGTACCATCCAGACATCAAGAGATACGAGATTTATCTGCTAATAGAGACTAATAAATCTTTTGACCAACACTTTTCGGGCGTTAACATCGTTAGGGGAGAGGGAGGGGGGGCTGCCAGCATTGCCGCTATTTCTTTGTTTGAGCCATGAAACTACATGTACAAAAGCAGACTTTTTGGGGCACGAGGTGGTAGCAGTCTAACCAGATAAATCCATTGTTCTCAGAAATGAATGAGAAATGTGTCATCCCAAACTTTGTTAACAGCATTTTCTGGAACTTTCTTGTAAACACAAAAACTCCAGCATATCAGATTTCCAGTAATCATAAGTTTTCTGAAAACCCGAGTTTGGATGAATGTTGAACCTTTCCGTTTACAGAATCTTAAATCTCATATTCTAGATTACTTTGAAACTCTTGCTTTTATTTACATTTAAAAACAGACAGATTTTTATTATTTTTTACAAGTTTATTGATTTTTAATATTGGGAGATAGGATTTTCCTTCGCTTGATGCCCTTGCCCTTGTCAGAGAAAAATTGAAAAAGTGTAAACAATCAATGATATTAAAGATGTGTGATCCGTGCTCCTGTGATTTGTGCTCGAAAATGAGTTGATTCCAGTGAACAAAATTTAAAAGGGCATGTTATTTTATAACAAATAAAATTAATAAATTGTGTTTTGACCTAGTATGTTGTAGATGGCTATAAAAATGTTTATTATCCCTGCCAACCACCCTACGATGGTCGTGCCTGCGGCTGGTACCCAGAAGTCAGCTATATTATTACAGTGTCATTTCGCCTGCATTTTATCTCGGTGGCGCAAGGCACCGGGCAGAAATTGAGCAGGCAGCGCCCGGAGTTAATTTATTGTGCTCCACACAAAATTTGTTGTAATTAATTACTCAGTTGTTTTTCGTTGATAGATTTTTTCATTTGATATCTCATTTGATAGTTTGCAAAAATGGCAATTTAATATTCAGATTTATTTTTCAAGGTCAACTTGGCTTGAGAATGGATCATAGATCTTTAATTATGGAATCTCATGACAAATTTTCAACCACTACATCAAAAGAGACGAGTACAACCTATGTATTTCAGTCTAGCTGGATTAGTTTATCAATCTAGGCATGTCACATGGTATTGATATTCTATGTCCACAGCTGACATAGAGGGCGTCCACAGCAGACACCGACGACAATTGAGCTCAGCAATCTCTGTGTCCTCTTAAGGAACATTACAGCCAAAGACTCAGTTTTTAAATGACGTGTTGATAAAAGTGAAAGTGGTATGATTCTTTTTGGGCACAGCATGGTCAAGAAACTTGTATTGCTGTGTTCCAGTTCTACTGTTGATGGAATAGGTGTGCAAGGAGATAAACCAAAGTATTATTGTCATCATCAAAATGCAATCAAACTAGCTGCAGTTTAACAGTCCCTATTCCATCAAACTCTAACAGCAGGTTTTGTTTGCTTTTGTTTGATTTTGTTTTTGTGGGGACTGCATGAGTAAAGTGATCATGCTTTACATGGGTTCAGGCATACCACCATAATCAGAGTACCACAGTTTTGGTGTTGAAATACCATATGGTGTTGGAATCTGTTAGAGTGAAGAAGGATCTTAGTAAATCACTCAAGGGTGTTGGGGTTAATGGAAGTACTCCTGCATTAATAAAATTTAAGTCAGCCTTTCTGCAAATAAATCCAGACACTTGAGAAAAAAACAATGAAAAGTCAAATGTTGTGCAAGAGCTTTATTTATCCATGATTTAGTTAAATTATGGTTAATTTAACATTGAGCACGGGTTATAAATTCATACTTCAGTTCTTTTGTGATACTCATTCAAATTAAAATGAAATCTATATTAATTGTGATGATTTCACATGTTTAGAATTGTATGTATTTGTACATACAGTGATAAAATAAACTTGAGTATGAAAGAGTAAGCTGATGAGACTTTTTTATTCAGTATTATTTTTAAGTCAAATAAGAAAAGCCCTTCAATTGTGCCTTTTTCCTGACATAACGGTGAAGAAGTAGGCATTTTCTTGGCATAAACCCAATTGATTTGAGCGATTTGAGATGCATGTACATGTATGAAGTAAAAAAAATGATGAGACCGTGTGTAGATTTTGGGTCTTTAACACAAGAGGTGACTCTAAGGCCGCGCCCTGAATCAAGCTACTTTGGCTACAGTTGTGGCTGTTTGCTTCAATGATGTTGTTTAAGAATAGGCCTGTTTAAGAAACGCCAGTGTTCAGTGTCTCATTTTGCAGACAATTTCCTACACAGGACTTTTTTTTACTGTAGCAACAAAATGTTACTACACTGTACCTGTTTTGAATTCTGACCCCCAGAAAAAGCACTTGCATTCCTGACAAGAAAAAACAGTTTCCTTCAAACACTGGTTTCACATCAGTCAGGGCTCAACTTTGGTGACAAAAATCCGCAGGACAACAGAGCTTGCAGCTCAAACATTTTGCTGGACCAGAATTAGGCAGGCTTGTGAAAATTTGTACAATCTACATGTAGATAGACGTACATTCTATTAGTACAAGGCTGAACTGAAAGACACATGACCGCCAGACTTGTCCGGTCAAGAATTCACTGGCCTGTCACTTAAATGACTGGCCTGCGGTCCAGGGTACAAGTATAGCCCTACTGTTTGTACACATGAATTAACTGTGGTTCAGTGGCTAGAAACGAGTGAGATTTGTGGTTCCTTTGATATTCACGTGTCAGTAGTCCTCTCATTAACATCATCTTGGCATTCTTCATCTTCATCGTCCTCATCCTCCATTTCTTGCTCCTTGCTGATGTTTCTGGACTCCTTGGCACTCCCTCCATCATGTCCTCCCTTCTCCTGGTTGCGGAAGAAAGACCTCCTCTGCCTTTCAGACAGGTGCCTGAGCTCCGCCTCTAAGTTACTTGTCTGGGATGCCTCTTCAGCTGGCGAGAGAGCATGTCTTAGTTTGGAGAAGGACAAAACAAAGATTTGCTTGCGATGAGTTCATAATTATGAGCAAAGACAACGTAACAAGAAAGACAAGAAACTTGCAAGAAACAATACAATAGCTTAATGCAAATGTGCTACATTCAATGGAAATGCTAAATCTGCAATGTAAATACATTTACAGTGCTAAGCAATATATCCTGCTTAGCAGGACCCAATTTCATAGAATTGCTTAGCACAAAAAGTAGGTAAGCACAGCAAAATTATGCTCACCAGACTAAGGTTACCAGCCAAAATACCGTGTCACATGCACCATCTTTAACTGGTATCCTGCTAAGTTTTGCTTAGCACAAAATTGTTCAGCTCTATGAAATTGAGCCCGCTTTGTAAGGATTGGATCCTGTTTGTAAACTTTAACAAAGAATTGAGTTTCTAAAATGATTAACTCGTTACTCACTCGGTAACAATTTCTTCATTTTTGCCACATTTGGCACAAACATTGGCAGCTGCTGCACATGGTTTACATAAGATGTAATATGCCTTCAAGACGGATTTCTCTTGACACCTGGTACTATAGAATGCACACAAACAAAAACAAAATTGTGTGTTAGCTGTTGTCATTTTTTACAATTCAATGGACAATAAGTGAATGGCTTTACCGTCTCTGGGGTACATCAATGGTTTATACATAATAATAAAGTTACAAAAATGAGGTGCGAAAGCATCACAGCTTCTGAAGCTAAACCACGATGGTTGTGATTATAATGCACATGTGCAGAGCTTTCTGAAGTTATGGTCTGTATTAGTCGTTCCCCACCCTCACACCACACTCGTTTCAAACTGTGACATCCGTCCATTCCCTACCGGTAACCTAGCCCTAGCTAGTGTTCAACGGAGACCTCCTACCTGGGCTACCGGCGGTAACCCAAGTCACACACTTGTTTCAAACTCTGACACCCAACTGTACCAGCGACTTTGATAGGGGGAGGCTAGCAATAGCATTCGTATCCGAGAGCTAGACTAGTCTAGAATGGGGATCGGAGCATTCTTCTATACATAAAAAACTCATGTTCTTCAAACAGTTGGCAAGTTGGAGCTAGAAACAGGAATAGGAATAAGATAGGACATTATAAATTAATCCTCTTTCCTTGCTCTGCCTCTAGCTAGTCTATCTAAGTTACTAAGTAAAGTATATGATTGTATGAATATGATTAACCTCAGTTAGTTTGCCTCCTGCATGCCCATTAAATACATAATATCTAGCATCACTTTAACTTGTTTACGTTTAAAAAAAAATCAGCAACAGAACTCCAAATACTTACCATTTCTTGGGTTGTTTCAGTGGCTTATACTTCTTAAATTTAATCTTCCACTCGATCTGTTCTTTACAGCGAGAACACACGCCACCTACGGTCATCTTGTTCAGCGCTTTCGTTTGATGACTTGTGTCGTGCATGTCGTTCCTAAATGCACTAGTATTCTGATATTTCTGCTGCTTCTTCTTCACGTTTCCCTTCTGTGAACTCATCTTTCTAAATCACTTTTCAATTTTCAGTATTACGGAAAAACATAAATTTGTTTAGAACCGTAGTCAGCAGCCCACGATGTGGTGTGCGGGTCTTCTTAGGGCGCCCTCTTGAGAGTGTGGGTGCGCATGGCATTGCACACACATTGAGTAATAATATTATCCAATCAAAAGAGTCCTTTCGGGGTTCGTTTGTTGGTGCAACCAATCATGAACGACCACTGAGAACAAAATGGAAGCTTCCATGAGGCGCGTAATTTAACACGTGCTTTTGTTTACAGTACTCCACGTTTAAAGGGTATTGACAAACAGTCTCCAAGGTCATAATCAAACAAATGCATGTTACTACCGGCATAAAATTTGTACCTTTTTTTAAAAATCTGTTTAAAAAGACTTTAAATTAAGGGGGAGGGGATGCAGGCGGGTAAAAGAAATAATTCAGGGGCTTTATACTAGAAATTCCGAACGCGCTCCCATCTGCTCTCCTGCTAATCACACCACTGCTGATGACACCTTTATCAGCCACACACTGATACCATTAAAAATACACTTATCAAACAAACATTTATATTAACCAAAATCCCTGAATGAGTGTTTATTCTGTTTAATTCCAGTATCAGAGTTGAACAAATGTAATGTACATCACATAGATGAGATGGTGCAAAAATTTGAACTTTAAAAACTACATTTCTAAATAGTACAAACTTGCTGAACAAACTATTGAACTCAAAATGAGTCATATTCCAAATTAATGTGAAAATTGGCCCTTTTCACAATTCTTATAAAATAAATTAAAAAAACAAATAAATAAAACAAAAGTTGAAATGTGCCCATTCAGTCTCTCAAATCAGATCAATAGATGTATGCTGGCTTAAGCACAAACTTTCCTTTTTTATTACCAAACTGTTAAACTTTCAAAGCTTTTCTTTCTGTAAAAGATGTCATATGTCACATCATCTACATATTATTGGACAGCGTGTATCTTTTTTCTGAATACCAAGTAGAAAAGTACTTCTTAAATTTTTTTAAGCCAAATCCGAGTCAGTCACCATGTGACCTCTGGTTGAGCTCATATGGAATGACCCAATGGTAAGAAATATTGAATCGATTGTGTGTAAGTGCCCTTACAAACAGCTTTTTCAGACCGAGCAAACAATTTATGATCGTTTCTCAGTACAATATGTCCCCAGTCCTGATTAAACAGAAGTTTCAGGTGACGTCACTCAGACCCTTTTTCTAATGCTGTGTGCACAAACAGATGCTGGAAATCATTCAGCTGACGACGCATCAGCCATTGAGTTTGTACATGGCTGTACCCAACATGGCTGCGAAATGAACTTTTCCCGGGGTCATGCAACCTCTCTACAGACCTTATGCATATGACGTCGTTTGTAGGGTGCCCTTGGGTAGCGATCAAAAGAAAGTTGATTATTGGCCCATCCTGTACACTGAGTGTTTCCATTTTGTTATCATTGTTTTACCTCTAAGATGGCGCCACGATGACGTGAATGCATAAGGTCTATTCCAGTTTAGGTTTCTTCATTGGGGAACAGTTAATGATGCTAAGGTTCTCTGAGCTTGTGCCTGTGAAACCATCAAGGGATGGTGTTTGTTTACATGATTCCTGCCTATATCCTGCAGTAGCAGGTGCCACCAGCACCGATGGACAGTCCTGTGCTTTGTGGGTGAACTCTGGTCGCAAACCCCTGGTTTTCTCATCGCAAGAATTATTTACTTCTTTCTCAACAAGGCACTCATTATTCTCAACCTCCAGACCTGAATTTTCACGAGTGTTATTCTCCGAGCCTTGCTCTCCTGGTGTTTGTTGTGACTCATTCTCACTCCTGCTTTCTCTGTCACTGTAAGACCCTTTATCGGGGTTTTCATTTTCACCCTCCGAGAGTGAATTCTCGGTTTTTATCGAGATTTGGTGATTAGGGCTTTCTCTTTTCAATTGTTCTTTTATTCTAGTTAGATCATGTTTACATTCAAGTGTGGGATGTAATAATACACTTTCATCCTCCAGTAGACAGTTCGGGAGTGTGTGTCCAGCTTCAGAACTGGCTCCTTTAACTGCTCCTTTAAGGTCTCTTTCTTTGACTGCCCCTTTAAGGCCTGTTTCTTTGACTGCCCCTTTAATGTCTCTTTCTTTGACTGTCCCTTTAAGATCCATTACTCCTAATGTTCTCTCTGTTGTCTTCAGAGAATGTGATGAGGTCATAACTACACGTGGTCCTTCGTACTCTGGAATTGTCAACCCAAGGTGGGTCATGACCTTAGACATTACCTCATCAACATAGCCGTGTATCCTGAGGTCAGCATGTTTGTCCTGTTGCATAAAAAGAGGAATATGTGGAAGTCAGAACGTATGTCATTATCTCATGGATAGTAGTTTCTTGGTAAAGAAAGAATCTAGTTGATGGCAATAACAATATTTTTTTTTAAATACAGTAGAGTTTTAAAAAGCCTGAAATATAAGTTATCAAAACAGTTATTTCTTTTAAATACCAGAGTCTGATAAACTTTTTTTTTCATACAGTGAATGACAAAGAGAAAAAGTCATCACATCATTGCAAAAACATTGTATCTAGATTTCGATACGACAATGTAACACGCACAAAAGAGGATCAGTGCAAATATAACTCAGCACCATTTGGTTTGTGTGTAAATCTGGAACAATCGTAGCAAGATACAGGGTTTGTGCAGTTTCAAGTACAAATGAAAGTATAAAGTGTTTTGTCACCTTTCTGCACCTGATCCCCCCAAACCCAGCTAAAAGATCAACTCAATAATTGAATACATTAGAACATAAGTTGTGATACTGATCTTACATGTTTAGTGGGTTGCAGATTAATGATGACTAATTTTCCGCCAGCCTTCTTTGTAATCAGTGGTAGGTTACCACTTGGTATGATCTGTAGACTCGTCCCGAGACACACAGCAAGATCAGCTTCTCTAATGAACACAATAAATTGTATATTAGTATTGATGAGGCTGGTTGAGTTTGCTGCATACAAGATTCAATCTCACACACTGCATTTGGTCCTTATGCAATTTCACCTTTTTCAAAAAAATATTGAAAGTAACGGGAGATCTAGAAAAACATTCTATAGAAAATCCTGATGAATCACTGTCCGCTAAGACTATACAGGCGATTTGCAATACCGTGCGCCATCTATAGTTTGCCCAGGAAAAGTTGTTTTGCAGCGTATCATGGAGAAAAGGTCAACAAGCTTTGGTCCTGTCGCAGCGCCTTCTTGATTGTTTAAGTTAGTCTGTAGTTTGAAAAGCAACCAGGTCCTAGCTTTGGTCCTCACGTAGCGCCTATCTTAATAGTTTAATTTAGTCTGTAGTTTGAAAAGCAGCCAGGTCCTATTTTTCTGTTTTAACGGCATCAGGATGATATGTTATTTTGAGGCTGGTAAATGTTTTCTGCCGATGAGCTGTGAGTGTGATTCATTTAAGTCTAAGGTTTGGAGGAAAATGGCCACTGGTAAACTGTAGAGGGTGCACTGCAATGGTAGTATTGAGATAGAGATATCAACGAAGTACCTGGAGTATTTCTCTGCACGGTCCAAGTCCTGGTCTGGTAATGCATCCTCCCAGTCCAAGATGGTGTCTCGTAACTTACCCCTGTAAAGATTCAATGACAGACAAATCCATCAACATCATCAACTAAACTGTTCCTTAATGTTCTTGATTTGACAGCCTTCAAGTCCAGAACAGAGCAGCCGAACAAATGCGTTGGGAGGGAGCTGGTAGAGTGTAGCAATTCATAGTAGCATTTTGCCCTTATGTTCTTCATTCAGTACATGGTTAGCTCAAAATTAATACACCACTTTGTGGAAAATGGCAAATCTAGTGATAGGTTGGTCTTGCTAATTAGTGTAATTACGAAAGTATTAAATGTTAGGTCCTGAAACTTGCTGGAAATGTTAACAGTAATGAGTATATCAAAAATTTATACAAAAATGGATTTGCCAAATTTTATGATTTTGGACCCTTGCGTCCATTCTTGGCATGACTGATGAATTGATAATGTTGTCTGATGAATATATTTATTTGATACCTGCATTTTCCTCTTGACTTTCTCTGTGAGCATTGTCCTCCAGTTGGTTTGAGTCCCAGGGTCGGGACAGCTGTGTCTCGAATGTACTGTCTGAAGACACAGGAATATCAGTTCAGTTTGTGATCAAGTTTTTAATTATTCAAACCGGGCTATGAATATGCAATTCAAACAGGGTTATTAATATGCATGAAACTGATAATGGTTAATGAAAGTTGATTTGACTCAAATTACTGAAGACTTTACAAAACATTTGCATGCATGAAAATAAATGTAAGTAAGAGTAATAAGACATTTTTCTTTTTAAAACATCCTAGATTTGTAAGGGTCACAATAAAAGTGTTGCCCTTCAATTTTTTCCCATCCAGTCTAATGGGATCATTTGCTCGGAATTGCTAGAATCATTTTTCTTTGAGAGTACTGCCGGCACAAAGAAACTCTGACTTGACAAAGCCAAGAGAACAAAGATTCTCTCTGAAGCATCGGGATTTGTGGTATCTCTATCGAGAAAATGTCCAATTCACACCATCCACTCTCCTTGGTCACCTCGGCGAGAACAGATTAAAATATTTGTATTGTTGGGTACTCACTTGCCACATTTGTCACACTGCTCAACAAACATGTTCCCATGAAGTTCAGATAGTCTGTCCCTGTGAAAAGAAGTAAATTCAAGAAATATCATAGTGCACGAAGAAGACAAATGATACACAATAATTTCCATGAAAAACCAAAGACAAATTTCAGTAGCACAATGAACTCTTCATGTTTAGAGCTAAGCTCCGACAACAAATTTATCTTTAAGCACACCAAAGCAAACTTGACACGCAGCTTAAAATAGCGCAATTCACAAAGTTAGAACAATGTAATACATGGGAATGATGCTGCAAAAATCCGTGTACACCATCCTAAAACTACCCATGTAGAATGATCAAACGTCACACAGTAAATACATGGCAAAATATAGGATGACACGTGACGCATGTTCCACCAATCAATTGACAAGGATCCGTGAGTGTGTTGTATAAAAATTAATTATTCTTGGAAAGAAAATTTATGTTTTTTATTTTGTAAAAGCCATCATATTATTTCACAGTCCGTGATCATAAGGTTGCCCACACTCTTTGTCACAAACCAAAATTGAACTCATTCCCCCACCATGAGGACCAATAATCTTTCCCAGTTTCAGAAATTAAAATAATTGTAAACCTGGGAAATCCTGATCTGAGGTGAAGCCCATCCACGTTCTGACTGACGACATATTGAACCAAGCCAAGCCTCTCTAGCTCAATCAGGGAACGATGCGTTGATGTTGGTACAGCGTTGTCAAAAGTCACATTAACCTGTGGTTTTTCACCAGCCTTTTCTAATGTCCAGACACCTTTTGGACCCCTAGAAAGAAATTATTATAAAATCACATCATCAAGAGTTATCCATTGCCATATTGGAATGACATTTTTACAGAACTTGCCTGTCTGCATTATCTTTAAAGGGGCTTTGTTGTCATGATTATAGCAGGCCTGCGGCTGTGCATGGAAAGATGAACTGTCACCCAGATACTGCACACACGAGCACTTGTGGTCAAATCCCAAAGGAAGCCGTCTTTGTCAAACTGTGATGTGACAGTGCGCGCATATGCGTAGTAACTGGGTTATTCCATTGATTTACTGCTTTAACTAATCATGACGACACAGCCCCTTTATTTATATGCAAGGGATTTGTTTCATCCAAGGGTCCAAGGAAAAGTGTTTCCCATATCTTTGGCAGCATATATCCTTTTTTTAATATAACAAAACACATACAAAATGTTAAAATGACAATGGAAAATTGCCCTTTGGCAAATTCAATTGTTTTAATTTGAAATGTGGCATTCAAAATCTGAATATCATAGTACTGGAGGATGATTCACACCTGAAATCTGGAATACCAGCTGATGTACTGATGCCAGCCCCAGTATGGACGACAGCATGTTGACTTTGCTTAAACAGATTAGCCAATTGTACAGCTTTCTCCTCAATCACCTCTGGGGAATCAAACTTCTAAAGAATGTATAAAAGAAACAAAAACACAACATTTTAAGAATAATCCACATTTCAACATGTGTAATATTCAAATCAACTGGTAAGACATAGACCTAATTATACGTTCTTTAGTCTACATGTTCTGAAAGGATCCACCAACAAAACAAGTTTTAAACTAGAAATTCCAAATTCCAATGGTTTTGTATTACTTTTACTAGCTCTCCTACATTACAAATACAATTACCGGTACATTATTCTTAATCGAGCCAGTCAGCAGGTTAGCTGACGGTCATGTTTCACATTACTTAAAATAAATGATATTTTACCTCTGGCATTCCACATTTTCCTTTGTGCTCGTAGGGCGACAGGCCATCTGAATAATTCACCGACATGCTAAAAGTATAGAAGCAAAATTAGGCAGCTTTCTTGAAAAGAAAAATCATGAAATTACTCCACTGAGATCAATTATTGTTATGCGCACCCCGTTAAGAGTTTGGATGTTATTTATATGTAGGGCGCCCTCTGCAGTCAGCTACAGGTTACCAACATTTCCCTCTCGGTCACGATGTTTTACTGACTGGGGCGGGGTATTAAACGTCCCCATTTACAGTAAAGTTACTGTACATTCTTCCCAAGCTCTCTTAATTTTCAACACGCCAAACAATAATGTTCATCAAATTAAAATTCTATATCAGGTGTTCATCGCGTTGTAGATAGAATAGGGGTCTGGATATGGTTACTAAAAGTTCGACGATTTGTGGAACTCGAGTGCTATTAGTGGTCACCGGATCAGGTGATCAGATAATTTTAAAATTGTGTGATTATTATTTGCCACTAACTAAAGTCACGCTTAGGGCTAACCGGAGGTTCTTGCTCTATATGGCCTAAGATGTAGATGTTCGTTAACTTTATGGGGAGGGATTTTATGAGACAGGTTACTCTGGACATTGCAAATCGTGATGTATGCTTTGTAAGCAGGAGGCACATACACGGCATAGAATCAAGAAACAATAAATCTGAAAACTCCCTCTTCGGTTTGAAAAGCATTATAGGGCCTACAGTTTAATAAGGTGGGGGGGAGTATTTCGATTTAAAATCAACTTAATATACGACCACTGTTATTTTGTCGTTGCATATAAGTCAACGATTGATTTGAAAATGATTGTGCTAACCAAAATACTGATGGAAAATATATTGTTTTATTTTTACGGCTTACAACAGGGGCCTATAATTCACATGGTGTAGATCCATCTCCACTCAAAACCATCTCGACTCAAACCATCTTGACTTGAGTCGAGTCGGTTTTGCGTCGAGATGGTTTTGAGTCGAGATGAATTTGAGTCGACATGACTGCACACCATTCATATAACTCTGGCATTAACTTCACTGAGATCCTCAGCAAAACGAGGATAAATTATACCCCCAGGTCTAAAAACAGTCAACTGCTTGTATTATGTCCGAAAAGTTAAATTGTTGACTGTTGGTATTTATCTGGTATAACTATGTCAGTTTTTGTCGTATGACCGCTACGTTGCTCACCTTGACCACCTGCTGCGTGGGTGATGCAGAGCATACCCCAGGCTAGTACTTCTTCGCACAAACATGTTACCTCATCCTTCTTCCGGACTCGATCACCCGGCTGATTTTTTTCCTCCGAGTTTGAAGTGGTTTTTCACCGCAACTCCTTTGACTTCACATTGTACTATACACAAATTATATGTAGTTTTCTTCTCTATTTTCAGGTACGCTTCGTGAAATGGAACAGTCCAAATTTTACCTTGCGATAATAGTCCTCCCATTTCACTCCGAACCCCTCTTTATTTGTATAATAGTTAAACCCACGCGACCGTGTTTCAACCAACCAAAATACAGAACAAGGAAGAGGGTGTGTTATAAGACCGATGAAAAAAAACAAACAAAAAAACAGTGCGGTGTGTTATGTAGTAATAACAATATTATGATATTGAAAGAATAAGAATAGTGATCGTTTCTCTGAAACATGCAGATTAAATTGCACTCAATATTTTGCAAGTTGTTTTCTTATGGATCCTCATTACATTATAGAAACTCTCGGTATGTATGTGAAGAAACCGACCAGTGTTGATTGAAACTACCTGAAAAGAATCAATTTAACAACAGGTATTTTTGTAGTGTGCAATAATGTCCCTTGTTTAATACAGGTGCATATATGTAACAGTCTGACATTGTATTTAATTTATGAGAAGAGATTGCAAAAAGCCATTTAAGTCTGTATGTTTGTATTCCAACCCGTGTTGCAAATTTAAGACTCAATTATTCTTGCATCAGAATCTTCCCTGATTCTACCGTATGCGTGCAACTTGCAAAATGTGTGTACGTACACGGCTGATGGACGTGATTTCGGATTCACGACGATCATTCATTTTTAGTTTTTAATGAACTAACTATTATCATTGGCGGATTTGTTCGTATTAATGAAAACTTTTAACTTTCTCGAATCTATACAGATAGCTATTTATAATTCAAATCTAAACTTTTGGGTAAAAATCAGCCAAGAAATCGCACCTAGCATCTTTAAATGGATTGGTCTAGAATAACTGTGTAATGTAGAAAGCGATGACTATAGAGCAGGCTAGTCGAAACGTTGAGGCCAATTAATAAACTGACTCCGCGGCAGTGAAGTTAAGAAGTCCCCTCGATCAACTAAGCGAAAGTAGTAACAGTCCCAGCCGATTTCCTACCTTCCCAAGTAGTACTTAATAAGCAGGACAGTTCTTTTCAGAACTAAGCTGTCCCCCCGAATTCCGAGATATACTACGCGGCAGTAGAATAATAACAGGACACACAAGAACAATCTGGATAGCAAAGTATAGTTATAATCACATGGTGTTACCGCAAACCAAATTATACATTAATACCTTACCATGCAATACCTCAAAACCTATATTTAGTAGTCTTGTTTGTGTGTTTGTTTGTTTGTTTGTTCGTTTTAACCCTCCATGCTAAAATTCACACGCCTGGCTACATCAGTTGCTTTTGAAAGAGTGGAAGTCCTTTCTGCCCCGCCCCTTCATCGGGTAACCAAGTTTTCACATAAAAAAGACCACTTATGGAGCTTTTGTTTTTCAAGCAACACATTCCGTTAAAACTTGGACTCGACGGAAACACATCTAATTTCGCGAAAAGAGAAAAAATAATAGACATAATTATAAAACACTACTTGGTCGAAGAGACTGACAAGAACAAATGTTCCCCAAAGCAAGGGTAAGTTTCACTAGTTTCCTGCTGAACTCTTGCCTTAGATAAAAGAAAGCCAGTGTCTGTTACGAACACAGGGAAGTATACATTCACTTTACCCTGCGTCATTAAACTTAACGTGACCAACCTGCCAAATGTCTCACATGTGAAGTAAAACAAGGAAGTTCTTCATGATTACGTGCCAACAATAATCAAAACCACAAACGAAAAAACACCGATGTGTAAAGGTTGATGCTGCTAAAAGTTGCATTGGTGTTAGAAATATTAACGAGGCATACGATCAACATGGAGAATTTTTCTCTGCCGCAGGTTAACGACACCATGACGACACCCGCCTACTATTCACTTTATCCATACGAGGCTCGTGCCGGCTTAGTCATCGTGTGGATCGTAGCCTCTATCCTGGGCCTCGTAGGGAACAGTCTGGTCATGTGGTCCGTCATCCTGTCGAAGAAACTCCGCACCGTGACCAACGTCTTCGTGGTCAACCTCAGCGTGGCTGATTTCTGGACCAGTCTCTCCTACCCGTGGATTTGCGTAGCTTTGGTGAGCCATGAAACCTGGCCCATGGAGTCGGAGTTCCCATGCGTTCTTGCCGCCATTCAGCTTTACACCGGTCTGGGTACAAGTTTGTATAGTTTGGCCTCAATAGCTTTGAATCGCACAGTCCTTGTCACTCAATCCATGGATACCTACCGTTGGTGGTATTCCCCGCGTAAAGTAACCGTCATGATCGCAGTGACTTGGGTTATCCCATGCATTGTGTTTTTCCTCCCGCCGATTCTGGGCATAGGCTCGATTGGTTACGATCCGCAAGACAATACATGCTCAGACAAAGATGGTCACCCAAGAGGTCCTGAATACAACCTGGCCCAGTCTGTGGGTCTGTACCCAGTCCCAATGGTCATCATCATCTGTTGCTACACGGCACTCTACATCCATCTCAAACGGCACTTCAGGAAGCAGAAAAAGATCAGATCTGTGAAGAGTAGCCAATCATTCTCCACAGCGGCAAGCATGGATGGTGAAGCATCCACCAGTTTCACAGTTGTCACGGGGGATACGACCTCTTCTCAACGTGTCTCCAAGAAAACCAAGCGAGCCATCAGTCGCCAGCAGCTAGCCATCACCAAGAACCTGTTTCTGGTATTCTGCATCTTCACCTTGGTGGTTTCACCATATTTCATCTCTCTAGCTATACCTAGCAGTCGCGTGTTTGCTCTACCTGGAGTAACCATCACCGCTTTCAACAGCTGTGTAAACCCTATCATATATGCAGTCAATCATCCACAGTTCAAAGTGGTCATGCGGAAGATAGTTCAATGCCGTTACTCTGAAATACAAGAACCCTCAGATTTACTGAAATTTTTGCTGTCATTGCGAAGGAATTAACAAAAAATCTTCGTTGAGATTAATAAAAGCTTTAAAATCGTGGTTGAGTGCAGCTGAACATTCTGAAATCATGAACAGCCGCACGATGAATCCGCCATCTAAAATATTGTTGTCAGTAGAAGTAGCAGCATAAGTATCAGCATGAGCAGCACAGTTTAAAGCTTTGACATAGAAGGTGCACCATCAGTAGAGTGTAGCAGCTTCACAGTGTCTTTACATCACTACAGCAGCAGCATAATGAGCAACAGCAGCTTCACATCTGCAGCAGCAGCATAATGAGCAACAGCAGCTTCACATCGTATCCAGCAGCAGGTGAGCAACATAGCAGCTTCACATCTGCAGCAGCAGCATTATGAGCAACAGCATCTTCACATGATATCCAGCAGCAGATTGAGCAACTAGCAGCCTCACATCTGCAGCAGCAGCTTAATGAGCAACAGCAGCCTCACATGATATCCAGCAGCAGATTGAGCAACTAGCAGCTTCACATCTGCAACAGCAGCATAATGAGCAACAGCAGCTTCACATGATATCCAGCAGCAGATTGGGCAACTAGCAGCTTCACATCTGCAACAGCAGCCTCACATGATATCCAGCAGCAGATTGAGCAACTAGCAGCTTCACATCTGCAACAGCAGCTTCACATGATATCCAGCAGCAGATTGAGCAACTAGCAGCTTCACGGCTTCAAAAGCAATATCGTGGGCAAAAGTAGCTTCATATATAACATCAGCAGCTTCAGAAAGAGTCGTAGAACTTTTATCTTGGGGGAACTGCACCCTCATCATGGACATTAGCACCTGCAACAGAAATCGTAACACCAAGATTTTTTTGGTTTAATATCAGAAAAGCATTGTTTGTAGGGTGTGGAAGCCGTTCAACAGTTTCCCTGAATATCCAGTTTCAATAGCCTACTACTCGGAGTTTACTTCTTTTTTTTTAATGCAAAGGTGTATCATTCAGAATTTAGGATGTATTTACCTCTCATTTGATATAGGCTAAGTTATTATTATTGCTTTTATAATTTATTGCTTTTATAATTTATTGGGACTTTCTGGTTTATTAATGCGTTTCACTATTTACTGACATTATTACTTTATCAACCGGACTGCTGAACCGAAAGAACAACACTATCAACCATATTCTAGAATTGAGTCATTGGAAATCAGAAAACGTCCTTATGGTTTAATTCTAAATATTTGCATAGAAGTTCCGTAAAGTTGTTGAATTGATAATTTATAGGCCCCGTAAGTTATCTTAATATATAAATAGTATTTCCGCTACATTGTCCTAGCTAGGAAACACGGGTATTGGATTAACCGAGATAACTTCCACGTTAGTCAAAAAAAAAGTCGACTTCCTCTTGTGTCCCATGTCTCTAGAATACAGTACGAACGACCAACATTAACTCGTGAAAAGATACCAATAACTTTGCATGACCTATCAGATGTGTACACAGTTAACTACTAATGATGCGTTCTAATATTGACCTAACATTGTTCAATCTAGTCTTACGTTCTAGAAAGTCCCAGGTTGACCTGGGATTTGGCCCCAAGGCCAGTGGCTTGGGGTGGGGGCACAGGGGGAATTGCTATTATTTTAGTAGTCTGGTTCCCTGACCAAAGATTCCCTGACGACTCTTGTTAAAAATCTTAGGTCAGGCATCATCCAAAGCTAAGCATAGATTACGACGCAACAATATTCATTACTTGTCACCAACTGATGACGGGCTTTGTTTACTTTCAGAAAGCTAGGGATAATCAGTTTGTAAAAATGTTACAAATATTCAAATGTGTTGAAATTGTTGGGGGAAAAAAGAAAAGAAAAACAATAATGGGATGTGTCTGCAATTTTTTTTGAATTGTTATCAACAAAGAATTGTCCGACATCAACGACAATGTCCCAATGTTGACGACAACGAGTTCGGAGCATTTCGGATGTTTTCGGTAAAGGAGGAATTCATCCTTTTTTGTCACGTTACATTTGGGTGATACCGGACCCTAAAATCGACAGAGAATAGTCAGAGATTTTTGGGTCTGGGAACCAGACTATTATTAGTGGGGGCCCAGGGGCCATTTTTAACGAAACGAATAGACATTATGCATTGACGTCATCACGCCGGTATCTTAGAGGTAAATCGATGATGTAACGATGGAAACGCAGAGATTTGTACGCGCAGCGCACAGGATTGGCCAATGAACAACCTCATTTTGACCTCTGGACGAGGTCGCCCTACTCAAATGACGTCATGTGCATAAGGTCTATTACATGTGTCTGTATTTTTGTTCATGGGTGAGGGCACCTTGGGGGTACTGAAAATGGGGGGGGGGGGGCACGTGACTCCCCTCCCCCAGTGACGCCACTGCCCAGGAGACTGTGTCCCAAGAGATCAGAATGACTCACTTCTCGGGTCAATATGACCCTGGATTGGGGTCGAAAGCAGTACCCGGATTCATAAACAATGCCACATGGAAAAAGGGTCACTCTGCCCCGGAAAACGTGTATCACCTTCGGGCCGTTCACACAGGGGGTAAACAACACGATGCAGTCAGCTCCGTGTCTCATTAATACTGGTGATCAGTGGCGTATCTAGGGTTTGGTCGGTATGTCACGTGCCCTGGGCGCTACTCTTGAAAGGGGGGGGGGGGAGCACTGAGCAGTGGACAAGCCGTCCTCGGATAGTGAAAACGAAATTTCTTCAGATGTTTGATCTGTCTTTTCAGATGGTTAGACAGGGGTGCAATTTCAGGGCTTGCCATAATTATAATAGGCACTATTCCGTAGATACGCCGCTACAGGCGAGATCTGTAGCCATGCTGCTCTGTGGATAATCACGGTTTAGCCTTTGATGTTGACTTTAAGTTCTGTTGGAGTCTCTGCTTTTAGTATTAAACAATACTTTCAATAAAAATATATTTAAGTCTACCTTTACGTTAATAGCAATCAAAAAGAAGGAATGAGGAAGTTTTAGCGCTAATTTTACAGGCAATGCAATGCGGAAGTAGAACTAGGCGGTCCTCGGGTTGTATTTATTTCCTGAGTTATCAACAAGGAGGTACGAAATGTTCATTATAAAGAGGTTGGTTGTAATTTGAATGATAAAGTTGTTAAAGGTAAAATACAGGATTGGTAAAGCTGACAGTGCAGAGTTCTTACTTTAGTGTGATTCAAAATTATACATGAAGAAACAATCCCGTGCAAAATTTGGCTCAATCCGTAGTCCGAGTCGGGAGAAAACAGTGAAAACCGTGCACACTTTTCAATATGTAAACACACTTTCCTTAATTCCGATTGTTAGCACCCAAGTTAAAGTAGGTTTCTTCCATTTATTTTTTCTCAACTTTGGCAGTAATTCAGACAGAAATATTTATGTTGGTACTGGTGTGAACTTCTTAATCAGTAAGCTTTCAGACTGATACTAAAAAACAAAACAAAAAAAACAAAACAATTATCGATGAATACCAATCCTGTATTCTGCCTTTAATGAGGTTTAGAACAAAATGTGCGCATGTGCAAAACTGTAATGTTGTACCATTATTATACCATTGAAATACAGTGACTTTTACCCACCAGTGACGTAGGCGTGGGGGTGTCGTCAGATTCCACCGGGGGATAGAGATTTTAAAAGAAAAATTGGGACGCTGATTGAAGCAAAATTGTCTGCAGTAAAAGTGGGTTTTAACTGCAAAGGACCGGTGAATACGTACTCGACAATTTTAAATGCGAAAACAAGATGGTGAAAAAATCGATCATAAAAGCAGTTTAAATTGACAGACTCCATCTTGGAAAAACGACCCTACACTTTTTATCAAAATATGGCCATTTTGAGAGGTCTAGTAAACCCAAAATGCTCCAGGATGAAAGTCAACAACCCCAGGGGCACAATATTGAACCGTTTTCCATAAAGCAAGGACCTTCAAATTTTTTATTTACAAAAAAATGTTGTGGGTTCACATTTTATTAATGAGGCTCGATGCATGGATTTGTTTAGTGTAGTGCACCCAACTGGAGATCACAGGGCGCCCCCTATTGTCAATATAGAGCATAGCCGATTTGGCGGGGGGGGGGTGAGATATTGCCACGCACGATACAAGCAGCCTACGGTTTGTTAATTTATGCCCACATTATGGTTGTATAATTACCCAATTAAAATAGAATTTGCATAACACGTAGGAAAATAATGCATCATAAATCAAACAATTACAAAATAATGTAGACAGTTAATTTCAATTCTATATATATTTTATATCAAGCAATAATATTTATATTCTACATTCATTTTTAGTACATTACATGCCTCACTTGGCAGGAAATAATCCCAAACATGCACAAACTGAATTTAAAATGAAGACTGTTTTTAAAGACATCAAACCACTTTAAGAAAGGGTAGCAGCTCTTTCTCTAATTCTTGCTTATTTCTTTATATAGCAGTACAGTCAGTAGTATGAATATATCATAGTGGTCCATATCACGTCTCCAACAACACTATGTACACGAAACAATCTCTTTTTTGAAAAAAAGGTATTGACTCTAAAAAAGAAAGAAAACCATTTTTGTTGTCCTAGACAAGTTTAACCACTGTGGTTGGTATTTGGATGGGAAACCATTATCATGGATGGGACGTCAAAATGCAGGTCCTGTGAATTTTGTAATGCGCATAAAAAACCCTGGACACTTCTCGTGCAAGGGGCTTGCCCTGGTGTTTCTGGATCAGCGGCATCATGTACCCTCTATGAGCAATGAGCATGTTTGGAGTATAGTTTACATGATGTACATATGCACATACTGATTTGGAATATGCACAATATAAATGAATACATTTGTTCATTGATAGAGCCATTTTCCAGATCCACACTTTCTGTGTGGTCAGGTGTACCCACAAACAGTCAGATAACTTCAATAGTAATTGAGTAAAAATTCAGTTGTGATTCTTTCTCTATGTTGTACTCAAATAAAACTGTTTCTAATAATAAATTTTATTATATTGATGCACACGTCTGGGTTTTGGTTTGTGTTCTTCAAAAACAAAATGGCTGCCAGAGGAGACGGTCCCCTTTCCTGTCTGGCTGCCCTTGGCATGGATTATCATTTTCCTATCAGCTCAGCTGAGAAAGGTCGATACAGCTCTTCAGCCAACTTTGCCAGGTTCCCTGAGTAACCAAGTTCAATGGCGGAGGTATTTCTCACAATACACAAAAGGGCCATACTATTTTCTGTTCAGACTCTATTTGATCCTTTCACTCCTTGAATTTCCACTCTTGGCGACACATAGGACACTGCTGCTGTACTTGCTGGGAGTTGAGCCACTTCAAGATGCAGTGCATGTGGAACACATGAGAACACTGCCCCCATACTGGAAGTAAAAGAAAAAAGCAAGATCTGAAGCTTTGCACGATGATGCAATAATGTAAGAATAAAAACTAGTAACAATCTTGTCATAATAAATCATCTCATCTTAAAAGAAGTGGGGGCTCTGGGAAGAACCAGGTGAAGAAGTACACTTTAGTTTCAATGAAGGTATTTGAAGTATTTGTCTTCCGATTTCTCTCTCTAAAATCGGGCGAAAAGAACACAAGTTGAAAATGGTACTGAATACAAGTACATGTAGATTAAACTCTTTGAAAGATGAAGGTAAACTTGAAATGGTTACATAAATGGGGAACTGTATACATATGTCACATGTTAATTGATAAAGATTGATATGTTAGAAATAATGAAACTTCATTTCAATAATGCTTGGAATATTTCTACAGTTTCTAGTTTGAAAACATACACATAACTTGTTAAAAATGAGACATCAAATGAATTGAAGAATTTAAATGTGGAGGAGTTAGCTCTCACCTAATGGACAGTCATCACCAGGCATCTTACAATCTGGACAGCAGCTATCAAAGGCCATGCGACAAATACCACAGTTATCATCATTGGCTATCCACCTCCATGTAGAGACGGCTGTCCAACTAACATCAATTAATAATAACAATCAAAAAGGGAAATTATAAGATAATTAATTATTGTAATCGAGATAAATAATCTATTTGGTTTTGCTTGCTCTTCAATGAGTACTGTGTACTGTACTTTGTGGGGCAACTTGGGTGAGCTTTGAACCCATCACCTGAACCTAATTCTAGAGATCTTTCAACTGCTTGACCACTGGTTTGCCCTAATGACCAGTTCAAACCATTCAAACCATATCCACACCCTAACGTGTTAATACTAATAGTGCCTACACGCCATTACACCAAAACGAGCCGGCACTAAATTGTTTTAATGTACTCGCCACAATTGTGTTATGGAAAAGTGAACAAAGGGGGAAAATTTCTGCAAAAAATCTTGAGCTCTCATTCGCCAGGCCATGTCAGTCCCTGATGATATGTGGGCTTACTGCTACTAAGAAGCGGAGGGAGTCCAGCGTATTGGCACTGTTAATGGGGCTATTCCCGCCCCACACCCAGCCTAGCCTCGATAAGAAATTGAAACATGGAGGTAAAAGGTAAACAGCTAAATAAATATCTGCCACAATATCTCACACATTTTAACTATAATTATAAAATAACTAAAAACATTGGTAATTGTCAACTCAAAGACCAGTATCCACACTTTTTATATGACCCAACATCGTTCATACACACGTACCACATTGAAATTAATCAACGTGTGAAAGCAAATTTTTGAAGCTCAATTGGTCACAGAATAATACTACTGCTGGAAAATGTTTTCACTGTTTTCTAACACCAGGTTTTGTTTGGACTCATTCGTACTCGCCACGAGATCCCAAAGCAAAAGTTAAGTAGCCTAATTGTTCTACTTCGTTTCTCAAAAACTTTACAATTAATTGTTTGAACTCACCCTACAATAATTTCAGATGATCAGTCATGACAATCCAACACAACAGCGTCATCCACAAAGGCAATGAAAATGAAGGCACAGAAATAGAAGAAAAATCAGTCAGTTCGAAAATAAGACATTGCATTATTGTAACAATAATTCAAATTGTACATCTCAGAAAGAATTGTTCATTACTGATCTAGTGACGTGTGCCAAATATTATACAAGAGAAAAGAAAAAATAATCAAAAATTGTGTAAAATTACTACTTACTTATTATCTTAACCTTCATTTTGAATCAATTAAGAGTCAGTTGAAAGCGGTATTTGTGTATTCCCTGTGGCAGAATTACTAAAATACATTACTATCCATTTGATTTTGAATGCATGACGGAAGACCGCCAAGGAGTCCGACTAGTAAGTGGCTTCGAATATTGCAAAAACAAAGTCGAGTAATGAAGAATCGATCTTTTATGCTGAGAATCGACTAATAAATTCGCCTAATTCAGAACTCCTCTGAACCACCATGGGCGAAAATCCCTACGGTCCACTTACAAAATGTTTGTTTTGTGAAATGATGAGTGACCAGATGATTGGTCAGAGCACAATTTTCTCAATGGTCGAAAATGCTTCTTGTTGTAATTGTCGGGCCGTGTCGCATGGTATACGCCCTCAAGTTCTTTGATACTAAAGTGAGCTCTATGCAAACAACGGATGCCCATCGAGAGAGGAGGGGGTACTCTGAAAATTTGTTTACTTTCAGCTTCGTTATGATGGTTACATAGGTTTGAATATCATCATCATTATTAAAATGCAAATGCGTGTGTTTCTACTTCGTGCTCAACATCTCCATCGTCGATGGATCACCGGTCCTAAATGGAGCACCTAGCTATCTAAAGAAGTTCAGGCGGCATCCATAGTGCCTGAAAGATCACAATTTTACCGTCTGCTGGAAAATTTAACATCTCAATACCGTAGATGAATTTATAAAACCATGGGTGTAACTTTTTTCATATCAAAGTGAAAAGTAATGATGCTTACATTAATGAGCCTTGCTCTAAAAAAACAACAACCATTATTTTATAATACTTAGAGACACTTCACAAAGGTTGGTGAACATCTTTTGTTCCGATCAAAGTATTACGGTAACGGCAACCCACCCTACATTTCAGATTTTACTGGTCTGTTCTTAAAATTACTGATTTATTTTCATCTGCAACCGTAACATTATACTTACACTATTATAAATAATATATGATTTTCCCTAATTCATCTGGGCGAGTTCTTAATTTGACCGACAGAGGGCGCACTTCATAAACACCAGGCAAACCCGGACGACCAGTTCTTTTTTATTGTATTTTTTTTGTATTTTATTAAAAATAGGATGGGATCATGGGAGGGATTTATAATTACGATTGTCCATATATTTTAAATGATTTAATAACATGCTTTAGGATCCACAGCAAATAATAAAGATAACTTGGCAAAAATGAACCCATGAACTGAGTAAGTTGTCTTACGGATAGTAGACACCATTTAAGCGAGACCATCTCTTCCTGCATGATGAGACTTGTTTGTAACTCAATTCCATGGAGAGTAACTTTTTAGAGCCAAAAATAATGCCCTTCCTTCACCATGGTTAACCACCATTAATCAATCCACCCTTCCAGTCTATTTTGCTGACGCCCCGTCCCTAATGTTGCCTTTTGGATAATGAGGTGGAATATTCCATATGGGAGTCAAGGAAGGTTGTTTTCTATCTTGGAAAGGATGTTAAATTAGTGATCCTCAAGTTCACCTTCACCCTTGCAACCACGCGGCCCGCTCGTCTCTAATTCTGTACCAACGTACTGTCACGTCTCCGTCGTCTGTAGGGTAAGTGGTTGGTGGTGGTATCGATGCCCCAGCACTTTCCCATTTCCCGTCTCCAATAATCATCAATTAACCGATTAACCGAATAACGCCGAGCACTCTGTCTGGACCCCAGACGTCACACCTGCAGCATATGGATCGCACCTTGACGTGGATCTGGGGATTCCGACTTCAATCACGTACCCTTTTTTAGCGATAGACGATGACATCATCCTAAACCCCTGAAAAAAAATCATAACAGAGAAAAAACAAGCCTACTCCTCCTTCGACCTCGCGCCTCAGCCGCCCTGCCGATCTCTATTTGCTGCATGCATGAGGCACGCACATGGGTTTGGTACTGTCTGGAGGTTGTCTACTCAAAAAACATCGCTTGTTTGTTAGATTGAGTACAAATAGAACAGCCAGACTTTGTCTGATTTCACCATTTTCTGAAGACCGAAGACGGACTCTTTTTGTTGTATGCTGAAGGATGGATAACGGACAACAAGATGGGGTTGGTTCGGAGTCGATTGCTCAGTCTTTTTCACCCGATATCTCGCATTATTTGCTGATCGTTATTGGCGAACCACTGAGTGAGGAATATGTGAACCAGTCGCTAGCGGATATAGAGAAAGGTAAACAAAAATGTCACAAAATTTTCCTCTTTTCCCTGTAACATGTTGCCAACAATTTTTGCACAGTTTCTTCTTTTTATAAAAATATTTGCTGATCAAATTGCTCCCAATTGTTCGTTGGATTTTTTTTTACATTTATGTTTTGTTTGTTTGTTTATTGTTGTATTGTACTTTGTAGACTATTTAAAATTTAAAACTTGTAATTTGTATTTTTTGTTTTTGTTTTTATGTGATTATTTCTGTGATTCCCCTTTCAATTTTGTTGATCCTTGAATTATCCAAAAATAAGTTAACATTAAAATTGTCCTGTTCACATGACACCTTATTTAAATAATATCTTTAAATTTATGTGCATGGTTCTGAATAATCATAGAGGGTGGTCCTTGCTCTATGGAATAATCAATATTGTTTTGAAAGTATATTTAGATTTTTGAAGATTAATTGAAGAGTAAAAATTATGAATGTATTTTTTGGGGGAACATGACAGGCCTATTCATTGTTTGCCAAAATGTAGTTTTTTCTTAAAAATGAAACAATGATCACAAAAACTCAAATTTGTCAATTCTTTAATTTTAACGATGCCAATTGAGGGGGAATAAATCTGCCGCTCAATAAAACACTTGAAAAGTTAAGTATCTGTGAGCATATGATTACATACGAACGAAAAGTACACAAATATTGCGAAAACAAAAGTATGCAAATCAATAGGCCTACTGTACATGTTTGCCAAATTTGTTTGCACTCTAACACCTTTTGTTTTTCATAACCTACAATGTACATGGCTTGTTGCAAGATGAGTCCAGCCTCTTGACATGAAAAGCAAATCTTACAAATATGTACGATGTCATACCATAGTAAGCATCAATCACTTATCCTGAGCATCAGACAGGAAAGTAGAATTTGGCTGGCTGCCGGAGGTTAGCTAGAAACTTCCCCCTTGCTCAACCACAGAGGCTGTGTGATTGACCGTCTCTCCCAGTGGAGAGCAGTGACATCAGCAGAAAATTTGATTATTTCAAGAGTGATTTTGACAAAATCAGATTTCCAGAGCGCACACAAAAACTACAATGTACCAGTTTTTAGTGCAAACATTTTGTCATAATGTTATTGTTTCATACAACAAATGAACAAATCCTATAGCGAAGTGCCCATCTTAGTTTCGTCAATTATGACGCCATTTATTGTTAGCTGTAGGCCTAAATTACAAGGTACAGGCAGCCTGTATCTTTTTATTTAGGCCTACATTTTGGATAAATTACTAACGTTTACTATTTATTCAAATAAAAATAACTCAGTTTCACCAAAAATGTGATACGACCTCGTTGCATTGACGTGACGGTGTGACAATATTTTGATTTGGTAAAATTTTAAGACTTTTTCTTGCCTTTCAGAAAACCTTTTAATACTGTTCTTTAATTGTTTTTTGTTCTTTTTACTTCTTCTTCATTTGCACGTATTTAAAAACATTGCCTATAAACTCCAGAATGGTACCGGTCGGGTAGTCACACTAATGTTCTGCTGAAAAAGTCTGAATGATAATTTGAAATTTTAGAATGCATGGCTCGTAAGTTTATACTGAGTATACTAGTCTTAATGGCTGTCGGTGTCAGTTGTCTGTGAGATCAATGCTGTGGCCAGACAAACGCCTCGGTGACAAAGACTGTTCACCTGCAACATTAATGTCAACTACATGTAGCAGACTAGCTGACATTTTCTGGGTATGCACGTGGTCTTTTGTTATCCTGTGAGTTAATGTTGACCATGTTTACTGTTCCATAGAGACTGCACTGAGGCTGCGTTTTTTAAGTGAAACAACACATGCTCTCTTTATTGTCTGAGCCAGTCAACCAGGCACTGTGTAGCCTACACTGTAATGCTAGGCTGTCAAGTTTTTAAAGACGAGTTTGAAAATGCTAGAGTCTTTATTATTATTGGTAATTACTGGGGTGGGAAATTTCAGACTTTTTATCTGAAATCAGACCCTTTTTTTTGTCTGCCTGGTGAAGAAAATTGTTGTTAATTTCTCTGATAAAAATTTACTGTTGAAAAGCTAAAATAGTTAACAAGAAAAAAATACTTCAATAAATACAAAAATATTATCTTAACATGTTAAGAAATGAACCACAAGGGTAACTGACTGGGTAAATTTAAATCAATTTTGAGGAACATTACCATGTAGAAAAATTGACTATAACAGAATGTGAACCTGCAGACTCTGAATTAATGCGCTGGTGCTCTACCAACTGAGGAACATTGTATCTTGCCGTTTGATGGGGTTCTCTCTATTTTGTCAATCTTTGTTGGGGGGGGGGGGGGGGGTGCCAGCAAGAAGCCATACAACCTGAAACTGCAGTATTACCAGGAATCACACCCACAATAGGAAGACCACCATCATAATACACATTGTAGGGCTACATGAAGTGTACATGTGTTGCTCAGTTGGTCGAGTGCCGACATGTTAATCTGGAGTTCACAGGTTCAATATCTCATTCTAGTCAATTTGACAATGCTCACCCAAAAGCTAAAAAATGTTTCATACAAAGTTATCAGGGGACAGACAGTTGATGACTTACAGTGTATGAATTCATGGGAATAACTGTGCACTTTAACCCATGTGATCTGAGCACAATACATCTACAGTGTACCTGTCAGTCAAGGCTTGTTTGTGTCTGTGGAGTCCAGGGACATCAGATAGCAAAGCATAACAAGCCACCCAACCTTAACAAAAATCATTGATTAAAATTTACATGTAGGCTGTACGCTGCAAGATTCTTATGGGTCTGAATAAGTTTGAATGAGTGGGTTGAAACATGAATAAAGCTTGGGGGATAGTCTCGGTGATAGACTGGGTGATAGACTGGGTGATAGACTGGGTGACAGACTGGGTGATAGACTGGGTGATAGACAGGGTGATAAACTGGGTGACAGACTGGGTGATAGACTAGTTGACAGACTGGGTGGTAGACTGGGTGATAGACTGGGTGATAGACTGGGTGATAAACTGGGTGATAGACTGGGTGACAGACTGGGTGATAGACTAGTTGACAGACTGGGTGACAGACTGGGTGATATTCTGGGTGATAGACTGGGTGATAGACTGGGTAATAGACTGGGTGATATTCTGGGTGATAGACTAGGTGACAGACTGGGTGATAGACTGGGTGATAGACTGGGTGATAGACCGGGTGATATTCTGGGTGATAGACTGGGTGACAGACTGGGTGATAGACTGGGTGACAGACTGGGTGATAGACTGGGTGACAGACTGGGTGATAGACAGGGTGATAAACTGGGTGATAGACTGGGTTATAGACAAGGTTATAGACTGGGTAAGTCTTGCATTTATTTGAACGTCTGTAACAAATTACCAATATTGTTTGCTCTGTTTAAGTACCTCTGGACAGACATTGTACAGTGTCAATACTAATAGGCTACCCATTAGATACAGAAGAAACAAAATCTCATACAAAGTTTTTTTTGTGAATGGTTTCAGATGAACATTTACTGTACATGGAAGTCATGTGCAGTCTGGTATTGTTATTTAAAAGGAAGACAATACTATCCATTTACACTTGAACAGAATATTTGACTGATAATTAGAACTCTGAAGAGACAGTCTGGTGCTCAGTGGCGTACAGTACACCATGTGGTTTATTTTGTGCCACACAATCAACCAATCAAGCATACTCTGTACATGCTATCTGGAGCGTGTCCGCTTCAATGATGTCATTATTATACTGTTGCCGAGATGGATAAGTCCAAGACATTATCTTCAGAGCATTAATTATGATATTGTGTCTGGTGGGTAATCCAGTGAAATATGAGCAGAGTGATAGTGCAGAATTACATGTAATTGGTATGCATGTTTAATTAAGATCTGTCATTCGGGATTCATTTCAGTTCAAATGATAGAAAAACAAATTGTGGATGATAAAGATGACAAGAAGGTTATTGTTGTTAAGTAATTTCACATAGGCCCTATTGTAAAGCATTTTGCTTTTTCTTTTTTCTTTTTACATATTAAAATATGTTCAAAATAAAATTTGAGAATTCTAATTTTATTTTTTTGCTTTCATTTCTTGTTACTTTGAAACCTGCATGTATTTACAAAAATAAATAGTTCGAGAACATTTAATCCCCCCCCCAAAAAAAAAACAACAACTTGAAAGGCTTTAAACCTGCAGCCACAATTTGTTGTCATCCCTTTGTTGAAAGTGATCCACACTTGATACCCAGAAAGGGACCAGACTGTTTTTAGCCTTCCAGCCTCGGTTTCGGAAGTTGATTTGAATGGATGAAAATAAAAGATGGTTGCACTGTGATTAATGTAAGTCCATTGTGTTGATGATCGTCTGCAGTTTATTTTTCTAAATCTGAATAAGATGCACTGGTATTAATCCATATTTTATATATTTTGTAAGAGTCTATAGCGGGGCTGGAAATTAACAGTACATGTAGTTTGCTAGCCCAAAGGTCCATCGTGGGACTTACTGGGAAGCGTTCAGCACGGATCAGACCTCGATAGTGTCAATGGCTCTCATTGCGTGGTCCCCTCCTGGTAATAATGTTATTGTTGGAATGTGGAGTGGGAGGTGGGGGGGGGGGGACCACAGAGAGGGTATACAAATTGTAAAGTGTCCCTACCATTTTGACGGGGATCGTAGTCCGATGGGCTAGGGGGGGGGGGGGGGTGCTCAGTTTGATCCGAGCGTGTTCTTGCCATGATAAATCAATTTGTCTCCTTGTGTGGGAATAAATCTGATACACTTTATGATTTCACTAAGAAAATATAATCAGGAGCAGCTTGGCTGATTAGTTATGGCATGGAGGTAGCTACTTTCAGGGTCATGGGGATTGAATGTGAAAAAAATATTGTCTTTTGGTGAATTTAACACATTTTTATTTGAGTATGAATATTATCCACGCTATTGCAAAATAGTCCCACACAGCAGCACATACATTTGTGTAATACCACGTCCATCCCGTGATATAGTCCATGTTTCTTTGTGCATAAATGTTTATTCAGGACTAACTTAATAAACATGAGGAATTGGTAAATTTAGGGTTACTAGTCCTGTGGGATTATGGGCTGCTATAAAAAAAACATGATTTGGAGCTCTGATCTAATCATTTCAGACGATCATAAATTTAGAAACAGGGTGACATTGATTGTATGACTCAATGCTTATGTTAAATGCATAAGACTGTCCTGTGATGGCCAAGAAAAATTACCACACAAATAGCAGGCCTGTGATTTCTCAGGATTTTTCCTGATTTGAGGATTCTCTCAAAATCTCCTTGAGCCTTCAAATTTTCTTGAAAGAAGTAAAGGGATAAAGAAAAAGTCCACATTGTCTCCAAACCTGTAGTTGTGTACATGTATTTCTGGTGATGCACAGAGTCTGTTAACTTCCTGCATTGTAATGTCTAAGAGGTTCTGGGTCTAGAATAAGTTGGAACCCAGGCCCACAAGCCATTTTTATGAATCTTCACGGCAAATCTTATCCCTGAAACAATTGCGAAAGAGAAACCTTGTCCTTATCTGTTAACAATCATCACTTGCTACACCACAGAGTAAAGGGCGGCCTAACATGTTGGGTATACTGGTGTGCCATCTTCATTGAGGACCCTTAGGCTAGTTAGGTCATTCCTAGAGGAAGTTGTGCATTCTCAAAATAGCTCTCCTCTGACCAATCTTTAAATTGATCTGTGGTGTAAATGTGAAGTTAGGCCTCTGTCTCATATAGTGTAAAGTGCACTGAAAAGGAAAGTGACTACACATTCTTTGCAATTCACTTGACGCTGTAACTTCAAAGCGATGTTTGCATTGATACATGTGCTAAAGAAATGGACAAGTGTAAGAAATGGTCCTCTTGTGGTCCGATAGGCCAACCTAATGCGCCAGTGTTTTGTAATTATCCCTTGAAGGTCTATTAACATCTATAATTTGTGGGATTCTCGTCATAGATGCCCAACATTAGAATAAAAATCACTGAAATCAGTGACTTAATAATTGCTTTTAGATGGGTGAACTTTCTAATTCTTGTACCCTTGTTCTTGTTCATGTAGTTACTGTAAGTTTAAATGAATAGTGTTTAAGTTCCTCCGACATACAATTGACCTTTATCATGCTGCCACCATCTTGGTCATGTTCTCTGTATCCAATAACAGCAATAGATGCTAATATTCATTGTACAAAAAGGAACCAGACTATTTGCCTTTCCAGCCTCGGTTTGGTTACATTGGTTTGAATGGGAGAAAATCAAGATGGCCGCACCATGATAAAGGGTTATACTCTGAAACCTAAAATACACTGAAATTAAAGACCAGGAAATTCCATGAGGCTTATGATTCATGCAAATAACCCTGTATCGTACAAAGTATCGCACTCACAATGACCTATGAATTTCTACAATTTGCTTTGGGTCAGTTTTAGATTTTATTTCTGCGGTGATATACATAGTACATTTACTGATGCATGGCTGATACTTCATAGAGGCAGCAGAGACAGTTGCCTCCATGCCCCTGGTTACTGCCTTGGTGCCCCTTGAGATGTTCCAGTGCAACTTTAAATTTCCTCTTACAGGTGCCCATTGCTTAAGAAAAACTGCCTTGCCCTTCAACATAAGAAGTATCAGCCGGTGTGTCTGTGTATACGTGTACTGTAGGTAGACATGTAACCATAGAGGATGGTTCCTGCCTCCCATGATGAAACAATTTCAATGCACTATGTACAGTATGCTGTTGTAAAGTCACGTCTATCACGTACAATAAGTCCATGTTCCAAAACAGCTACAATTCATGTGTCATAGCTCACAAAGGCATCCTGTTGAAGTCTGTTTCAAGAGCTGATAGCACCATTTAGGAAGGAAAGAACTATTATTTTATATTGTTCCTTAATGACCTTTCATAACCTTTTATCTCTGTAGGAAGAGGAATTAAACCAAAACTCAGCCAAATGCCATTTAAGGAATAATTTACCTCCAAAGTAACAAGTATCTCAACATCTGTAATCCGGCTTTGAAAAATGGCCGCATTTGGAGTGAACGTCTGCTTTCGGTTTCACAGTTAATTTGGAATTTCCCATGTCAGTGTTATAAACACCCATTCTGCCGGAAATTAACCCTATATGTAGGTCAGCTGAGGCAGGCTGGTTGAGGGAAGGGCAAGCCTAGCGTCCTGGTTTTTTTTTCATGCTGCTTTTAAAAAAAGAAAAACTCCGATGCCAATGGGTGAATTTAGTGATCTGCTTGCTTGTTTGTAGTGTTATTTTGTAGTGAAATTACAGTGTACACAATTTTGTCTATTCTCAAGTCACAGTCTACATAAAATGCATTTAGATGTACATGTAAGTCATGTATTAAATATTGACGAGGGCTGATTAGTTGAACAAAACAAAGGCATGCATGGAGTGATTGCTTGAGTTGGAAATACCATACAAAACAAGACAGACAGACAGACTGACATGACAATTTAATAGACAATTGTGGTAAAGTATTAGTATTCATAAATGAGGCAGGTGATACATGTAGCAAAGAGCAAGCTATAATGTACCTGGAATAATTACGTTCAGTTTGTTTCATTCACTTTGCTCAATGACAGAACTGAACATTGCAGACTCACCGATCATAAAAAATTCATTCAAGGCCAGTTAAATTATTTTTGTAGGTTATCATTATTGTCCGCCCCAATTTCCATTGCCCCCCCCCCAGATATTCTAATTTTTTAGACAAATCTCACAGGCACTGTCCTGACGACTTGCGCACAAATTAGAGAGAAAGGATTTTGATTTTTGCACAACTACAATTGTGTACTCTGCTGACTGTGAGCATAGAGCAAGAACAGGGACTTAATCTTTCCAGACACAAACCATAGGCCATACATAGCTGCATGTACAGGTTGTAATTGGTATTATAGTATTTTGTACGATGTTTGTTCTGTCCTGTTTTAGGTTTAGAATCTAGGCCTTCCGGATTTCAACCGCCTCAAACATTTACTTTGAGGAAGTGAAATTTATAAAATGTGAAGTCCCCGACCCTTCAATTTCTTTTTCCCCATCTGAGTGGTGAAAACCTAGAAAGTATTTTTAACTTGACTTAACAAACACAAATAGGGAAATGCTTGTTCTTAAAGGTGCTGCAATTGTAAATTAAAAATGTGTTTTGAATTAAATCCAATTGACTCGAGGAAATGTTCTGCCAAGAATATATAACTTTTGAACTTTTTGTGGGATGCCACCCGACACACACACACATCTTACCCAACATCTTGTCTGTAATGTTCATCATTTAGTTTTCTAGCTCAATATTTAAATCAATGAATCCCTTTGCTGTCATTTTTTTTAAGGGCCTCCAGGTACATTTCCATACTTTTGTTTAGTCCTTTACACTAGTTACATGTTCACTTGTATACTTGTAGGAAGTATGAATTCTTTTGCCGTTATAACTGTGGGGGTTTGAATATTGATTTCTTCGTGGTGTCCTTTAAATGCGAGTTGCTATAATTGGAGGTTAATACGCGGTTTCCTCAATTCGGCATTTCTTGACACACTTTCTTGTTAATCTTTTCAAACTGCAGACGCCATTCAGGAGGCTCTTTGTTAATCCTTTGTTGAGGTTAACATATTTTATTTGCAGTTCATGTGAATGGCAATTGTTAAGTGTGACAGAGAAATGCTGAAGCTTTTGAGAATGAAAGCTTGATCATTGTATAGCACATAAACCTGTCAGACTTGTGTGTTACTTCCACAAGCCACCAGCCAATCCTATTAGTCAAGGTTCGTAGAAACCGAAAGATTTAAGCATGTTAGTCACATAAAAAAAAATAAAAATAAAAGACATGAAAAAAGAGCTCCATTCACTTACTTTATACTGAACTACAATTCTTTGTAAAGATTTTTTTTAAAGATTTTAGAAGTGAATGTTTATCCCGTAGTGGATTTTGGAGTGAGTCACTGATTGTTGTTTTATGACTACGGTAAAGCATACAGATCTATGGGTAAACCACAGCAGGTGCTCACTCAGAAAAAAACATTTAACACAAATTAGTGCTGGCTGGCTTTACCTGCTAATGCATGTTTGCAAAACTACTGTTCAAATTCAGGCACAAGTGTTCATGTTTGCTTAATATGAATTTCTTCCCATTTTGTCAACGCAACTCTTACTGAATATGTACTTTGTTCTTGTATGGGCGAAGTAGTTTTCCTTTTGTAGAGGGCACCTCTGTCAGGGACATTTCTGCTGGAACAGCTCAAGGGGCACCAAGGCCTGACCTTAACTGTGAAGACCATCATTTTCTAAAAGAAATGTTGCCTTTGCAAAATAAAGGAAAATAGAAATAAAAACAAAAGTAAGAAATAATAATGGCTTCTTTGCAAAAGATTTGTTTTAGTATAGTATCACTAACTTGTTAAATTAGCTATTTATTTGGTTTTGACAAATAAATTACATAAAAGTACTTTAAAAATGTAAAGTTTATTGTTAAGAGGGTCAAACCTCCCAATCGACCATATGCTGGTAATTTATCTAATTTGATAAAATTGACAAATTATCAACGCGCTTAAATATTAGGATTTGACTCGCTGTCTTTCGGGAATGCACACTGCCATATAAACCAGTTGGCAGCCATTCATAATTCATTATTTTCACTGCAGTTTTTCCAGGCTGAAGTAGTTGTTTGCATTGACATGCATGGCCTATTCAGGCACAATATTGCAAAAACAAGGTCTGACCGATTTCTCACTCCGTCATACCAGGCAGACACCCAATGGAATCTACGGGTACAATACACTCATGCCTGTCTGATTTAAAGATATTATGCAACGACCCAATAGCTGCAATAACCAATTCAAAAGCTCAAATAAATTTTATATTGAGGGTTGCTCATCGCAACATCGTTAATGGCCACTCAAGATAGAGGTTTTCTTTTGTTTTTAAGATCCCTGGGGGATTTGGAACAAATTTTACAGCGTAATCCAAAGTGTGCAATAATTTAACTTGTCTTTCATTTTTTAATTTTATTTTAATTTTTATATGCTAATGCTTTTATGATAATTTTGTACTTTAAGAGTTACAAAAAAAAATGTAAGGATTTGTTGTCGCGTGTTTACCCAAAAATGGATTGTTTAGGTAATTTTTTTGTTTTTATTTGTATTTGTTTTTACGTTTTTCGTAAGCATGGGTTGCATAAAATGTATAGAACACATATGTAGGCCCCTATAGTGTGGGCCAGACTGACGTGCTAAATATGTAAATATGTAGACCTAGATTATGTAGCCATTCATTGGAGGACGATGCTGGGTAGTCTCAGCCCCAATGATCCCATACAAGAGATGACAGTGTTGACAGTGTCTTCATTTTTTGAAATCATTGGACAAAAAAATGATCCAACTAACCTTCACAACCTTTTTAGGCATACTGTTTAAAAGCATCGCCTTTACAAATTCATGTCAAAATCTTCATATTAAGGTTCACTGTAACCTTCATTTTGTTGACGTGATGAGAGTTTGGTTTTAATGATGATTTTAATGGCGATTCCCTTTTTGAATATTCATCTTGAGGAATTGGTAGCTAAAACAATTATTATTGACCTTTAAAAAGGAAAGTTTAAGCAGACATTTCATCTGGAAATCTCGCTCACTCATGCCCAAAGGAACTAAAATGGCGTTTAGAGAGTAGCGTTGTCAAGACCACCGTACACCCGAAAATGGCTTTTACTTGATTTGATTTCAACACTTTGTATAAATAGTTCAAAGTACATGTACATGTTACTCTCTGCTGTCAGCCCTTTTGGACAGGTAAGGATATCATTTGACCTACATGTTAATGTTTAAGGGAGATAAAGTGGGAGTCGGATACATACTTTTACCAAACTGTTAAAGGTTAAATGATGTGTAGATGGTCTACAAACCATGGTGCACCTTTAAGCACATTGGAGAGATGCCCCGAGCTGATTCAATACCATCGTCGCGGTGGTGGCTTGCTTGTTGCTTACCCAGACAGTATGGCGTCATCATGGATGACTCATCCCAATCACCCCATTAGCATGTACACTGTAAAACGTGCACCACGCATTGGCATTAATACATGGGAATGCGCATCGAGTTTTCTCCAAGATGTGTTAATGTACCAGGGTCGCAACTGAAGTCTCATCTAGCATTACATGCAACGTGTGCAACATTTCCTAGAGTAGTTTTAATTTGAAAATATTGCTGAATTGAGTTTATTTTCAAAGTGAACAATAGTTTAGTAAAGCTACTCAGTGTTATGTACACTGTGTGGCATTTTGTCTGGTAATTTATATTCACTATAGGTCTCCCTATTTTGTCAATATCTTTTTAGGGGGGTACCAGTCAGAAGCCAATCACGCTGAAACTGCCGTAAAACCAGGCATCACACCCAAGTTTACAATACAACCTGGGAAGCGGCAGTACAGGAATCACCTTAAGGGGATACGACTTTTTGTTCAAATGTCAAGCAATAAACCACAAGGGAAACTGACTGGGTAAATTTTGATTCAATTTTCAGGTGAACAAAGACAAATGACTAGAATGGGATTTGAACCTTTCCCTCATGGATTCACGTACAGGTGCTTTTTCAATAGTTTTATGTTTGACCAGATACAAAAGTTGAGAAAAAGAACCAACACGATCCATTCTATTTTTTGCATGATGTTTTTTTATAATACAGTCATAACTGATACACATTTAGGCTTACCTGGTTTTGTATCATTTGGGTCAAAAGCAATTTGAAACAAGTAGTTTTAAACTTTTTTGTCGCCAAATATTTTGTTTATATCTTCCTGTTTTTCTCTTCTTCAACAAATACATGCACATGTCATGTACTGTACATGCATGGTTCTAGCTGTGCAGTCTGGTTACCCAGTTTGGAATTTTTACATAATTTTTTTTTTATTGATTGATTTAATTTTATTTAATATTTCTAAATTGAGGCTGAAACCAAGGGCCCAAAATGGAATCGTAATGGTCCATTAGTAAATACACCATGTACGTGCACACAGTGCAAGTACTTTTGATAAGTCACCACATACATGAAGGGCCTACTCTGTGAGTGTGTACTTTATGACTAATCACTAATATTCTCAACACTCTTGTGGTACAGTTGTTTATCTACTGTCTACATCAATTGTACTTTAATGAATACAGGTTTACACAAAATTTCAAATAAAAACTTCTGTAATTTTGACCACAGTGCCTCATAATGTGTTTCGGTATCTGGCATGAGAAGGTGAATATTTACAGAGTTTCTTTGAACTCAGATACATGTATACATGTATGAAGTTAATATTAACCATTTCCTGCGGAAAGCACAATGGCTGTTTCATATTCCAATGTGTAGGTCCTGGCTATTCAAGATAACACACAGAACTGGTTATGTTCACAAGAGCAACTGTCAAATAAATCCTTACAGGGTTTCACAAATTATCAGGCATGTAACTTTTCAGCTGATAAGCTGATTTCCTTGCTTTTGGATTCTCAGCTGTGCCATTGAAAATGAAACAGCACAATAGGACTATAGAGTCTTGATATCTCTCTTTTCCCTTTTTCGTTTTTGTTTTTGATTTTTCCTTATGGTAAAGGCATTTTCCCCATCGTAAAGGGCACCTTTATGAGGCAGTTGCCTGCATGCCTCTGTGAAGTTAGGCCTGTTCTCTAGTTGTATGGCTGGGTTATTGGTGTACAAAGTATGGTTACATGTATATGTACATGTACCTAACATGTACATCCACATGAAATGCACACATACATTGTAAATGAATCAGAACTAATAACCCATTAGTTAGTATTTGAACTTGCTTTATGTTATTAAACTTGATAACCTCTTGAAATCTTTGCACCTGTTTTTACAGTAGGACATATTTTCAGATCATTAGAGGCTTAACTGTCTTTGCGTATTACATCCAATAAAAACATGATAAAGACAGGTGCATGATGTGGATTGCAACATTGCACGAATCACAAGGTTATGAATGTTATTTTTGTGTAAGTCATGTATATATGTTGTACATTACGCATGTGCATCTTTTCAAATTAAACAGATCTTGAATATTAAACTACTTCCACAAGCTCACAGGTCTTGAACCCCAGAAAATCTCCTGTACCAAGAAACATTTTAAAAGACCAACTGCAGCTATTAACATGTGTTTCTTTTTTATATTTGTTTAGGATTACATTTTGTAAGTTTGTACATGAAAGGCTTAAAAAGATAAATTAGGCAATATGCCTATTATTTTGATTGAACTCAGCCTACTGTAGGACCCGCTGAGTTTTGAGGTTTAGTGGGCCAAGAGTCAAGAGTCAAGTTTTTCTCAGGGCAAATAAACAAATAATAAATAAAATACAGTAGTAGCAAACTTGAATTACAATGACTCTCTTGTGTCCTTATGTATGTACAATGTACATGTAAGCATCCAGAGTCAAATCAGAATTTGGAAACATTTTTGGGGCTAGTTGGGTATCAAAAGTTGTGATGAATTTGAAAGTTAGGCTTCCAAATTGCACACTTTTAAACATTTTACCCACATGATTGTGGGATGTTGAAATTAAAAACAGAATGTCAATACGACATGTGGAGATGGTTAAGTGAGACACATTTTCAAGGCAGTGATGATATCACCCTACCAAGTATGCGTTCTTTCTCAATAACGTAACGTTCCTTTAATCAAAGATGTTAAACAGTTTTGAAGACGGAGGCAGGAGAAGGCTTTTCCTGGATAAAGTTTGATGACAGCACAGTCAGTATTTGACAGACAGACGATTCTGGTGCATACATAATGATCAACACAGCCAAGATGAGGATTGCAATGGCTGATACGTGCACACCAATCCCATGTGTGTTTAAATTGAGGCGTTATTCATAAATGACTACAATTGCATTGTCGCTTCACACCCACTCAAAATGTTTTAGACAAACATGTTTTCTTTACAGTATTGTAGGCAGGCCTATGTTTCTTTCAAATTCATACTCAAAACTTTAATTTAAAATTCCTTGATTTAGTTAAATTGCTTTCCATACTGCAGTAATTGTGTACAGTGTAAGTATTATTCTACTTACGTAACCATAGAAGTATGGTATCATTTTTTTAGGGGAAAGGCATTTATTTTCCTTAGTAAAGATACAAACCTCAATGAAGGTGAGGGAAATTCAAAATTGTATCGATACAGTGATAGAATATCTCAAGGGGCACCAAGGCAATGACCTCTATTGAGGTTTCAGGCATTTTGAGAAAAATTTACTTCCCGTCTAGCAAAACTCTATTAAAGTGGCCCAATGTCACCTGACACAATTTATCAATTGACCTAGGCAACCAATTTCGGGCAATCTCCAGGAGAACTAAACAATTCACATAATTTCAATGTTCACATGATTTTGAGATAGTAAGGCACCTATAACACTGTTTCTTATAGTGTTACCTACAATATAAGTGCTCACTTGGCATGCAGTGCAGTTGGTTGTCTGTATTGCCTTGTAGCCTGACTGTGAAGTTCCTTAGGATGACAGTACTTGTAGTTAGTTCAAGTAGGAACTGAGAAAGTCTGATGAGTGCTACTGCTTGGTGAAGTTGAATTGTTGTCACAAGAACCCTTGTTCCCTTGGTCCCATGGAGGGAAGGGCATGGTGCTCCTCACAAAATTAGCCAGGGAAATTTTGACTTTGGTTAAAGGGGCTGCGTCGTCATGATTATAGCAGGCCTGTGGCTGTGCATGGAAAGATGAACTCTCACCCAGATACTGCACATGTACAGGTTATGATGGGCTCCATGGTGTTATGTACACCCGAGGGGCGGGGCAGATGGAACCCGAGGCGATTCCGAGGGTGCCATTTGCCTCCAAGGATGTACAAAACCCATGGACCCCATCACACAGCAAGCAACAATTGTTTTCTTATACCATGGTAATACATGTAGATTGCGGGAGGGGGAAACAAACACGATAAAGTGAAATAAATTATACTAAATATATCTTTATTAGTTTGTTGTTGAACCTTGCATTTCGTTGTTTACTTGAAAAAATTTGAATACTTTCACAGGAACATACAACCTCATACCCGGGGCTATTTCTAATAATTGTACAAGGCATTGGAAACCCAGATGAGGGGCACGATCAAGGTAATGTACCCCGTGGGGGACACCACTCCTGCTCCCCTCCTGAGCGCGTGCGCCATGTATTGTCTGCGTCTTTGATGCACATCACATGAGTGGTTCTCAACCAATGAAAAATTCACAATTTATTACCTTGGTATTTGTACACTACACTACATTTACATCAGACATGTAGGCCTATGTGTTCTGCTTTTAAATTTGCTTTTAAATTTATAAAAATTATTCTGTTTCAAATTAGTAGGCCCTATCACATATTTTCAACTCTCAAAATGAAAAAGTAAGGTACATGTAAATTCAACTACTACCTTATATGGAAACGCATGTACTCGTAATGTTTTACATGTACATAGTATGGCAGTAGGTTAGGACTCAAAGCAGGTTTTGAATACTGTACCATCTTGTTTTTCTATCAGTCCGCACACAAGTTGTAGAATAAATACTTCCAACAAACAGAAATATTATCAACCTTCAAGACAGGAAATGAAGATTTAAAAAAAAATAGCTGAAATCTGGTAAAGAGATAATGGGATAATAAACAAGCAGTGTCGGTTGGAAGTATTTTTACAAACCAATTTTATAAATTTGCATTTCGTTTCTGTACATTGTGAGGAAACACTGAATTAGTTTTTTATAAGCTACTCAAATATCTGATTTAGTTGTTTATTCAATACTGAAAATGCATCCTGGAAACTTAAGATGTCCTAGACATTGCGTACCAACATGTATCAAGTGTCAAAACAAAATGAATACATGACGTTCATTATCCTTGTCATTTGAAGTTGTTTTTCCTGTCACATTATCTGAGCACTTTATTTCCTTTACTCGTAAAATCTGGAAAGTTTGGTTTTCTTAATATCGTTTGGGTTTTTTTCCTAGAGAAATAAAGGAAATGCTTTTTTCCGCCTGGGTATCTTGTGGTTGAAACAAAACCCTTCTTAACTCCACAACATAAACATGTACATGTAGTGGCGTACCTTTCTAAAGTTCAAGTAGGATCACTGCGGTTTTTTGAAATAGCATCCCTTCAACAAGTTCTAGAGGGAAAAGTGTAAAGTACTGTAGCAGTATTGGGATGGTTACCAAAACTGAACCAACAGAATGATACATGTTTTGTTTAAAACCCCAGCTCAACACTGGTAAACTGACTGTAAATGCTTCCATTCTTTGCACAAATCAAGATATATATGTCATAAAACCAACCTGTGAAAGTGCCAGCTCATTTTGTTGTTTTGTCTGCAAGAAAACAGTAAAAATGCATAATTAGCATTTTTGTACGCATTCCTAGGAGCCTAGGCAGAGTTTTCGTCTCACTGAGACAAAAACTAATTTTTGATCTTATTTCATTTATTATTTAACAACGATAACACTTCGGGCAGAAATATTTCAAGGAAAGTGTTCTACCATTTTTTTCCATCATCTTTATACCATCTATGTAAATCTGTGAACATTTGGGTTTTTTTTTCTTACCAATGTTGAGCTGGGGCTTCAAACCAAATTTGTTTGTGCTTTTTTATTGTAGAGATAGATTATATGTAATGTATTTGACACTGCTAAATTGTTTCAAGTAGATGCAGTTTACAAACTGTTTGCAGTGACTGCTGGTCATTTACACTTCTACAGGAAGTGCCAACATGTGGTATTGCTCCCGAAAGCCTTGATGTTTATGGATGCTTTTTAATGACAAGCTCCACGACGCATTAATTACATTGTGTATTAAATGCCAGGCTGACAAATTTTTGCATATTTATTTATTATTATTTTTTTTTGCGGGGGTTGGGTGGAGGGGGGGGGGGGTGGGGGGAGGTGGTTAGTCAGTGATTTGATTTGAGTTGATGCGCTGGATGCTTGTATGCCCATCTGAAATGAAACATCTTTGAACAAGTGGGAAAGGGGCCCTTGTGTACATCCCCGAGTAAGTTCTAGTTCTACATGTTGTCCCATTGGATGCTATGGATGGCTTGAACCATGGTTAATGCAGTCGTCTTAACCCGGCAGAGAAAGCAGAAGAGAAAAACAAGAAAAAAATCCTCCTCATGAGTTAAATTATCTCAGGAAATCCACATCCTACTTCCAACATGTCGTCATTCTTCATTGAGATAAATCATCTGTGAATTCATCAACCTCCTTTCAAGATCTTTTTATTTTGAGATAAACATCTCAAGATCTCAACAAGTCGGATGGCCATCTACAACTCTGTATGTTTCATGTAACGGTAGTATCAAACCATTTACTTTGCCACTATTTACTTCCATGTGGTGAGTGGCTCATTTACACTCTACCAATGGTAGATTTACCTTCAGTTGTTATAGGGTGATTTTACTACATCGTTCAATGATTTTTACCTTCAAGTTTGCATTACCAGATTTTTTACCAAATTAAATAATGGTAAAAAATTGCTTTAAATCATTGGATTTGTAGCTATTTTCTTTTAGTTGAGGAAGTTATGAAATTTCATTTGAGATACTGAACGGAAAAAATGGCATTTGAGATTATGAAATGGTTCACGTTTCGAAGAACATGCCACAGTCATATCATACTGTGCACACATCCGTCATGTGCATGATACATGTTGGTTTGTTTGTTTTGGTGCATTTATTGTCTGGAGGGGGGGGGGAGGGCAATGCTAGGGATGAGTGGGCGACAAAACATAATCCTCAAAAATCCTTTCGTGGAAGATACATTGTAGTGATGGTGAAAAACATCCTGTGGTCCAAGATTCCTGATGTTATTTTAAAAATATGATGGGTGGGTCAGACAAGTTTAGGTCTCACTGTACAGTGTTCCCTTTTCACTTTAACTTAAGGCAGAAACATCTCTAATTGTGTCAAAAGCATCAACTGCACGTTATATAATATTATTGATATTATAGAAAACTATTTTATTGATTATTGTTTTCATTATTTCTTTTTGTATACAGTGTGTGAGTTTTTGTCATCAAAATCAATAAACATTGTTTTTCAGAATAAATATTTAACTGAAACATTAAAGTATTGTTATTAGAACCATCTAAAAGTGTGTTTAATTTATAATGTACACTTGATGTACACAAGCAGTTCTGGCTAATGTGTACCATTTGGGAACCTGTGAAAAAAGAACTTTGCTTAGAAAGAGTGGTGGGCCTCATTTTATCAACTTCTCACCCCCACCCTAACTTAATAATAATAATAATAATAATATGAATGTGTATTTATTATGTGCTTCATGAAGCCAGCTACATGTATGGGTCTCTCAAAGTGCCTTTGAGAGTTTTGTTTAAAGGGCAACTAGCAAATTAAACAACCATGTTCAGATGCACAACACTGCTATTTTCCACTGAACTGCCAAAAAGCACTACATTACAAGTTAAATGTTATGGATTTTATGTTTAAAATAGCATGTACAATACATCCAGGCCCTTGTAAAGCCTTAATACAGTACTTGTACTGTATTTTGCCTTCACCAAAGTGTTTGCCTCGTCTACATTTAAGCACAGAATACTGCCATTGATACAGGTTATGGCGTGGTTGGTAGCCACCAAACCCTCCACCGGTGTTCTGTGGATTTTCCATTTTCATGCACTCGCATCCCTGTTGTAATAGCCTATTGTAGTAAATTGTTCATGTACATACAAACATCAATGTGATCAAAATAGTGATGATAATTACACTTAATCTAACACTTCTATGTAGTACACCAATGCATTCACATATTGAGTGTTCGCATAAGCCATGTAAGAGTCTGGAATGGTTTGGCAAGTGCCTAAGGTAGCTGGGCATCAGGTGCACTCATTATAACCCTCATTTTTTCCACACTTCTGAATTAAAAAAATTCTTTTAGCGGTAGCTCATGTTTAAATTGCTTTGTCACCTTGAAATTCGGTCACAGTGATTTAATCCAGACATCTGCCTGGTGTTAAGTTCTTGTAAAGTTGTAGAAAAATTGAAAATAGGAACCCAAAAACTTGATGAACTGCAGAAATTATACAAAATAACAATAGAACATTTTATTGGAAACTGGGCACAAACGATCTTGTTATGATTTTGATGCTTGATTTTGTATATTATACTTTTCATTGAAATTGTTGGTTCCAACAACTTACCTTGAAATATTTCCACTTAGTGGTCATTTAGAAATCATATTATTGTAGGCAATGACATGCCTACTAGAAAAAGTTGTTTGTAATGTACACAACGCATGTCTTTGAAGTTGTGAACAATACAGTTGGGCCGGGCCCCAAATAGTGCACTTAATGTATTTGAATATTGATGAAGTTGCACAGGTTATTTGTGTGTCTGGAAAGTTAGAAGAGAAGAATAAATAATAATGAGTTCAAAAACAATTGTGCACTTTTCACAATTGTTTTAACTTTTTTTTCTTCAATTTATGGCGCACAACACGCTTCAGCTTGTCGATATCGAGACATGCACTCGCTGAGCCAGTCTCAAGGACCCAGTCCACTGGCAGAATGTTTATCCAGACTGCAGTGAGTCCATGTCAGGAACACACTCACAGAAGATGTAGTCAGGGATATTCAAAAGTAGGGTGCATCAATATGTTCTATCATCACGCTGATCTGTAGCAAGCTCCTTGTTCTAAGCTGCTAGCTGTGAACCACTGATTGGGCCATGGACACCTCATTTATAGTGCACTTTTGCCTGTATTTGTACATGATCATGGTCATAACTCCATGGTTCACCGTAGTATTTTGTTTTAAAAAAGATGATTTTTGTACATTTTATTGTACATGTACATGTTGTCAGGCTGCATTGTACCCTGACTCGTTGCCTACAGAAGATGCTTTTTGGCATCACCCCTATTCATGCTACACATGCCATCATTACTGTGGATGTAGAGTGTAGCATACTGCCCTCATACACATGCTATGCGACTTGGTAAATTTGACGTAAGACAAACGTTCGCAATTTATGGTACTTTTGCAGTAATGGGAGTAGAGAACGGTCCTTTCTGTAGATGCTCCGTGATAATGGGCTGCTTTGGGCAACCAAAGGCTGCTTTGGGCAACTAAAGAGTATATTGACCCGATTCACCTGACGTCATCACCCACAATCTTGGTTGCGGCATTTTGGGAGTCAGATTCCCCCTAGTGTTACTGTGCAATGCGCATTTAGGATGACACACACGGTTAGGCGCGCTCTAAATCTTTGCAATTTAACTCCCAAAATGACAGACCATGGGTAGTCTGTATCCGTGTATGACGTCAGCACAAGGAGTAGATAGGCAAGGATATTACCCCTTCCAGACTAGAACTGTATTAAATCCTCTTATAAACTACATAATGATTTACTGTCTGGCACTTAGTCTAGGCAAGGCTGTGAAGATTACTGGCCAAAGTCAACATGAACTACATGTATTGAGGTAGATTTCATCATGAGAACTAACACGCTTAATAATACTATGGCCCTGAACTGTAACTCAAGCTGTTTGGTCTTGAAGTTTCATTCATTACTGAACTGCACAAAAGGTGTGAAAATCTCCTGATGTAAGAATGCAGTATTTCTGGCTACCTTGCCACCTGCCGGGACAAATTTAAAGTACACTGTACCAAGCGTTAACGAAGACCTTGACATACCCTCAGATGCTCAGATATAATACATGTTAAAACAAAATTGGGTTAAAGCTGGGAGGTTTGATACCACTATTATTGAGAGTAAAGTACATGCTAAGTACAAACTGGGTATTCAGACTTCAGCATCTGAACAGCTGTCAACTGGGGAAAAAAGTGGACCCAAGGTTGTCCTAGATCTGGCCTTAAAGTCTGCCATCACTCTTTTTAGCATTGTGAAAAGGGTGCCAGACTCTGGCCTTTCGGTTGTGGAGAAATGCCTTGACTTGACTTTCCATGCCAATTTACTTTGAAACTTGTAAGGAAAAAGGTTTAATAGGGCACATGTACGTTGTACTTTTGACTACACCAAGGTGCTTGCCTCGTCTACGATTAAGCAATTTTCTGCAGGTAGTCATGGTGATGTACATCAGATGTGAAAAAAATGTTGGGAAAAAAAACACCAAAAAGAAATTCAACATTTCAGGCCTGGACTTTCATCTTTCAAGGGCAAGGCCATTTTCATTTTGCAAAGAGCACCTCCATTGGAAAATCTTTAAGTCTATAGGAGAGTTTAGAAGGAGTACCAAGGCAAAGGGCAGAGCAACAGAGGCCATGACCCCTGTTGCCCCTGTGTAATTCTGGGCTTGACATTTTCAGATTTACATCTAGAAAAATTCAGTGCTTAGGAACATCATGTATGTTTAACCACTTCACCATGTATTAACAAGTCTAGTCTGTGTGGTATTGATTTTCAGAATTTTTTCGGAACTTCTGGAGAACTTTGTTTTTTTGAGAATATTGTTGTCAATTATGGAGTGTCTCACCGTGAATAGGCTCGAGCCTTCGCCGTAAGCCACAGCTGATAATCGGCCACTGTATTCTAGAATCTCAAGACTTACCTCCCATTGTATGCTGAATACAATGAAAAACAGTGGTGGCAGCCAATCGATCTCTCTTAATCCTTGTTTGTACAACAAAAGGATGAAGGGCTGGAATCGGGGAGTACATAATAACCCCTGGAAAAAGGGAGATTTCGAGCATGAATTCCAGTACCTTTTTCCCCCTTTGTACAGGGGAAACGAAGCATAGCATAGTAGGTGCAAGCCTACACAATATCTATGGGCATGTATCCACGTCAGCCGGTCAACTGACCGCAACAAAAATAGGCTGCCCCGAAGTTGTTCCGAGCATTTATATCCAACCATATTTTTTTACCCAGAAATGTTATGGGTGTATGGACGTCAACTTATGTGAAGTGGGTAATTTCAATGAGCTTTCTATAGGCAGTAAAACATCATTGCCCAAAAAATTGCTTGTCAGGGAAAAAAGGCAGGGGACCAGTTGTACACATGACCCATGACATTATGTTTTACCTGGTAACCATTTTCTGATAAGCAAAATTTGAGCATGTCTGTGAAAATGGTGACCTGGGCCCAATTTCATAGAGCTGCTTTATGTAGAAAACATTGCTTAAACATATTTTTCTTTTAATCAAAATAAGCAGGATACCATGCAGTCACAGATGGTACATGTGACATGGTTTTTTGGCTGGTAACCTTATTCTGGAAAGCATAGTTTTGTTGTGCTTAAGCTACTTTTTGTGCTTAAGCAGCTCGATTAAATTTGGCCCTGGCTTTAATTATACTAGACTAACAACTTAAAGGCTTACCGTTTATGTTTCCTTTTGTCCAAGTGCTAATCTCATAAAATTACTGCTGTCCTAATGATCAGAACAAGCAGGTGATGACAAATATTACTCATCAAATTGGATCGTCAAAATTCAAATGAGTAAGGGTATTAACCTTTTGATCTCATTGGCTTTAACTAAAAGCAGAGGTGACATCCTTTTGGTATTGATGTATCTTGAGTTGCTTCATGGCTTGCAATCATTACCAAACATATGTCAGTATTTCCTGGTACATACGTTGTACTACTCCCTCTTCAATATCCTCGGAAAAATCAATGAGATCAGATTTGTACATTTATAGGCACTGGACCCAGTAGTTAATTACTGTTGCTAATTGGCAGGGATGAACTATTGGAATGGTGGGTCTCATGAATTTGCTGTGTTCAGCTCTGGACTCTTAAAGGGCAAAATGTCTGAAGTAATACTTTATTTTGTTTTTTGATGCAATAATTGGTTTCCCTCTTGGTCTCACTGCCAAATGTGAATAGGAAATGACTTTTGAAAATTCAAATCCCTGGGAAACAGTTGTCAAAGTTTGACTCAAGTTTGCAGTTTTTAATTAGTACTAGCGGGAAATCCGCGCTGCGCGTGGGTGCCGCCAGTTGAGTTATTTATAGGGTGGTTAGTATACCTAAATATTTGTACTTGTGCATAATAATGTAGGTCTAATATCATTTTACCCTGGTCTCTATAAAGTGCACTGTCGACGACAATGATTTACACAATACACCAACTTGACAACAGTAAAGTCGCGATAATATCAGATGACATCAAGACATAAAGGTGTTATCCTGTGCTCCCTTGTGAAGGACTTACTGTTTGGTTTGGTCTGCTTGATACCAGGCCCATAAGGTTGGCTTATAAGTTTTTTTTCACAACCTAGGAATGATCCGTTCACCATATTTGTGTAAACAACACAATGCAAGAATATTGCTTGTTCCTTAAATACATAATTACATAATTGTCATTTAAAGCCTGAAGTTACATTTTTGTAAAAGAGACATATTGTGTCTTCCAAAAAGGAAAATCAATATTGTATTCTAAGGCCTATATCCCCTTCCTTTTAACCCTGTTCTCAGAAGGACCCAAGTGTGTTTCCACGGGGTTGACTGTTTAAACAAACAAATAAACAAACAACCCCAGCAAACAAACATAAATAATAAAGGAACAAAGTAACAATCATGTCAATAATCATTACTGAGAAAGGAAACACAACTGTCGGCCACAGGTGATGAAGGATACCATGAAAGCGTTCTGTTTATACATGTAGTATGATAACTTTACCATGTGTGTTCTTCTTACTGACATTATGTTGGGATATATATTCTTATTGTACAGTCTAACGAACCAATTAGACTTGGGCCCAATGTCGTAGGGCTGCTTAACCATAAAATTATGCTTACCAGAATAAGGTTACCAACCCAAATACCATGTAACATGTACCATCTGCGACTGGTATCCCCCACACTTTTGCTTAGCAGAATATTCTTAAGCAATATTTTCTGCTTAAGCACCTCTATGAAATTATGTCTTGACCCTACACAGAGTCGAGGGTGTCATTATTGGACCACCTACCAACGATAAGAACGGTAGTGTTAGTTCAGTAATCTTGAGACGGCAGGTTGGAATCTGACATCAGCTAGTTAAGTCTTGGCTTGTCAATAATGGTTGTGCAGACTGTACAATGTACTTGTTGTGGATGGTGGGAATAGTGTTGTAAATGGGCTTTTAAATGAACTGTTCTTCAAACCTCATTCATGATTAATCCCCCACAGCACAACATTCACACAAACCATGTGGTCAATAAATTTTGAATCCTCTATGCACATTTATTGGAAGGCGGCCAAGAATTCTCCACATAATTTCTTTTAAAACTACCATACATATACCTACCAGTATGTACGTTGTTTGAATCATACTGTGAAGAACTATTTTAGTTCAGTTTAACAGGAAGGAAGTCAACGTTTCCAGAAGTGTACAGGATGATTGCATTAGGTGTTTCTAGGGAGACCAACACACTTTAACCCTTGCAAAGCGTTCTACACTTCTACTGTATTCAAAACTTCAAAATAGACATGTCCAGGTACCCTCTGTGTCGTTTGATAGAATCTATACTGGCTCTATATTCTGATCCTTATCGAATAAATGTTATGAATAGTAACTGGAATGGGTTCCTGTGCGTTAACACCTGGAGTGGACTCTTATTTAGTGGTGTCTTGTAAAAGCTTACAACCCAAAGCTCTTCGTTTGTTTTCTCCATTCATAGTAGACAAATGGTTGAGGCTATGTTATGTACATGTACATTATGATAGATGTCGGTGTATGGGTAAAAATTACAAATAACATACATGTACATTGTTACTCATTGACCACAGAAATCAGGAACAGTATGGTTTACTTGACTTGTACTTCATGTTGACATTTAGTAAGAAAACAAATGGGACTTTGTAGCATTGTACCCTTACTCCTGGCATGCTTGGCAAGGACCTGTCCTAAGGCGCACCTAAGAATTGTGGGTAGTTACGATTTGGGGTAGTTATCATTTTAAACATGTTAGTAATTGAGGCTGCTGTACATGTCAACTGTCATAGTTTTGATTATGCTATTACCAAATGTACATATATGTACATGTAGCTGCAAAATTTTGTGGAATGTGAACCACATGATAAAAGCAATTGACAAAAACAATATCTTTCTTTTTGTAAACTTAGTAATCATTTTCCATATTTACAAGTACAGGGGTGAAGTACTTCATTTTGAACTTGTGGTTTCCTTATATTCCACAATCCTTCACACATTTATTTTGACTAAAACAAAAGGTGTTTTGTCTTTCTCATTGGCATTTGGGGAGCGGCGACCATTAAGGTTGAACTCTACTTTTATAGATCAACTATGAAGGGATTCATGTTACACTAGTTTCTCAATGGTTCAACAACCTACTTCATTTAAATGTGTTGGCCAAAGGGGTGTTGGGATGTCTTTTTAGCCTTGTCCAAGTCTTTGCGTAAGTGTACATATACACCCGCTTTGAATTTTTGCCACACTTCACGCTGCAGGAATAACACATGCACGAAGTACATATAAATGACTGTGTGGTCAAAGCGTGGTTTTTAACCCTGTACGGGTTTGTACTCAGTGTGCAATATGTACATGTGTAGACACTCCTCAGTGTTATGCGATGACTGACTGGAGTGAGGCGTGCTAGAACAGGGCTAGCTCATCTTCGGTTGCTCTTGGCAACTGCCTTGCACAAGGCTAGATGTCTCTTGGATACTAATTTCTCTTTTGTTTACTTGTTAAAGTATTGACACTAGACAGTGAGAAATGTGGATTTCCTGTCATGTGTTTCAGTTTACTGTGTGTGGACAAACTTATGAGCTCTTCATGTGGAGCCAGAACGGGCTGGCTTAATCCACGTTAGCAAAAAAAGTAGTCATCAACTGTGTCATTGTATCCAGATAAACTTTCAAGTTTAATCTCATCAACTCTCTATACACAACCTTTAATCTAGTGACCGATGGCCGAAAGACAACATCCCTTCTCTCCACGGTCCCAGGTGTCTTAAGCAATTTGATTAAATCGTATGAAGTGAGAGAACACATGATGTGACACATTGATCATCTGCATTGCTCTGTTCTAGTACGTACATAACTGACACTGTAAGCTTTGACTTTGAAAAGGTGATTGATACCGTAATACCCAAGCAATATTTCCTTGGGAAATGCATACATATTACATATAGCTTACTATATGAACATCTACTGTGAGTTTCATCTCAAGGAAAGATTAATTATAGCTACAAATATCCAGAGCACTTTCTTGTTACACATTAATGATATAAATAATAGCATTTTGTTTTGCCTCACACTGATAGACGATATCAAACTGTATGTCAGTGTAGGGCAAAACATAAGCATTGTTCTTTTCCCCAATGCTATAGTTGCATTTCAGGCCTGATTGCTTTATTCTTTAAAGGGAAAGGGCACCGAGATATTTTTTTCTTGATAAAGTGGCACCTCTATGAGGAAGTTGTCAATTGCTACTGAAACATTTCATGGGCACCAAGGCAATGGCCAGGGGCATGGAGGCAATTGCCTCCGTTGCCCAGGGGCATGGAGGGAACTGCCTCTCTCCATTGCCTCTGTGAAGTATCTGCAGGATGTCTACTCTATGTACGTGTACGTTGTAGAAGTAGAAATGGTTTGGAAAAAATTGCCGAAAGACACTGAAGTTGTAACATCTCTTTAAAGGTGAATCTGTGAACACACACTGTACATGTGTATCAGTGACGTTTGAACTTCACAAACTGACAGCAGCTTAGCTTGTCAAGATAATATGACCTTACATTTTTAAGACATGGCAAACGTGTACATGTACATGGTGTGAATTACATATACATGTACATATTTGCCTGAGCACTTTGTGCAGGACTTCCTGGTCATTGGCCTGAAGATTAAAAGTGTCTCTCCCCAAATGTCAACTTGATAGTTTGTCATTTAATATTCCATGTTTCATATATTATTAGACTGCGCAAGTCTTGTGTGTATTTGAACACTTAGATCTGTTTAAGGGTTGATTTTGATTCCTTCGTACATTAACTCATTGTACAATTTACATACATAAATGTGACAAAAAATCGAAGCCCAGAAAATGTTTGAACATGACACAATCTGCAGAGTCTTTTGATCTGTTACTGTTTCCTCTAGTAGTAGCTAGCTACTGAGTAATTGTAGCCATGTTAAAGTGATATTTTCCTCACCCATGGAAGCTGTAATTGTACACCTCCATTCATCACATGATATCAATACGTAATCATAAGCTAGCAAGATGCTTCAAAGCCATAGGTGATTATTGAGTGGATGGCATTTCACACTCATTCAGCTGAAGATGTTGCAAATAAATTTATTTGCTCTGCAACCTACATTTACAGTGTACATTGTACAGTAGTCACAAACTATGAAGAAAACAAAATTTCATCTTGCAACAAGAATCTGCTGGAGAGACATTTGGGTGCTATTAGTATTTTTTGTGCAAAGCAGCTCTCCGATGAGTTTTTCAGATTTTCTCCTTGAGGTCTACTCTTGCATTGCCTACATTGTACATGTATGGATTACAGCAAAGATTATTGTAGAGCTAGAAGGTTAACTAAGGTACATTGTGGGATTCTTTTTATGTTCTGAGGTTCTTCAAAGAATTACCAAACACAAAGTTTTCCCACGCACTCTAATATCTGCTGCTGATAAGTCATTTTCGTTTGTTGTTCCCAAGTTATGGAAAAGTCTTCCAGCATACCTGGACAAATCACTCAGAAGCATCACTTTTCAAGAAAGGGATTAAGTCCCACCTTTTCACACAATGATGTCCCTTTTTCTCCTGTGCTTGCTCTTTTGCTTTTTCGCTTTTCTCTTTTGTATTTTGAGTTTCATTACTGTAAACTGTTATGATATTAATGAAATCATCATCATTCGGTTGTTGCGCAGGCATCCACAAGTATTTCCCATGTTGCTCTATCTTGAGCTATGGCGATGATCATGTCTGGGGTTAACATCCCTTCTGTGTCTCCTATCAGTCTTTGGATGTAGCGTAGAAATGTTGTTGGTTTTATAGCGCCCTCATTGTTTCTTGCCATAGGATGGATGGAACAGGCAATATGGAGTGATATGAAATAACTGTATAGATGGTTCCCAATATGACGTATTTCGGCCATCTTCACGGGTAATTTGGAACACACCGCCGTGCGTTACGCGTGAGAACGGCATGCAGCACGCGCGCATTTCACAAAACTCATTGCACGATTAATTAGTGAGCAACGCGGCTGGTTAATATTTTGAGTGCATGACGTGCCTGCAAGCCAAAATGCAATTTGCCCGTAAAGATGGCATCCACTGGGAACCATCTATATAAATGTTATGTGTGTATGTGATCTATTCTTGCGCAGTGTTGGACATGGGGGACTTTATAGGAGAGTTCATATTACTCCAAAAGGAAAAACAAGTGGCTTTTTATAGTGTTCTTTTCTAGATCTACAGTTTTGGGCTGTTGAGTACAGCAAAAACACTTCATAAGGTTAATTAAACATATTTTTGTTTGTTATTAGCTTACTTGCAATGGAAAGAAACAATTACTCAGAGTATTAATCTAGATACAAGCGTATTTTTGTCTTAACAATGTTTCCCTCATGATTGATCCAGTAGGTTGATATACATCTTATTGTGATGGTTTTTTTTAAAGTTCCACAACAATAGGATGCGGAGGAAAGCAAACAGTACTCAAGAGTATTATCCAAGATATGTTTTTTTATCTTGTTTTTTTTGCTCAAAGTTGTTGGGCTAATAAATAAAGGTAATAATAATAATAATTATGTTAAAAATAATAATAATAATATGAATAATAATAATTTTAATAGTAATAACATTAATAATAATAATAACTAGTTCTCATATAGCCCATTCCATAACAATGTCCAATGCACTTTACATTAGTGCCCTGGTCATTGGGCCAATAATATTCCTGTAATCCTTCTCAGCTCCCTGGGGAGTACACAGCCCTGGGCTGCCGTGGCACTCCGGAGCCTTTTTCAAACACAATATCAACCTCTACCCTCACAGGTACCCATTTATACCTCAGGGTGAATACAGACGGTTAACAAAGATACTTTTTTTGGTGATGTTCTTTTGCAGCTCTTCAGTGTTGGTCTGTGGAGGACAGCGCCATCGGTTATGATACCACCCTGCAAGCTGCTGCAGCTGCTGATGTCAACAAGGTTGGCCTTGGTAAGTACATGGAAATCAATTAATAGACCATTGGGTACATGTACAGTTCGGACTTCATTGAGTACACATTCATGTATCTGTACAGAATCGACTTGTGAAAATTTCTTCAAAGTGGTTGCTTATACAAGCAGCAGATAATTTTTGTTGTTATTTTTTTAATTGAATTGTTGTCTTGAAAATCCAAAGCTGAAAGAAATGGTGGCCTACTCTTGGAAAAGGAGATTAAATAAAACATTTCTGGCAAATTAGAGAAGAGTATCAGAATTGAGTTAGAGACATGTCCAATGATACCCAGCATTGGAGTTGCAAATATCACTTCGACTGAGGGTGCCAAGTTGTTAATGTGTTAAACAGACTTTTTACGGCCAACTTACTATTAAAATTAAAGTGAGCCTTTTAAAATACAACATTTTGTAGCCATGTGCAAGGTCAAAATGCAACTTCTAAATTTTGTTTGAGACAATATAACATGCTCTTTTAAATTTTGTTCACTGGAATCAATTTATTTTCAAGGTAAAATCGGCTTGAGCAAGGATCATAAATCTTTAAACGAATCATTGCTCAAGACATTGCTCAAATTTGTTGAATTTTGGATAATGGCAAGGATTGAAGATTTGTTATTAATATAAATTTATTTTTTTGACTTGCAGTTCACAGGAGTCTTTCCCAATGTAGCAGCAATCTTGGTTTAGTGGTCTTAATCAATCCAACGTCTACTGAAGTTACTACTGAACTGCGCAGTCTTCTCATCCACACTGCATCCAACAAGCATCTGATCTATGGCGGCCATTGGCTTCAAGGGAATGGCGACTGGGTTCTTCACAATGATACTTTCACACTGAAGGACGTAGCTGACGTCTTCAACGAGCCGGATGTAGATGCTGCTGTCTTAAAAGCCTCCCAGGAGGAGCGGCAGACGCTAGTTGTGTCTGGCTGCCACTGGCCGACGGCTTCCGTCACTAAACAGTCATTCACTAAAAGCCTAAATCTTACCATCAACCCCCAGGAGGTGAAGAATGAAAGTGCTGGTATATCCCTAATCATGCAGACCATACGCACTAACGTGGTGATCCCATCATCCTTTGAGCTCCTGGAACCACCCACCATGGGAGTGGGCGTCAAGTGTAAAATCACCAAGCCTACTGTGCTCATATTTCCAGCTGGCAAAGGAGACTGTGCCTTCTTCGCCGTCACTGACTTTAGTATTTTTCTTGGTGGAGGCTACTGCACCAAGAGCTGCTTCTGGAAATTTGCCAAGCACCTGCATAGAATTGATGCCATCATGGCCCCGCACATGCAGCCAGATTCTCTGATGGGTTTCAACAGTCTCTTGAAGAGGAAGATTGCTGAGCAACAGCTCGTTGAGCCGGAGAAAGGATCACCGGAGTATGAGGAGTGGTTGATCAAGTGCAACTCACCAGAGGTTGGGGTGGTTTTTCTTAACGCACCAGAGAACAAGAAATCACCAGAGAGCCTGGAACTGAAGACCATAAGTGAAGGTAATCTTACACAGCAGCTGCTTCAAGAGCTAGACATCAAACCCTTCTCCTGCACCGCTAATGTAGGCAAGGTAATTGAACCGGTCACACTTTATCAGAAGGTTGGTATTGGCCGTCTTGATATGTTCATCTTAACACCTGTTCATGATAGTAAAGAATTGAAAGATTTCATGCAGCAATGGAGTGGTAATAAGGCATTCTCAAAGGTTAAAACAGGCATGAAGGTTAATGGGAAAGAAAGTGAATGTCTAAGTTCAAGTGCTGTTTCTATCTGTGCTTTGATTGTCTGGCAGCCAGCCAACCAACACGAAGAAATTGTCAAAGTGTTGTTTCCTGGTAATGCTCCTCAGAGCAAAATTCTTGAAGGTCTTGACAGGCTGAAGCATCTGGAATATCTTAAACACCCTGATGTCACTGCAGCTAAGCTAAGCAAGGGAGGCTCACAGCTGAAGAAAAAGCCAACACGTGTTTCACCAGGAAAATCCTCAGCGAAAGCAAATGGGCCTTTATCTAGTGTCAACTCAAAGGCTGTAGTCACTTCCAACAACCAAGCACCCTGTACTGATGGAGTACATTGCAACACGCCCCCTCCTTGCACTGATGGAGTACACTGCAACACGCCCCCTCCTTGCACTGATGGAGTACACTGCAACACGCCCCCTCCTTGTACTGATGGAGTACACTGCAACACGCCCCCTCCTTGCACTGATGGAGTACACTGCAACACGCCCCCTCCTTGCACTGATGGAGTACACTGCAACACGCCCCCTCCTTGTACTGATGGAATTCATTGCAACACGCCCCCTCCTTGTACTGACGGAATTCACTGCAACACGCCCCCTCCTTGCACTGATGGAGTACACTGCAACACGCCCCCTCCTTGTACTGATGGAATTCATTGCAACACGCCCCCTCCTTGTACTGATGGAGTACATTGTGGGACCCCGCCCCCAGATGCTCAAAGAGAATGCACAGATGGAATTCACTGTAACACACCCCCTCCTTGCACAGACGGAAAGCATTGTGGGACTCCGCCCCCAAATGCCCAGGGAGAATGCACGGACGGATTTCACTGCAACACGCCCCCACCAGACAATCGTTGTACTGACGGTGAACATTGTGGAACTCCGCCTCCAGAAGACTGCTATGCAGAAGATGCATGTGGCAACTTTAAACCAATCGAGCCATACAAGTGCACTGATGGTGTCAACTGCAACACTCCGCCCCCTGAAGATGGTGATGTGTGTGGGGATGGCTACAACTGTAACACACCACCACCAGATGAGGACGGAGCAATGGACACACAGCAGTCACCAGTTGATAATGAACCAATGGCTACAGTACAAGGGGATATCTGTGGGAATCTCATGGACAGAAACTTACCAGAGAGTCAACAGGATATGAGTGCATTCACTTTTAGTGGAGCTTCTGCTTTCTGCAAGCCTTCAGATACTTCTGGGTTTGGTGAGGCTGAGGTGAGAAGTTCAAATGGGAGAATGACATCTGGAGAAATTTCGCCAAGTGATCAAGTTGAGTATGGGGATGACTCTTCCAACAATGGCTCTCCTGTTTTTGCTGTAGACACAGCAACAAAGGCACAAGCACCTGTGAAAGCAGACTTTGGTGATTATGCAGAGGAAGACCATGGTGCAGCAGCTGCCACACCGGATGATTTGGCACTAACACAGGAAGATACAAAGGACCAATATGATGATAGTGAATCACCTCTTAGTGACAATCAAGGTGAAATACAAGGAGCCTTTGATGATGAGACGCCTTCGCCTAATGATGGTCCACATCCATGGGAACCACGAATTGAGTTTTCTTCTCCAGATCAAGAGCCTGAAGATAACTACCTGCTTGAAGAATCGCGTCCTGAAGCAGAGGCTCATGAAAGCCAGCATGAACAAGAATCCTTTGATGATTTACAGATTCCACCCCCTGTTATCCCAGACGATAACCAGAATGTGGAACAAGGAGTTCAACTTCAGCAGCACGAAGAAATAGCAGATGATGATGAGGATACATCTGAAGCATCTCAAGCATCAGAGATAGAAGTCAAACCTAGTCTAGAAGCTCCGCAGGAATTTGAAATGAGATATGATGAACAGTCACCAGTCCCACAGCCTGAGCAAGTGTACAGTGAAGATATTGAAGAGGCAGATCAGGAAGAAGTTCAAGATGAGGAGAAGAATGACACAGAAACTGATATCAGAGATCAAGAAAGTTTGGGTGAGGTAGAGGCAACTCCTGAAGAGGGACCATTAGAGCAAGGTTTTCCAGAGGATCCATACGCTCAGGATGTCATACAACCAGATTTCCAAGAGATGGCCAATCAAGAAGTCATCATTGATACCAAAGATGAACCCCTTGAAGCAGAAATCAGAGGAGGGCCAATGTTTGAAATACCCTCTACTGAAGGACAGGTTGATGATGTCGAAGAAGAAATGGAAATAGAAAACCAAGAAGATGGTGAATCTCCAGCGCCAGAAGAGGATCAAGTTTTAGATCAAGTGGTGCCGGAACAAGAAGAAGAGGTTGCCATGGCATCCGAAGAGCCAATAATGGAAGCATGGAGCCATGGGGAAAATCAGGAAATTAACCAAAATTTTATGGCATTTGGTGAAATTCCACCACCAATGGATCATTTTAGCCAAGATCTTGAAAAGATGAATCAAGAGCCTGAACAGCTGGATCAAGAGCCTGAACAGCTGAACCTAGAGCCTGAAGGAAATTCTGATAACAACAGACAAACCAACCCAGATGAGTGCATTCCTGGATCAGGGGAAGTGTATGAAGATCAGCCAGAAGCATACACAAGCATTGTTGTTACTGAAACAGAAACAGAAGAAGTAATTCGTTATGGAGGAGATCATCTTGAAGAAGATGTTTCTCAAGAGTATGGGGTTGAGAATAGCATGCAAGAAGCAGGATACACTGAACAATACCAAAATCAGCCTGATGTAGTCCAAACAGAACCAGAAGAAACACCAGCAGAACCAGATCCTGAAACTGTGGAACAGTCTCCTGTTGCAGCACAAGAATTTTCAAGTTCATACATACCTGAACCAGTATCAGAACCAGAAGCTTTTGCCCAGCCATCTCCAGAGCCTGAAATGGTACCTGAGCCTGTTCCAGATGTCACCAAAGATGAAGAGCAAGTGCAAGAGCAGACTTCACTGTCTGAACCTCTCGTTGATTCACTCTCAGAGCCTCTTTCAGATAGGGAACCAGATTCCCTTTCTGAACCTCTCATTGACCAACCTATGGACCCCATCCCAGAACCAGTGGCAGAACCAGAACAAGAACAAGAACCAGAACCAGTGGCAGAACCAGAACCAGAACCAGAACCAAAACAAGACTCAGAACCAGTGGTAGAACCAGAACCAGTGGTAGAACCAGAACCAGTGGTAGAACCAGAACCAGTGGTAGAACCAGAACCAGTGGTAGAACCAGAACCAGTGGTAGAACCAGAACCAGTGGTAGAACCAGAACCAGTGGTAGAACCAGAACCAGTGGTAGAACCAGAACCAGTGGTAGAACCAGAACCAGTAGTAGAACCTGAACCAGTGGTAGAACCAGAACCAGAACAAGAACCAGAACTAGAACCAGAACCAGTGGCAGAACAAGAACCAGAACCAGTGGCAGAACCAGAACCAGAGCCAGACTATGATATAACTCCTGAACCTAACCAAGAACCAGCTGATTTGATGTTTGAATCTCCAGCACCAGTTGAGGAGCCTGCTGAGATAATCTTTGAACCGTCTGCAGATGTCCATGAACCTGTTGAGATAATCTTGGAACCTACAATACCTGCACAGGAACCTCCTGAGGTGATATTGGAACCTCCAGAATCAGTTGAAGATCCTTCTCAGCAAATCTCAGAACAACAGTTGTCTGTTGAAGAGCCTGCTGCACCTGTCGTTGATTCTCCTGAGCCTGTGTTTGAACCCATGGAGCCTTCCATAACAGTCCCCTCACAGCCCAGTCCTGACTTTGAATCTAGTCAAGAGCCAACTCAAAGTCCAGTACCAGCGGTTGATATTGTATCTGCAACCCAGGAGACTGTTGCATGTAAACCAGAGTTAAAGCAGAGTACAGTTTCAGATATTTCAGCAAAGGCTGCGACATCTGTTACAACAAAAACGACCACTAAAAAATCAACAACATCAGCTACCAAGAAGCCAGGAGAGAAGGCCAAGAAAGAGATCAAGAGCACAAAGAGCACCACAAAAACAACAAAAGATACCAAGAGCACTACTAAAGATGCTAAGAGCTCCACTAAGACCAAAGTGAGTACAGTTACAGAAAAGAAACATACCACAAAGACACAAACAACGGCAATGAAAAAGCCTGATACAGAGAAGACAACACCCACTGCCAAAAAACGAGTGACAAGCACAGAGCAGAAAACGACTGCAGAGAAGAAAGTTCCTGAAAGAAAACCACTCGAGAAGAAGTCTCCGACTGAGAAGAGGACAATGACAGCGGAGAAGAAGCCAAGCAGATCTCTAACCCCAAAATCATCCACAGGACCTGCGAGGCCACAAGGTTTAAATGGAGACAAGACTCCTGTCAGGCCATGGGAAAGGCAGACTGCTGCTTCTGCTTCCAGGAGCAGTAGTAGCAACAGCAGAACCAAAACTAATGGCAGTGGAGATACCAAGCCAGCACCAACGAAGAAACCAACTCCCAGTAAGCTCACCAGTTCCAAGACCACTCCAAAGGCTGCTCCTCAAAGGCCAACAGGTTCAAAGACTCCAGGAAATGGCAAAAAAACTGCAGAATCTGCCAAGAAGGAATCAGACAGATTTTCAAGGTCTGCTCCATCCAAAACGGGTGATGGAAAGAAACCAGACAGCACTAAGAGACCAACTTCTGCTAAGACAACGAGTGCGGCAGCCAAAACACCAGTAATACCAGTTAGTGGGCCTCCAGTGTACGTGGATCTCACCTATATTCCAAATCATGCAAGTGAAGATTCAGTTAACCTGGAGTTTTTCAGGCGAATCCGCGCCAAAAATTATGTCATCAGTGCAAATGACAAGGGTCGCAACCAGCCAAGTATGACTGTCCTGGATGCTCTACTTGAAGGCAAAGCTAAGTGGGAGGAGCCAGAAGCAGAGGTCACGGTCATCCCGACGTATGATATCAATACCCTACAGGAGTGGGAGCATAAAAATCTGACAGAGCTGACCAATTCCAAGATCACCATCTCACAGCCAGCTAGTCGCAGCGTTGTTCAAATGAAAGATGAAAACTTCTTCATGTACAAGGTGGAGTTTTGATGTAACTTCAGCTTTAAAGATACCCCAAAATTATAAAGCAGCTTCCATGACATCTCTTTTATCTGATAGAACTTGATGTACATGTACAAAAACTTACAAACTAGTAGTATCAAACATGATCAATACATTGCAATTACTTTAGCATGAAATCTTTCCTTTCTTTTCCTTCAATCTTAAAGTCAACTTTTATTATGAACAATTATAAAAAATAAAAAAAACCTGCGTATCAGGTTTGCTTATGCGTGGTTTTGTACAAGATGCTGAATCTACACATAAATGCATAGATTTAAAAAAAAGACTAAAAATTCTTGCAAAAAAAATTGTGTACTTAAGTAAATGCCACATAGATGTAGTTTTTAGTTCAGTTGTTACTGGTCCTTGTTTGACTGTAAGCTGGAAATAATTTGTTGATTGTGTTAAAGTTTAATAAATGTATAACAACTCAAAATGAAATGATTTCATGACGCAATGTTTAACTCAAAGAAATACATACGCATATAGAATTACTTGCCATGAATTATACAAAGCTACATGTATGCTCTTGTTTTTATGAGAAGCTTGTTTTTCTAGACAACGTACATGTAATAACAACTGTAAATACCATTTGCAATCATAATATTTTTGGCTAAGAAGTTGGTATTTTTAACTGCTTAAAGTGGTTGTAGCTGTGTTAGGCCAACCTCTTGTTTAGGGTTAATGACAGCCATGTCTGCAAATTATCTTAAATGTTTACATGTAGCTGTAATGTATGTACCTATGTTCTGAGCTGGCTTAAAAGAGTTATGGCTCACGTATTCTAATTAAGTAATAGAACCTGAACTTCATATTGCAGTCTACCATTTTTTGATTCCGGATCATGATTGGTTGTTAATGTAGCAAGTGTCAAAAGTTCAAATGCCAACGAACCAATCAGTTCAAATTTCATATGAAAAACTAACAGTGACAAGTACTTAAAGGTCATAATCTAGTGATACGTGTAGATCACATTTTCACTTTGTTTCATTTGGGTCTTGTGCTTTGGCTTTTATCTCAAAAAGTTCCACAATATTGTTTGGCTACAATTGAGACAGATTTTTTTGGATAGATCCCTTGACTTCAAATAATAGTGATGTTATAATGGGTTTGAGACATGACACACATGTTCAGAAATATTTTAAAAGGTTAAAATATCTTTAAAAAAAAACCCAGACAGGCATGGCCTGTCTTAAATTTTGAGGAAGTATTCAATTATGTCAATACATTCCTAGATAAGCTCCACATCGATTGATATTTTTTTTTAAAAACAAAAGCGGGTTTGAATTTAGCATAACCAGTCAATGGAAGAAATAAAATACCAATAAAATGAGATGCATGAAAGCTTCTTGAGTGCAATCGTAAAAGTTTAGCCGGCAAGACAATGAAACACAGCGCTATAAAATCAAAAGAATAAATAAATATAGCCTCGTATGGAACATTCGAGACCAGTGCTTTTTGCACTCTATACTCAGAAAGTAAACCTGCAATTGTAATAGTTTTAGCTAATTGTTTTTTAGATATTATTTTTATTGTGCAATAACTTTTGCCTGCATATAATCGCTTGCAAACAATGACTGCTTAAAATGAAGAAAAAGTCTTTTAAAATAGACAAAGCTTTAAAATCTTCTCTTTAAAAACAAAAAAAAATTAAAAACACACAAGAAAAATTAAATTTGAAACAATTAATGTTACGTATGTGCATGTATGTGCTTGATATTGATCATATTGTAGATATAGTGCTAGTATAAAACGTTATGCAATGTCTATTTCATGTGCCTTTCACAAATGTATATGTTTTATCATCAGCCCAAGTGATGTTTAATACATTTCTGTTGTATTTTGAATAAGAAAAATGCCTAAGATACCAAAGTTTGTGTATGATTTTAACATTGTGCAAATGTGATATCAATACCATAAAAAAAAAACCATACAGGGTTTATCGCAAGTATCAAGGTGACTTGTCGAGAAGTAATTCTATTATCCTTTTTTTGTTATGTCCACGTTTGTTTATGTTTTGAGTATATGTGGAATGGAATGTTAGGGCTATTTAAACCACAAGTTTAATTCAATTGTTTTGTAACCTGAATCACAAGAGGATATTCCTGAATAGTCTAGTTTTCCTATGAAGTGCAAATGTAAGAGTTTCCGTGTAATTATTTGTCAGTTGTGCATGATTTCTGTTTCAGTACTGTGTAAAGTGTTATTAAAAAATACAAAAATAGAAAGAATTTAGACAGTAAGGAATAATCAGATAATGGGTGAGCCAAAGAGAAAGTACCCAAAACGCAGGTTTTTATCCAAGAGTACATTTACATGTGTACCTGCTTTTGATTCTTGAACCAAAAGAAATAAAAACAATGTGTACTTTTGGTTTAAAAATGTAGAAATAAGACAAAAGTTGTAACCTTTAAGTTATAAAATGGTTGTTAAAAAAAAACAAAAAAAAACAAAAACAAAAACAAAAAAAGCAGTAAATGTAATCCTGTCATGGAGTTGTTAATGAAAGTAAAGTATTTGTAGTTATTAGATTGGTGCAGGCTTAGAACTTCCTTCATGAGAAGGCAATGCCATTTTCAGAGACTGTGGTTCCTCATTGAAAATCCGAGCCTGCCCATATATTATTAGCGTGCTAGTAGTTTAAATGTATTGTGTAGTATTGTTATGTGCATGAGTTGCTTATCTGATTAGAACAATAATTGCATAGTTTTAAATATGCACGTCATTTTATCTAATCCATATATCCAATGGATATCCTTTCCTTACAAGGTACAAATCTTTCATGTACATGTATATATAAACGAATTACCAACCAGATGCCAATACGTAGATATAAGTTGTCACAAAGTTTGTAGGCCATTTGTAAATGTAATGTGAAAAAATGCTATTGCTCAAGTTTAGATCAGAGCAGTGTCATGTAATTCTTCACAGGATCACTTACCATTGAGACTGCAGTTAAACCCTGATTTGCTTTTCACTGTATTAACTAGTATATTAGGCTGTGTATGAATTAATGGCTTCGGCTGTGGCTACGGCTGAATCGCTGAAAAAGTCCTATTCTTCAACATTGTCATTGCAGCCAATGATCATAGCCGTAGCCAAAGTCGCTTGATTCTGACATGCCCAGTAAGATTGCTCTTGTATTGGATGTATCACCTATTACCAACAAGTTTTTACCGCCACTAACTTCAAAGTGTTAACCTAATCTTACATTTGGAAACTGAATATGCTTATTTGACAGTTCGTCTATATTCAAGCCACGTAAACTTCAGCAACAAAAGGTAACTGCACTAGAAACCAGCCCTTAAATAACGATTTAAAACCCGCTGTACAAATTTTGCACTTTAACTAAAAAATTAATCCTGCTTAAGTAATGTATATGAAAGACAATATTTATAGAAAAATAATCCACTAGCTCTCTTAAATGTCAGCAATATCCGTCAATAATCACTAAATCAATTACTGAAGGATAACAACATTTCCTCGCTTGTAAAGAAAACAAAATTGGGATCAACATCGGAAGAGCAAGAGGCGCAGTTGAACTGTCATGAGTAACTTTGATGGACAATGTTGTTTGTATATCGCTGACTAAATAGTTCAAAATTCTCAGAACAGAATCGTACTGAATGTCGGACGATTTCCTTACGTGATGATTCTTGTTTTTTTCATACTCTCTGAGACTACTCCTCCGACTGACTGGAGAATCCATGGAGGGGCAGCTTTGCATATTCATAGGTCCCTCCCAAAGGGCAGGGGGACGGGGGTACTTAATATGTGTTTGCCATGTATATTATTATCTGTGGTAAAATGAGCTGTAGGTAACACTATACAGCATTCATAAGTGAATGTTGTGTACAGGCAGGGTGGCAATCCTTGCATCATGTCAGGCCAGCCACTTTGCATCTCATTTGTCTGGGATGAAGTGACATTCTCAGCATTTGATTAGCATAAGTAGCTCATTGGGAAGTGGAACGGACATTCAAGGGAGGTAGTTTTGATTTCCCTTACTTGATGTGAAATACTCTACACTTAGACAAACATTGTTTCATGAGTCTCAACCTACATAGGAAACAAAACTGTATGAACCTTTTTCGGCAAATGAAAAACTGAAATGACTGATCTGAAAAATTTAATTTCTAAGTCTAATAGTCAATCAGTAAATAACATACTGCTAGCACAATCTGTATATTTGAATTAAAAGGAGCAAAATACATCTTGTAACAGGTGTCATCACTATATCTCGGCTAGGTTGTATCTAATGTGTGGTAGGTTTCTATGGTAACCCAGCTGTTTCAATTAACCTGCAGAAACCATGGCACCCGTAGGTAACACATATGTACATGTATATAGACATCTTCTTGCAGGTTGAATAGGCTGATGTACATTTTTTGCAGCTTTCGTAGAAAACATTGTTGGCGTTTGAAAAAAGAAAATGTTTTTGCTCACCAGCAAGAGTGTGTTTATATCTGCCGAAGAATGGAGATCAGACAATAGCCTGTTAATGTAGTTAAAGTACATAATCATAGAGAACGGACCCATAATTATCTGCCAGAGTAGCATAATATGATGGAGGTTTCACTGTTACTGGTAAACATTGCTGTTCAGTCTGTTGGTAGCAGTCTGACAATCTTATTTATTAGTGAATCGTTGTCAAGTTATTTTGTCATAGTGCACAATGGGAAAAACTTCCTTTAAAGACAAAGAATATTGAATAGATGTTAAATGTGATATGCAATTGTGAGATATTTCAAGATCAGTTTTGAAAGTTTCTCTCAACATATTGTGACTGATTTTCAGAAGAGAAACTAAACTAATTATACAGGAAATAAGGGTAAATGATAAGTGTTATACTGTAATGGGTTTGGGATAATGGTGTAACTGTTATCAGAATTGACTGAAGAATACAAAATGTGTTGTCAACCAGGTCCTAGCATGACCATTGATGGTCATTTTTACCTCTGTAGCTCATTACTCAGTATCAAATCCTGATGTACATGTCAGAGTAGGCTTTGAAGGTATACCTAGGTTACATGTGTTATGTCTGATATCCAGTTCATACTTCGTACAAATATGTGACATGAAAAACAGCCAGCTCGGGCGAATACTTTGCCACAAACCAATTTGCATTCCTGTGTGCATTAGATTTCTTCAACATGTAGAGTTGAGAGCAAAGCTTTGCTTCTTGTACATGAAACCAATAGTTGGTTTGTTCATTTAGTCAAACAGATGATGCCTGGAAAAAGTTGGAATACAATGCCAAAGACTGTTGTAGCAGACTAGCATCTGAATCTTTGAGATTTCTGGTAGTATAAAGTATACAAAGATAGGGGTAGAACTTATGAGGATGTGATTATAATATGCAATATTTGATAACAGATCAATTTGAGGTATATATATTTTTTTCTTGTACTGGTTTATGATTGTGACAGATAAATGGCGGCAGTGTTAGGGATAGATAACTGTGTAGTCGATAACCGCTGTGAGAAGCATTTTGGGATTCATCGCTGGTTTGAAGTCTGGCAAACTATTCCAGTAGACTTGTTTGGTAATTCTCATTATTAGTTTGGGGTGAATGTTAATTGATTGTGCTTACAAAGCTGAACTTGGAATGAAGGATGCTCAGTCGATCGATCATTCATTGCGAGGCATAATCATGTTGTGATAATGTGTAGCTATGTATTAATTACATACATGCATATTGCCCGGAGCAGGATATGCATGTTTTCCTTGCCAAGCGAGACACATGTCGGATATTTGCGTGTCATCAAGATTGGTTCAGGGGTGTTTCAGCAGTCTATAGACACTGACGCAGGGTGGGAGAGGCTATTAGTCCCTTGCACCGCATTTGATGTGCGTCTTAGTAGCCAGTCATAATTATTTTTAGTTTTTTAGTTTTATTTTTGTTTATTTCTAAGTTTGAAGTTCCAATGTGAGATGTTTAGGCTCGGCGCCTAAAACTCTTTTTTTAAACCGGAGATAAAAAAGAACACCACTGGGATTAAGTGATGACTTGATCCCCTGGATCTCACTGCGGCTGCACCTCATGGTGTCAATCTCCTAAAGACCTGGAGCTCAGCCTCTTTCTGCCACACATGTACATTGTACATGTTGGTAATTTCTGTAGAGGCCGGGCTCAGTCGATTAGCATAACAATATGAGCTGTACTTAATTCACTTCCTCGTTACTTCAGATTTTGTGTTGACATTAGCATGAAACTAAAAGTTCTGGAAGAGTTGCCTTTTTTAAGCTTTCTTGTAATAATAGAGTTGAATTTACAGAATATTGCGGAATCGTTTAGATTATTTTGTTATACTCCTGCATTTGCGATTCTCTTTAATGTGACCAGTTTATAGTTAACTACATTGGAGTATGTCTTTTAGATTTTTACTGCTTTGTGTCTTGCCAGGTTAGATAGAAAATGTTACACTTCCTCTTGTTTGCTTTGCCAAAAAATTAATTTTCATGCAATAAGTCAAAACTTGTACATATTTTGTTCAGTTATGGAGAGAAAATTGTTTATAATTTGTTACATTTTTGTATTGAAGCTTTTATTTATTTTTACTTTTTGCATCTCTTTTAAAGTACAACAAAATAATTTAGTTTTTCTTGCCATGTTGGAGTGCACAATGCAGAATTATAAATATAATCACTAATAGTTTGTAGCCCCAAAGGTTTTAGGGTTGACGTTAATTGACATGATGAGTAGTGTATGTTGATGGCTTTTTGGGCCGGCCATCTTAAAAACATTTAGCAACAGCTCAAATAGCTTCTGCTTATGAACGGCTGAGTGCACTGCTTAAACCCTATTGCAACATTTCTGACACAGATGGTAACACTTACAGTAAGGTGTAGGTTTCAGACGATAATTGATGTTACTACATCAAATGTTAATCACTTCCGTTGAGATGGTATTTTCCATCAGGGTAGAACTTAAAAGCCATTTTCCTGATTGTAGAAATCATGTGCATGACAGAACCAATATAATTAGAAGGTTACTATTCAGTTTGAAAGGAAATCAGCCCTTCATTATAAAAAATGTGTCAGATGAAGGACTGGTTTGATAGAAGTTCCATAGTAATGAAGCAAACACTGCACTGTAATAATTTGGTTGAAATAATTGGGATATATGTTTAGCACAATTTGCTCAAAGCAACAATCCCACTATCTGGAACTTACTGATTCCAATCCAATTATTACTACCAAAAGTACTATTTGTTGTTCACCCCAAATGTTTATGAATCTTTTATCTATGGTGTAAACTTAAGTTTAACTATAATCCATACCCTTGCTATTGCAAGAGCATTTATCGTTAACACTTAATAAATCTTTCAAAATATTCTAGAGATTTTACGATTTGTCAAAAAAAGAAGCTTTTCAAATGCTGATATTTATAATGGCTTTGTATGGCCAATGTCAAGGTAGCGTATCCAAAATGCTTGGCTGTAGACAGAAGCATTAAATTGAAGCAAACAATCAAATCTATCCCCGTCTTTGTAATTCCAAGTTCTGGTTGTATAATTTTGACCTTCGGGAAGAGTGAAATGCTTTGTCATTAATGCATTGATAATTTGCAGCTTTTTAGTAATGTATAATTACATACTTTTTTTCACGGACATCATTCTAGTCAGGCTTGGCTGTTTCCCTGTGCTGACCTTGATTGTGTGAAGTAAAAGAAACACATGTTGTCACTAATTGCTTTGGTAGTGAAGATACATTAATGGAAGCAATCTACTCTCCTGGTAATGAAAACAATTCACACTTAATCAGTCTTTAACAACTACAAATCAAACATGGTAGGCATAGTCTTATGTTTGACCTTTATCATGATGTGGCCATCTTTGTCATGTTCCCTGACTACACAGTTACATTTTTCTTTCAGTTTATATGAGAGAGAACCAGACTAGTTTTGTCTTTAAGTCTGCATTTGGTTATGTTGCATTGAATGGAAGCTGTAAGCGAGATCGCAGCACTATGAAAAAATGTCCTTTGTTCGGGTATAAATGGCGGTAGTTGTGTGGGCGTGTCTCTTTGCCAGCTGTGTGGGCGTGTCTCTTTGCCAGCTGTGTGGGCGTGTCTCTTTGCCAGCTGTGTGGGCGTGTCACTTTTCCCAAGAAAAAATTAAGAATGCTATGAAATCGAAACGGAAAACCATAGTAAAGTTAACCTCATGCTAAAAGTCAGCATGTCATTACTATAAGAAATAACCTTATGTTTCTCATGACAGGTGATGCTAATTTTGAAATAGATAGCGAGAATGCTCTGCCAAAATAAACAAGAGGCACTTGTAAACTGTGCAAAGGCCATTTTCATTGCTGACATATGTTGCCTTTCTACAAGGAAGTCAGTTGTTTATGTTTAAGTTGGCGGTGTTATGTTGATAATGTTAATAGTTTTATCTGCTGTGGAAACAAGTGTTTCACTCTTTGAGTAAAGCTCAGTTGAGGTCCTATTAACCTATTTTTTCAAAAAATCAATCAAATTATTGTATATGTACATCTTGTCATGGAACTAAATGCCAGCTTGATTTTGCCCTGCGTATTTATGTGCGTTGTTTTTTTCCAACATGGTTGACACACCAGATATTATGCACTGTTTTTCAAGAAGCAATGGTAGAAATTCAATATGGATACATTCAGGGTAAATTCAAGATGGCGTATATTACCTTAGAAAGCAAGTATTTTTGCTATTTGTTCTTACTTATTGAATCAACACAGCCTATAAAAGAAAGTAATGTATGAATTTTATTCATTCTTTATACCAGCCCGTCACAAAACATCATCATGTCTTGCCGAGCATAAGGAATAATTTTTGTCTTATTCCATGGTCTGAACCCGGAGTGAAAAACTGATCAATAAGCAGTTTTACAATGCGACTGGGTGTGCACAAAATATTGAACGCAAATAACTGATTCACAAAATTGTGCATGTTCCATGTACTTATTCAGTCATACATAAAGGCTTCACTGAGTTTCTGCATGGTTGTTTTCTTTTTTGTAGTCCTTTACCTAGAGAGGCTTTAAAGCCTTGTTTGGGGCGAACTGACATTAAATAAAAAAATGTAAAAACAAAATACATAGCTCGTTGCGCTATGTGATTTTTCCCTGTGTACTGGGACATGTAGCACTATTATTGCAAATAGTAACACAAGCGTTTAAGAAAACTCTGATGATCTTGTAGGATGCAGTGAGGATAATTTCCGCATTTGAACCCAGTCATTTTAATTTGATGTGAGAACAACTCTGAGGTAAAAACCTTTGTTAATATAAGTGCTTATAGTTCTAAAGCCTGTATTGTATAATTAATGGTTTACTTTGAACCTGAATGAGTCTTTGTGTGTGCTTATAATTGCTTATGTAGCATGTCAACCAATGTAAAAGCACATTGCATGGCAGAATAAAGTTAAAAATGCAACATTGTATTTGCTTAATTATCCACAGTGGAGTGAGTTTGTTCTGTGTTTATCCGATATTTCCAGAGATGGGAAATTTTAAACTTTGTTATGTCTGCCTGGTGGAAAAAACTGTCGTTTCTTCAGACATAAATAAATCCTGTTCATTGAGCTACTTCTTTCTCTAGCATTGATGATACTGTTCCCAAAAGTGCCTTGAAATCTACAACTTCAGGAGCAACACAAAGATGGAATATTTGTCATTTATTCAATATTAACAATTGCCATCAACGTGCCTCCTAAAAATTGGATCCTGTTTCAGACCTCGATGGTCGAGGGGAAGGCCCATCAGTGCCTTTTGTTTATTTAAAATGTAGCACGAGACCAATTGCCAACCTAAAGTTAGTTGAGTGACAGTGTGGTGGAGAGAGTTTGGTCATCCCTAACCCACAATCCTACTATGGCGTCTGTAGTCGACAACAAAATGAGTGTTTCTTAGGAATGCGCTGTGGTAAATTACCAAGTTGGGCTGTACCTCAAACAATTGGCGAATATTGCAGTGTCACATGTTTTAGATCATTTAATAGACCCTTGCACATGATGTCACAAGCTGAATCAGCTTTCATATCCCCTGTGCAGGTTGTGAGTAAAGGGACTAGACTATCTACCCTTCCAGCCTGAGATTGCTAACACTGATTAGAACGGGGAGAAAAGAATCCCCATCATGGAGGAGGTCCTACAAACCATTATTGTGTCTCGAAGCACACTCAAATAAATAAGACTGGACAACTACAGACATTTTGCTTCATATTCAGTCTTTTATTTTATTGCTACAGACAGAAAATGCGTGAAAAGAACTATTAAAAGCAGTGAACTACATCTACAGCGACTAAAACTACTCATATCATACAAGTGTTATGCCAAAAATAGATTGCCCATCCAGCAATTTCATCTTGAATAACCTTATATGGGTTGCATTTCGATTGTGCAATATAAATGCATGTGTAAAACAGATGTGGTGTTTCATAGGGGCTGCTGGTATAGCAATAACCAATCCAGGGGATGGCTTATTTTCACAAAACTTGAGGTTTGCAAACTTCTTTTTTTAATATTAATCATACATCGTTCCCTGAATCATTCGGAGAATGTGGGTAATCATTTCCCATGTTTGCTCCCTGTCAAATCGACAGCGAGAACCAGCAGCCAGTATTAAAATCTGTTTGATTTTGTGCAATTAACATGTAGAAACATGTACGATCAGTCCAAATTTATAAGCTAGTTTACGTGAAACAGTTCAAACAAAAGATTCCTTCGAACAAAGAGATTGTGTACATATTTATATCTCGTTCAAGACACAACAAATGTAAAAGATTGTTTGATCTTGAAGACCTTACAGGGTCTTTGCTCTAGATAAAGAAATGCCATAGAGGTGATGTTGAAGATAAGTAGGCAATAGAACCCTGGGAGTAAAGTACAAGTACATGCTTCAGACAGTGGTATGAAATCTTAATAACAACCAATGTCTTAAGCGCTACTTATGAAAGATCAAAAGCAGTATATGTTTATCAGCCGCAATAAACTTTTAAAGCATGTACACGGTTCAGTTTAAAGCCACTAAATGTATCTTCCAGAACAGCCTGTGCAAAGTCTAATCTGTTTTCAAGAGTATGAAATTTTGCAAAAGTTGAAACGTAATGGCTGATCCATGCTAATTTTTGAATGTTTTACTTAAAAATTCAAAAAAAAGGTAAAGTCTTGAATAGTGATACTCTTTGAGGATACTTGAAGAGGAACTGTCTGCAAAATCACCAACGTTGTACACACCTTAAATAAACTGGGTATAGTGCATATAAAACTATAGCCGTATTTAAACTACGCAGAAGAGTACATTTGTAATGGTCTGTGTATATAAGAAATTACAAATATAAAATGTTGGAGTTTAAACTAATACACCACAAGGACTACACAAGTCTAACCGTCTACACCCAAATTGCTTAAAACAATAATTAAATCACTCGAAACAGATGCCTGTCATTTGACTGGTCAAAAACATGGATAATTCCTCACTCGAGTCTTGTATGTAGCAACCATTTTGGGGGAATCTCTGGTTCACTACATGTATTGTTTTAATGTGTGACGGAAACAAATCACACTTAAAATGGCTCCAAGTGATAAAATGTGCACAAGACTTACATAGTCTAGTAGTGCCTCATCTTATTGCCCTAGTGTACATTATCTTGAATCATAGTTCAGTTGCCTGTGCAGGGGATAAGGTTTCCCAGAGGGTGATATTGAGATTGTTTAATTAGTGGAATGGAAGAAAAGAACATCCTGTTCAACTCTGGGCTGTTCCCTTTCCAGTTGCTTTGCCACATAAATAAAATGGTCAACTCAACCTTGGGTAACTTATATGAAGATACACCTTACTATATTCACTGTTTTAGGTGTTATAAATATTTAGTTCCTGTAGAATAAGATTAGAACGAGGAAAACACATGTTTTTCTTTCTATATTGCCCTTGACTGTGAAACACTGCATTACATAGTGATTCAATGATCTTTGCCTCGGCTGATCTGTAATTTCCTGTTGACGTCATACATTTCTTATCTGGGTCACGTCAATCGAGGGCTCACTGCTGTACCAATTTCCTCAGACACCATTCAGACTACTGCATGTATATTCTTGCTTATGGACAGTATTGAGCAAGTTTGAGTTTTGAGTGATACCCAATGCGTGACTATTGATAGATCTATATCTACCGATACATATGCAGTACAGTAGTCAAAATGACTGTTTTTCTTCCTTGTCACACTTGTTATACATGTACATCAGTGAATGTTTTTAGGATTGGTTCTAATTATTTAAGAAGACGGAACTAATCTTCTTTGACTAGACATGGTTTGAGAGCAGAATGCAAAAAGTCTGCTTTGATTGCAGTCTAACTTGCCGCGGTAGCTAGCTAGTTAAACAGACTTTACATGAGGCATCACCCATTTGAAAAACATCACATATTTGTTGGTGTTTGTCCAATATTTCAAGTGACATACAGTTTTCATTGTGGCCATGAATATTGGTTACAGGACATGTTGGGTTTCACAGCTTATGTCTAGCCAACCCTATTGGCCATCAGGCCTTGATCTTAACGGAGGCCACCGAGGCCATTGGCCTCATGCCCTGTTGAGTTGGCCAGCATGCCCTTCAGAAAAATTACACTGTCTCTACGAACTTGGCCAGCATGCCCTTGTAAAATTTCTCTGATTTGGCCAGCAAAGGCCTGCCCCCGTTTTTCTTAAGATCGAGGCCTGAGCCATCTTCACGGGCAGTGATACACCACAACTAAATATTTGTAAATTATATAACGCATATGCGGCATGCAGGAGTTTTGTGAAATTACTTGCATCAATGGTCGGTGAACAAAAACTTAGAATACTTGATGACGCAGCTCAAAGCCAGAACCCAAGTTGCTCGTAAACCAGTATACTTTCTGCTCATGGTGATTACAGGAACATGTTTTGCTTTGTGGGTAGAGCAGAGGAAGGGTACCAGACATAGGATGAGGCAACATAGGAAGTATTTTTATACTGGGGGCATTTTCCAAACCACAGCTCTCCTTTCCTAAACCACAGACCTCTGCTTTTTCTGTCGGCTACTGTTGCCTGACCCAAAAGTAGAAGACGCAGATTAGAAAATGCCCCAAGTTGCAGTCAAGCTGCATGCAGGTCCCTACTGTTCTAGCACAATTCAACAAATAACTGAAACCACTAATTTATGTCCTTAACTAATTATGAGTGCTATGTTGTTTGAAATCCATTGCAGTATTTCCTGTATAAATCACATGAGAGCAATTTCATAATTGTCAGATTGGGAGGGGCAAGATGCAGCCCCTTTGGTGGTCTTACTCAGTGCACCATATGTGGAGATTGCAGTGTTAACAGCCCGCTGGTTATGTGAAGAAACTAGAGTACAATTCTTGGTTTTATAAGTTGACTTGTGATCGTTTTGTAGAACTAGAACTCACTCGAGTCGCTGGTGAGGTCCACATCATTTTGGTCTGAGCCTATCATGTAGTCCAACTCCAGCCCTTCCATCTCAACGTTGGGTAACTACAAAATTTAAAAGTATTCCATCCTCACTCCAACTATTTGTTTCAATTTGATATGAAAACATCAAGTGACTGTGGCTCAACTCCAAATGCTTCAGTGTGACATAATTGATTAGAAAATGGTTGTAATTAGTCAGTGTGCCTGAAGTGATAAATTGATTTCCAGTTCAAGCATGATGCTGAGGCAACATTACCTTTTCTCAACCAGTTACTGCGGGGAATCGCTCATTTTTTCCCAGCCAGCCTAAGGGATTATTTTCTCGCAATTGTTGGAATCATAATCTTTTGAGAGTACCGCTGTCACAAAGAAACCTTGATTTGACAAAGCCAAGATAGAGAACAAAAAGATTCTCTTTGAAGCACTACAGTTTTGGGTTTCTCTATCAAGAAAATTTAAAATTCATGCACCGTGAACTGCAAAACATCAGCTGTGTGCCGCGTAACATAACTGGTTAAGTAAAGATGAGCAAAATAATGTTAACACAAATCCTGCTGATGTGATGGAAATGATATATATAAACCATTCTCACTTCTTGACTAGTTGGATTCAAGACCCTCACATTTGTTTTAAATTTCAACACGAAACATTTCCAACTGCAGAAGGCACTTTGTATATCTTGGGTTGTTGATGTTTGTTGGAAACAACATGCAAATAGTGCCCTCTATCATCATGTTTTTTTAAACTCCTAATTGTAACACATCAAGCATAAAAGTTTACTTCCTGTTTGCTCCAACTGTCACAAGTCCATTACAATGAACACACTCTGTATTCATTTATTTTATGCAAAAATTTCATTAAAGTCTTTTTGCCTGCATTTTAAAGAGGGGATCGAAGGTTAAATTCAGTTTTATGATGCACTCATTTAAAAGCACTGTTGGAGCAATATTTGGCACAGTCAGCATTATGGATATATAAGATATGAAACATGCAACTGGGTATACTGAACAGCTTTGATTATCACTTGTTAATCAGCATGACTACATGACATCATTAAAAACTTAAATTAAAAAAATTGCAAGAGAATAAGTATGCATTTAGTTTTAACAACACAACACATCTATCATACGATGGCCATTTGTTTTTTGTTGATGTTCACTGTATGCAATAGCAATAATAAAGTCGTAATATTCATCAGTCCTGAGTGGACTTGTTCCCTTTGAGCCTAAATTTACTGGATTTGAATGGTAGATCAGAAAGCTGCATTATAGCTTATCACTTGCAATAGATCAACTGTTTCTAGTGGGATGAAAACTACAAAGGAATAGACCTTTCCCATGTTGCCACCATCTTGTTTCTCTTCCATATACAAATCAGTGTGACCAAACTGAGGCTGACAGGAAAAATAGTCTGGCACCCTTTGGTGAAAACGAAAGATTGCAGCAGAGTGATAAGGGATCTGTTGTGACATGCTAACCATTATTCCCTTTCAGTAGGCCTTATTTTTGACTGCAAGAGGGCGTCCTTTGGGGTAGATTGGGGGTCAAACAACAGAAATTGTGTGGATAACCAGATGCAATTAGACTTCTGATAAAGCAGTTAATATACAACTTTTGAGGTTTTTTGTTATTGACAGTTTTACAATGTAATCAGTGTAAGATGTTTGCCTGAAAACTTTTTATTTTTTAGTGTTTTGAGATATTTTTGTACTGTTCAAATGGAACTAGTATTGCACCCTCTTGCTGTCAAAAATACGGCCAATTGAGTTCAACTTTGACACAACTGAGAACACAACACTACATTACAGCATGCATCATAAACTACAATGTAAATGAATAAGCAGATGGAAAATATCACCATGAAGCCATCTTCATTTCCTTCATGCATTGAATAACTTTTGAGACACTAAACTGTAGAGGGCAGTAGACTTACAGCGAACTCAACAATATTCCTCTGTTCTCAAAAATCTGAGCATGACCAGAAATTCATAAACAATGGAAGTTTACCAGTATGTCTGCTGGCACCTAGAGACACAAAGCCTCCCAATCAATGGCTGTGTCTGAATCAAGTCTATGGCTGTGGCTGCTGGCTTTAACTTCAACAGCAATGCTTATCATGTATGGGTAGAATCAACAATCTAGCCAGAGTCACAGTAATAACAATGGTCAAATATGACCAAAGATACTGTGGTGTCATGGTACCTGGCTGTTAGCCAATCAAGGCTTGACAAAACAATTTACTTCGTAGCAATAAAAAATAAAGATGGCTTCAATGCGATAGAGGCAAAAAAAAACAAAAAAAAAAAACATGAAAATGTACGAAGTTGCCCAACAAGGAACACAGCTGAATGTTTTTATATTTATATGATGCTTTGGGTACAACCATGAACAGATGTGAAGCAAGTAACTACATGTATGGTTCAAATCATGGACACACACTTTGTTACAAAACTACCAGCACAGTATAGAGACAAAATTGAAGAGTACTGCTAATCCTTTGTAGATTACATTTGAATCTTTCGTGATGAAGAGCTCAAGAATTGATTTAGAAATAAATGCCAAGTAAACAGCTCTTCAATCCGTTGCTCATAATCTGTTGTCCATCATGGGACAATATTGAGAATGTACACCCATGATTTGAATAGTACACATTGTCTACAATGATATGATTTCTGTATGAGCTGGTAAAGAAATGGCTGGTGCCACTTGGTAACATCGTTTTTGGTTGTTTTTTTCCTCCACAGTGGAGCTCTTGTGTCTGAGTAGTCCACAGTGAAACTACAAAAAAGTTTATTTTAAAGGTCACCAGTGACACTATAGATCAAAAATTTGTGTCAGGGATGAATTTATAGCAAGAACCTTGTACATTTGTGTCACCCCAAAAGTTTAAATGCAGCGTCAATTTTGCATGTACGTTTGTGGCTTGGTTCATTCACTAGGGGAGATCTCTGCTCGAGGAGATTTGTACTAGCATTAAAACCGTCTGTTTGGGTGAAATTTGATACTATTGCTAACCAATGCTTTACCTGCATCTTGAACTCATGTGAGAAACCACACTACATGTATGCATGCTAGCCACTCTAGAAAATGGGTTAATATCAAGGGTTACTATACCACCAAAAAACAAAAATACTTCGATACACAAGATAATTTAGAATGGCAAAGGAAATCCAAAAGCCGCTTGGGTAAATGAAATTTAGGGAAAGTTCTCCCAGCTTTTAATTCGTGATGGTCCACCACATCACCAGAAATCCCATCCTTTTGAACTTGACAGGCCAGGATAAGGGTTTTAAACTAGAAAAAGCCTTGGCTTACCTCGCTTGGGATCTGTAGAAGGGAAAAGGAGGTCAAGAAGAGGAGAGGCAAAAGTAACTTAAAGTGTGGTGTGATTCCAAGGGAAAACTAAAAGTTTGATCGTGAAAATAACGTAAACAAATTATTGTCCATCTCTCCTTCTCTGACAGCTGTGTGTACACAAGTTGTGTCCCTTAAATTTTTATTATTTTTTTCCACTATCGGCATGTGGAACTTTTGTTTACTGTCATATTTTTTTAACTCTCAAAAGGATAATGCTAAAATAAAACAAAATGAACCGTCATTAGTTTGGAAGAGGGGTATGCTTCCTGCCTTATCTTGTGATTTTTAAAAGAATCAAAACACTGGTTTTTTTTTAGCTTGGACTACCATCTGTTGGTGATGAAGTTTTGTGCAGAAATTGACTGAACATGGATTTAGAGTTACAAAAAGATATTTAAAAATACAGTTTTGTTAAACAAGGGGAGTCAAAATGACTTTAAATCCCTTTTACCTTAGAACCCCTTGGAACTGTACTTTATAAACTATAATTTGGTACTGTAAGAAGGAAGAGGTGGGGAGGAGACTAATTCTACAAGCACAGAGTGAGGATGATTTCTAATGTACATGTACAACAGTCTGTGTTTATGACCTTATCATCACAATGCAGCCATTATTTTGTTGTCTTCACAGTTATCATCAAATCAATACTTAGGTTCAAAACAGGAAACAATATCAGACCGTTTATCATGTAGGTATCAGCGGCGTAGCCAAGGGGGGGGGGGGGGCTGGGGAGGCACGTGCCCCCCATAAAAAATGTAGATACATGTATTTCATTAAAAAACATGGTACCTAGGCCCCCCCCCCCCCCACTGAAAAGCAATGCCCCCCCTGCTCAAAGTATTTCAATAGATTGTCACTTAAGGACAAGCACACAAACTGTTACATGTAACATCACATAATGGAAAAACACGTAACTAAAATGCATGCAAAAAATCTACAATGAAAATTATTAACCACCCAACACCAATGTGATCAAGCCATGCTTCTACTGATTTTGCAAGCATCTCGGATTAGACTTAGCCACTGCTTTTAGATTAAGAAGTGATTGAAAGAGAACAGGTGATGGCAGTGACAGCTAATCAAGTGCACTCTTTTGGCTAAGATAGATGCAAATTAAATTAGTTGCATGACTATAATAACTAATCATTACGCTTTTCGTGAATTGACCAATCACAACCTGGGATGTATCTGAAAGTACAATCCCATTATAAAATGCAAACAAACTGCCGCCTACTGGAACAGAGATGCAAGATCTTGGCTTCCTAGGGCTGGTGGGGCTTGTCAATCAATCCTAAATGAGGGGCCTGCTTGTTCCTACTTACCAGCCACTGGAGAGGTGAGGAATTAATGACATAATCAGCCAGTTGAGTGGACGCTTGAGACAGTTTGTTCAGTTGCTCTCGATAGGTGGTCAGAAGGCCGGCAGAAACATCGCTGAGAACATGTGCCTTGTAAGAGAAAAGTTAGTACGGCAGTTTGATTTAGTATGGCAGTCATTTTTGCCATCCGAAAACAGTCTCAAAACCTACACAAACCAAACGCCAATTGAAATGAATAGTGTGCCGCCTTTTCAAGCAAACAATGTTTGTATAACATGTACCTTTACATATTACCTAGTTTTGAAATGATCACAAAAGGAAGCCGAGTTAAAACTAGCACAAATAACCCTGAGACATGTCCCATTTGAAGTGCTCTCAACTTTGAAAAACATGGCTAGCTAAATATATGCAAAATAGACAGCTCATGAACATAAAAGTGTGCACCCAATGGTTTTGCATGTATATCATCTTCAACCCTTCAAAGATTATAGTTTTCTGTATCTGAGATTGTATGTTTCCATTTGAAACAACAAGATTATAAGTGAGACTTTCCTATGCAATATCCTTATTACATTGTCACATGTGCATCAACACCACTGGTTTTAAATCACCTCAAATCACAGTGCATGTAAGTTGAATTCATCTACATTGCTCTACGCTTAAGTCTGATATGAAACACTGCAGGTCTCTGCAGCCGCAGTTGACATCAGAAGCCAACGAGCTGTTTCTACTCTAAAATGATAAAGCCTGTTGGTTTCAGTCTCGTTACCTCTTCAAAGGAATGGTACAAAGAATCAGCCAGGTTCCTGGTCTCCTGGACCTTGTCACGAAACTGCTGCGGGAGGAGAACAACGGAGGAAGCGACATTCTCGGTGATTCCACGGAGGCGTCTGGCAAGGCTACGAGCGATGGCCAGGGTCTTCTGGTCTCCCTCCTAAAACAGAACAGGGACCAAAGCATTTAACTTCTATAAAGTACTTTATTATAACGGGTTTCAAACTGGTTCTTTTCAACGGGCGTGCTCAGAAAGTCTGAATCCCAATTGAGTAGCCTGGAGCCGATTTCTCAAAGAGATAAGATTGAGAAGTGCAGCAATCTTAGTTGCTAAGCAAAATGTGATGTCATCATACAAATCACTATGGTAATATTGACAACTCATCTTAAGATGAATCTTAGTGCTTTGTGAATAGAGCCCGGTAAGTTCGTTTCTTGGCAGGACTTGGGAAACCAATGATCAGTGCTTTCCACACATCAGTGTAAAAGTAAAACAAACCAAAATGATATACTTTATCAAAACATAGAAATGGGATATAACTTGGTTGTAATGGGCAACGACAAGGCTATGGGTTACAGCCAATTTGATAAAGTTAGGTGTTTGCACTTTTTTATCTCTTCCCTCCTCTTTACCTTATCATCCACTTCTTGATCCTCAGCTCCTTTATCTTCTTCTCCTTCAGTGGTTGTCCAATCATTCCAGGTAGTCCAGAGCTTCTCCTTGGCACTGTCAGCTTTAGTATGAATGGATTGATTGGCATTGCCGATGCTGGTCTTGGCATAATCAATCTAATAAGAACCACAGTCATTGGGGGTGTCAGTGAGATGATATCAACTCCCTAGTGTCTTTTGTTAATTATTATTATACAGAGTATGAAAAGTGCACCAACATGAACATGGCCAGGAAAAGGTCAACAGAGGTCATGACTGCTGTTTAACTCTAAGTCGAACAGACCCGACTTGGAAACCTCAACACTTTTCCTCAAAGATTACATTAATGAAAAAAGCTTCTGAATTCTTTGGAGGAAGGACCATGGTTTGATTGGCAAGCAGGCTAGAAGCTTTGACTTTGATAATCCATGTCTACCATCCTAGTTTACTCTTCGATCAGCATGACATCGACAAGAATTGTCTTGCACCCAAACTCACCAAGTCTACAGTGAAGTGCAGTTTCTCAATGGTTTCCTGGCTGCGTTTCTGGGCATAGCGGATGTTTAACAGTGCCTTCTTGTGGATGCGGTGACGTAGCTTGTTGGTAAGGATCTCAACGCGCTTCACAGTGGTAGGAGCTTCCTTCTCCATGATCTCATCTTCCTCCTTCTCTTCATCAAAGTCATCTTTTATCTCACCTGTTTTCTCTACAAGAGATTAAAAAAACAGATATTAGAAGATTGGAAATGGCTTCTCGTAAACGGGTGTGGTTGATAGTCTAGAGGTTCAGACATCTGCTCTTGAATGCAGGGGTTATGGGTTCTAATCCAGTCTGAGTAGCCAGTGGATTTTCATCCAGCAGGAGTCAGAAAGCACCAAGCGCTTATCACACATCAGTGTAATGATAAAACAAATATCAAAACATAATCTGGATCATTATACAGAGATAATACTGTCTGACTGTCCGCCCCCATCAGACATCAGCCTTGAGACAGTGAAATATACTTCTAAGAATTCTGACTTTGCTGATAAGCATGGTACATTGTGGACAAGCTGGATACATCAAAGTAGGTGCCGCCAATCACTAGGGTTACAGTCTTAATTATTTGAGATTGTTTAATCTGATTGACAATAAGACATGGTGGGTGCACAACATTGCTCATGTTGGCATTGCTGGCTCTACAACTTAATGTTTTTGAGCCACAAGATTGTGACAACAGTCACCAGGATTTTCTTCTATGAGAAGATGGGTATTTGTTAACTCAAGTGTCAAGTTAAAAGAAGGTCAGATGGATTAAGTTCATGTATTGTTCACCCCAAAGCAATTGTTTAAACAAAGATAATGGCAAGGCTTAAAAGTATACATTATAATCTAATCTTAACTAATTTGTAACAAACACAGGAGGTCCCATCAAAACCTGTCCAACCAACAGTCTGAACAGCAACCAACAGCTTTAGAAGCTTCAATCTAGGTTGATTTGGTCCTTGAAGGAACTTTGGTTTGACTGAGTACCTCACTTTAGAAGAGTTCAATTCAACCCAACAATTTCTTCAGAAACATTGACTGAATTAAGAATAGCTATTCATGATTTTTAATACTTCATTCTTGAGAGGGCAGGGCTGTTTTTCCCTGGGGAAGGGCACTTCAATGAAGAAAATGTAAATTTCTGCTGGAACATATCGAAGGACACTAAGGCAATGGCGTGGGGCAATAAGGTAATTGTCCCCGTTGCCTCTGTGAAGAATCAGGCCTGAAACTGAGGAATTATAACAGAAGGGACAATGTCTCCACAAAAAACTGAAACTGAGGAATTATAACAGAAGGGACAATGTCTCCACAAAAAAACTGAAACTGAGGAATTATAACAGAAGGGACAATGTCTCCACAAAAAAACTGAAACTGAGGAATTATAACAGAAGGGACAATGTCTCCACAAAAAAACTGAAACTGAGGAATTATAACAGAAGGGACAATATCTCCACAAAAAAACTGAAACTGAGGAATTATAACAAAAGGGACAATATCTCCACAAAAAAACTGAAACTGAGGAATTATAACAGAAGGGACAATATCTCCACAAAAAAACTGAAACTGAGGAATTATAACAAAAGGGACAATATCTCCACAAAAAAACTGAAACTGAGGAATTATAACAAAAGGGACAATATCTCCACAAAAAAACTGAAACTGAGGAATTATAACAGAAGGGACAATATCTCCACAAAAAAACTGAAACTGAGGAATTATAACAAAAGGGACAATATCTCCACAAAAAAACTGAAACTGAGGAATTATAACAGAAGGGACAATATCTCCACAAAAAAACTGAAACTGAGGAATTATAACAAAAGGGACAATATCTCCACAAAAAAACTGAAACTGAGGAATTATAACAGAAGGGACAATATCTCCACAAAAAAACTGAAACTGAGGAATTATAACAGAAGGGACAATATCTCCACAAAAAAACTGAAACTGAGGAATTATAACAAAAGGGACAATATCTCCACAAAAAAACTGAAACTGAGGAATTATAACAGAAGGGACAATATCTCCACAAAAAAACTGAAACTGAGGAATTATAACAAAAGGGACAATATCTCCACAAAAAAACTGAAACTGAGGAATTATAACAATGTCTCCACAGCTGCAATCTGTCCATGGTACATGTAGCTACGTACACTGTAATGCCATGAAGAACAAAATGAAGACAATAATCAGAGATCTTGGGTCCATGCCAAAAACACTGACGATTTGTCTGCTGATTGTTTTTTTATCACTTGGGAACAAACAAGTTTAAACTTATCACATGATGTGACGGACATTTCAACCTTTGTTTTATCAATGGCAGTGACTCATGCACTATGACAGCAAGCTACTTGCTTCTCACTACATGTATGCTCAAAGGGTTACAAAGTTACAGGCCGATCTTTATCGTTTCATTCTGTTACTTTTAGTGCTATTTCTATAAAATACCAGGGCACTCTCTATAATATTCCTTTTGCTGTAACTTGATTTGATCGTTCATCAGTCGACTGAGTCATAGATTTTTTTGTATTACACTGTCACTAGGTACATATTTGGAAAAGCAATCATTAACCCAGCAGACATTGGCAGATAAAGAAACTATTTGTCATATTTCCCAAGTTGGAACTTTGTATCTATTGTGCCAGGGTCCTTCACTGAAGGGACCTTAATGGTATCTTATCTGACTTAACCTTTGGTCTACACCCTGAGGCACTTTGTAACACGGGTAAATATTTCATCATCCAAATAGATTACCATACAAGGAAATTTCAACAGCAGGAAAAAAAATGCCTGTGGCTAAATGTTACATACACTGGTATTAGTTCTGCTAGTGGGCATGTTCACACGAGTAGTTAACTTCACTGCTAACTTCTCTGCTAAATATTCGCAGCGGGGGATCTTCGTAAAAACGGACTGAACTAAAAAATGCCTTGCGTTCACACGGAGTGCTAACTGCCGATATCTGTCTGCAAAGGTCACAAAACCATTACGTCATTTTCCGGTTGTTTTCGCGCGCGCGCGCCCCTGGCAAAATGTGTCTCCGCTGTCAAAGCAGCGGGCTAGCGATCTTTTGGCCAAGTTCGTACGATTCCCATTTCGTGGAAGCGGACCGGTATTGCCTGGTACTCGTGCCCCAAAACACATGCTGGGTACCAGTCAGTCTCAGCTGGGTTTTTTTGTGCGAAGTTGGCCTTTGTTTTATTTCTGACAATCACAAACATGGCTCCGAACATGCAATTTCATGGTTCTTTACAAGTTTTCGCAGTTATTTTGGCTGCGTTGAGAGTACATACTAGGGCTGCTTTAGAGAGTGCAGATGAGGTGAAGTTGGGTGAAAAGACAAGAGAGTTTCGTTAGCGGTGGAAAAGGGAAATGGGTAGACGACTCCTTGGGCTCGGCTTCGTTTTTGGAAGTATATCTTGCGGCGAAAACAACATGTCGCATGTATTTTGCACGCGGTATCAGGAAGTGGTCTGAAGTGGCTAAGGTCAGTTGCGTTCACACGGCAAAATAGCGCTGTTAAAGTATCAAGTTTCACTGCTAAGTCGTAAAACTGAAGTTAGCAGCGGAAATTTTCGCTGCTAACTTTTGGAGTTAGCAGCGAAGTTAGCAGCGAAGTTAGCAGCGAAGTTAACTATTTTTGCGTTCACACGGTCACAAATTTTTCGCTGTTAGCTAGCAGCGAAGTTAGCAGCGAAGTTAGCTACTCGTGTGAACGTACCCTTTGTTGCTTTTGTTTATTCAATGAAATGCCTGCTTAAGCAACAGGGACTTTTGAAAAAAAACTTATTGCGAAATAAAAAAAAAAAAAAAAAAGGAAGACAAAAAACAACAAGGGTTAGTATCCAGTACGGAAACAAAAAGTGAAGATTGAATCACCATTGGTTTATACATGTGCTGTACATCATACATTACATTCTTTAATGTGCAAATTCAGGAATATAAAATACACTCTTTACCTTCACCGATGCCATACGTCAGACCAAACTCAAGTTTCTTAATTTCTTAAAGCTTAAACTAAGAAAACAAATTGCTTTAACAAACAAATTGCAGATAAACGTCTGCAAATGTTTATAAATCAATCTCACATACATTTTTTAAGTGCATGGGCCCAAGGAATATTGAAAAAGAATGACAGAAACAAAAAACGCGTATTAAAACATGTTGATGTGGGCTGAACTACATGTTAACCTTTGCACACTTACATGTACAGGTACTTTTATTGAAAAACATGGCTTTAATGTAGATGCTAAAAATATTTGTGGTCAAAGAATCCCACAGTTCAAATAAGCAACAATTTCAGAAATCAAATTTGTGAACTTGTTAACAATATCTTACCAGTTTCATCAGATGGCAGGTAGTACTCCACTGCGTATTCAGAGACAGAAAGGGCTGTATCAATTCCCAAGGAGACTGCCTTGCCTACTGGGGTGCTCATCAACCTGTTCACACCATCGACACCCTTCTGCTTGGTGTTGTCAATTACTGTCTTAGTGCCGTCTTGGAAGTTAGCCAACAACTACCGGACAAGAGCAAAGAGACAAATAATTGAGAAGAGTCCACTCATTATCACTATTTATGGCATGTCATGGCTAAGTGGTTTAGCACATCGGATTCAAACTCTGATGGCCTAGTCATCGGAGTGTGGGTTAGAACCTCGGTCATGAAAGACACTTAACCATAAACTGCTTTCTTTTTTTTAAACATAAATGGGAAGCTGCGAGGGCCGAGGTGGAATTATGTTGGATCAAACCCTTAGCGCTAATTTGAGCAGCTTAGGGTTGTATGCTCCCCAGGGAGTTGAGATAGTTTGAGGAACAGTCTGATGGTTTGAGTATGTCTGATGAACAGGGATAATGTTGTCAAGTACCTTGATCGTGTTACTAGGTTAAATGTGCTAAAAGAACCCTGTAGTTTTATTCACTATTGCATATATACATGGTTGAGCATTATTTACATGTAATGTCCAAATTGTCTGTTCACTGGTGAAAATAACTTTGGGGGGACAATTGAACCAAGAGAGAGCATCTACATACAGGAATATAAAAACATCCATGCAAAATATCTGACAACCACTGGCCACCAGATTTGATTTGAGCATCCTGGGTGCTGTAATGTCAGGCTGGGTGCTGTAATGTCAGGCTGGGTGCTGTAATGTCAGGCTGGGTGCTGTAATGTCAGGCTGGGTGCTGTAATGTCAGGCTGGGTGCTGTAATGTCAGGCTGGGTGCTGTAATGTCAGGCTGGGTGCTGTAATGTCAGGCTGGGTGCTGTAATGTCAGGCTGGGTGCTGTAATGTCAGGCTGGGTGCTGTAATGTCAGGCTGGGTGCTGTAATGTCAGGCTGGGTGCTGTAATGTCAGGCTGGGTGCTGTAATGTCAGGCTGGGTGCTGTAATGTCAGGCTGGGTGCTGTAATGTCAGGCTGGGTGCTGTAATGTCAGGCTGGGTGCTGTAATGTCAGGCTGGGTGCTGTAATGTCAGGCTGGGTGCTGTAATGTCAGGCTGGGTGCTGTAATGTCAGGCTGGGTGCTGTAATGTCAGGCTGGGTGCTGTAATGTCAGGCTGGGTGCTGTAATGTCAGGCTGGGTGCTGTAATGTCAGGCTGGGTGCTGTAATGTCAGGCTGGGTGCTGTAATGTCAGGCTGGGTGCTGTAATGTCAGGCTGGGTGCTGTAATGTCAGGCTGGGTGCTGTAATGTCAGGCTGGGTGCTGTAATGTCAGGCTGGGTGCTGTAATGTCAGGCTGGGTGCTGTAATGTCAGGCTGGGTGCTGTAATGTCAGGCTGGGTGCTGTAATGTCAGGCTGGGTGCTGTAATGTCAGGCTGGGTGCTGTAATGTCAGGCTGGGTGCTGTAATGTCAGGCTGGGTGCTGTAATGTCAGGCTGGGTGCTGTAATGTCAGGCTGGGTGCTGTAATGTCAGGCTGGGTGCTGTAATGTCAGGCTGGGTGCTGTAATGTCAGGCTGGGTGCTGTAATGTCAGGCTGGGTGCTGTAATGTCAGGCTGGGTGCTGTAATGTCAGGCTGGGTGCTGTAATGTCAGGCTGGGTGCTGTAATGTCAGGCTGGGTGCTGTAATGTCAGGCTGGGTGCTGTAATGTCAGGCTGGGTGCTGTAATGTCAGGCTGGGTGCTGTAATGTCAGGCTGGGTGCTGTAATGACCGTTTTTTTTAAAACAGGGTTATCATGCTTGAGGTGAATTTCTTTTTTTTACCCAACTTACTTTTTGCAAATAAGCTTGGAAGAACCTAAATCCACCAGACTCCCACAGTATACAATAACTCAACTCCCAAATCTATAAAGATGCATACTAGGTTTCAAGCATAGCATTGTTTATTTTGCTATACAGCAGTAACAGTTTTTTGAATGGGATTGGTTTGGTTAGAGTGCAGTGATGCGGGGAAACTGTTTGTGGACATACCTCTTCAGTTGGCGTATTAATCATTGGGACCTTCTCTTCCAGTTTATCCAGTTGCTGACAAGCAAAGTCACTCACCATTGTAACTACAGATGATTTAAAAATAAAAAAGTTTCATTAGTGGGGCTAATGCATTCCCAGCATATCATATTGTACATTGCATTGTGCATCCATCATTCAAACACTCAGTGGATGATACTGAATGGTCAGACAGAAGAAGGATTGGCCAATCACAACCATGACTAGATTCCTCTTGAGATACTTACTTGGTTTATCCAAGGCGCTTACAACTGGCTGAGCAGTATATGCTGCCATGGATACAGACTTCTCAGCTAATCCAAGGGCAGTGTTAGCCAATCGGCTGCTCTCTTTGGTCCAGGTGTACATATTAGACACCTGTTCAATTCAAATTGAAAAAAATAATTTGTTTTAATTATGTTTCGTTCAAGTTGATTTAATTTCATTGGAATCGTAAACTTTGATAGCTGATTTCTCAAGTCATGCACTAGTACCGTAGTTTATACTAAGTCAATACTTTGAAGTCAATATGTTGGGACTCTCCAGATATTGTTACGCCTAAAACTACGTAGTCAAAGACTACTGGGTACGCTGTAGAGTCATACATACATCTAGTACAAAATTCTAACTTGGCAAAAGATGTTGTGCTATTCAGTAACAATCAATTCATTTTCTCTGAAAAAAAAATGGCTCTAGAACTCTCAAACACAGTAAGAAGTAAAGCGATGACAAAATTGATGGGATGGGCAGGAGGTGAGTAGTGTTACGAGCAAGTCAGCAAGTGTTTCTCCACTCAAGCTGTGCTTGTTACACACCCACATCATGACTCATGTTACACAACCACATCACGACTCACGTTACGCAACCACATCATGAGATATGCCTACCTGTCCGAGAGTAGAGCTGACAACAGGGATGCTGGTGACACGGGTGATGATGCCAGCGCCATCAACGCTGCCTCCATCAGTGACAACAACGTTCCCCGGACCAGACTCAAAGGACTCAACAGTTTCTTCACTCATGTTAGTCTTCATCTTCAACTCAGGCTCGGGATTTTCTTCTTCCTCTAAGAACTCTTGCAGCTCTACGTTTTCCTCTACTTCTGAGAACTCTTTTAGCTCTACTTTTTCTTCTACCTCTGAAAACTCTTTTAGCTCTACGTTTTCTTCTACTTCAAGAGTTTCTTCTAGGTCTAGGCTTTCTAGGGAAAACATTAAAGAAAAGATAATCAATAACATTCCTTAACCTTCATCACATGGTACATTAGTAAGATATGAAACTTTACAAGGTGGACATACATGTACCATCTAGTAAGGTTTGAAGTAAACACCATGTATATTAAAATCTTTCTGAGTTGTGGTTCTGAAAAAGGCCCAGTGGCATAACAACTCCACGTTTAGTTTAGATCAGTATGCTCTGATCCACCTTAATCCCGACCAGTTAAATCTCAAGACTGTTTCAGACCTTTTCTGCAGTCTTTCTCTCAGTTTGTGTTTCAGTATATCATGTACATGTAGTTGGTCTTGGCTTTGCTGGTCTCAACTACATTTTGTTTTCTTCCTCCGTGGTTCTACTACCGACCAATGCATTGGTGTTTATAAATGCAACAGGCACACATGTAATTGGCACACGTTATGGGAAAAGCTACCTTCTTGCATTTTAATAAACAGGTAACACATACACCACCTGCCGACACTATCCACCGACAGTAGTCGCTATTCATGCCCCCATAGACCTGACTTGACCACATACAGCACGTACACGTACAGCAATGGCAAACTTTAGCATCTTCCATCGGTGGGAGTTGTATTTCAGTTACCAATAACGTCTTGAGACAAGACTAAACAAAGAGTTAAACCATTTTGGGGTGATTATTAGGGATGATCCAGAAATCATGACACTTGTGTTGACGCTACAGATCACTCAAAATTACATGCATGGCGGATGTAAAGTTGGCAAAGTGTTTAAAAATGCTACATGTAGGTCTGATTATTGGCTGATGTGACCCCAAAATTTAGATTTAAATTACAACTACATTGTAGCTATATTCAAAGATTCAAGATACAAGCTTTCATTTGAGGTATTGCATAAAACAAATATCTGCCAATGATTAGTGGTAATTAATTAGTAAACTAAAAATGAGTTAAGCCTACTGTCAGGATCCCAACATTAAACCGTCCATCAGTTATACATAAAAACACAAACAATTTGGCATGTTAGTTGTATTTTGTCCATTGTTCGTGTCATTAGGCAAATTAAATTTTAGTTTGTTTTTGTTTTAAAACAACACTATCTGACAAAATTCTTTTCTTCAGAGAACAATTAAAAAAAGAAATAATAATCTAATTACCTACATGTAACAAGTCCGGAGGTCTGGTGTTTACCTCTGAATAAAAAGTACAGTTTAAATCTGAAAACTGTACATGGATCATGGATACTATTATAAAGTTTATGACGACATTTTCAGGGGTAAGTCATAATTATAACAATAGAGCAAGGACCAGATGGCCTTATGCATGTTCACTAGCTTCATTTGAAACCACAGAACAGGGATAAATTTCTTCTTCCCCCAAAAAACAATGATACTTATATTGGTAAGGTTTTCAATTCCCAAGCTCCTTTAAAGCAACTGAGGTAATAAAAAGAAAGAAAATACTTTGGGTCTTCATGTGTAGAAATATTTCTGGCACAGTGAACGTTATTTGCTAAGTTGTACAACAAGTAAACGTACATGTATGTTTATACACTTCTTGTCCCACCTGAGGTCATGTGGATAGTAGTTTCTTTAATTTAAACCTTGTGAAAAACTAGTTGCGATAATCGTAACCCTCCCTCCTCATCGCCCCAGGCCAAATTCCAGGGTATCAATACTTGGACATGATGATGGTCACGTGTGTTTATTACTAATATTTGTCCAGTACCTGCATATTTTCAACACACCTGAGAATCTTTGCCAAAAATATCACAAACTATTGTTTAATAAACTGCCCTTGTCTGATGATATGTACTGACTTATCTATAATACAAATGACAATGGAACCCTATTTACTCAATGGACAGTACATGTACCTACATCGAAAGTCATTGTTATGCTAATGCAGTAATGGCCTGATGAAATAAACATGCCCAAAATGTCACATGACGGCAGTCTTATGACTGTGTATCTTTCAGGACAATTAATAGGTATTCTTCAAAGACAAAGAAAGGTCTTAAGAATTGACTAAACAGACTCCTCAGCTCCCTCCATGAGTCCATGGTAACACACAACTTAGTTGCGATAATCGTAACCCTCCATCCTCCTAACGGTCTGGAGGATGAAGGGTCACGATTATCGCAACTACACACAACTATACCAAGTTAAAGTTTGCCATATACATTCCATGGAGGTAATGACAATGCCAATGCACAAGCCTAAACCGTAGGTACGAAGATTAACTGTTTCACTTTTCAATGTTTGGTTAAATCAATTTTAACATTACATTGATTATTCCTTTCCAATCAATATTCCACTACTCCCAGCCCACCAGTAAGTGCCAGTCAACTTCACAAAGTTCTACAAGCATAGCACAGATCTAAAGAATGACTGAATACAATACCTGTAACTCTGTTGTCGGCTTCTGTTTTGCTTCTTTCTGTAGCATCAACAGCTTGCGGAGACTTAAGTTGTCCAGTGATCGCAAACATCTGTATTATGAAATGAACTGCTGATCACGTCGTCACATTCCTGTTTGCAATCAGTTACAGTTGTGCACTAGACTTTGACCGTTGCGAAATCTGCCTCCTGAATTACGTGCGTGTTACCGGGTGTGCCGGTATTACACCTTACGCTGTTGGTTCGTTCTAGACGTCTGGGTACCGCGCTGCTGATGGAAAAAGAAAACAGGAAAACCCCATGCACAGACTTGCGTCAGTCCCTCGTGTGGGCACGTGCTTGGTTCGTGATCGTGCAGGTCCTCACGATCGGGTCAATAGGAGGCGATTTCGTCAGTGATTACTCATTGTCCCTTATTGTCAGTCAATAAAGGATGTCCTCACAGTTTTGGAAAACGGGGCTCGCACCTAGCTATTCTATATTAGGGCATAATTATCAGTATTAGGTTTTTTTAGTGCAAAGTTCTTGCAGAGTTCAAAGCTAACTCTCTGGAGGCCGTAATCTTGACTACATGGATTGAAAACTGATGTTGTTGGCACATGAGTATCAACTTATGTGAACTCAAGCGGATGCAGTGATAAGGCCTTCTACCGCCTTGTCGATCCATGGCGGAAGAAGGTTGATCCATAGAGCAACTTAGGAGGTGTCATGGCGACTAATTAGCGGGTCTGATGGCCAGCAGAACAATGAGAAACTCTTTGAATCATGGGGGCCAGTGGGACGACACGGATGTACAAACCGGAGGCTATTCTTCATTTGTCCATCCGGCATGGGTGGTAGGATTGAGTCCGCCTAAATGTCTGGTCGGTCTGATGGCAAGATGGGTGCTGTGAATCATTAGGAATGGTAATAATCATGTCTAACATCTGAAAGGTCTACTACAGTTACCATGGCAACTGTTTATTTAAACATTGAGCACTGAGGCTCGACGAATTGATTCAGATGCTATTAGCGGGTGCACCATGGGACCCGAAATCCAGATCAATGATTACAGGGAGCCTTGAGAGTGTTTCAAAAACGTCTTAGGCTGTTTACGAAACCACGGCTTTGGCTTGGGCTCCGGCTTGGGTTCCGTCCTCTGCTTGAAGGCCCATAAGAAAAGCTCACATTTTCTAAATAAATGACAGAGCCTAAGCCTAAGCTCAAGCCCACAAGCCATTGTTTCGTAAACTGCCATAGAAAAGAAAATCTTCGGTTTGTGGAGAATTATCGTATGATAGCGCCCTCTTTTGACTAAACTTCCTTGAGCCCAAGACACTGGCCTGTTATTTTTTTCCCCACATGATAAAGGCCATTAGTATCTCTTCCACACAAGATGGTGAATTATTCATGATTTTGGGAGCGATTGCAGAGTGTAACTTCTTTTGGTATGAACTGACAAAGATTGATTGAAGTCGTATAAATTGAAATCACAGAAAGTGTCGCAAACTTCACCCCCTGTCAAGTTAACGTCGATAAACAAGTTTCAGGCAAAAAAATATTGGGAACGAGCAAAACGTTAGAGAATTGTAAATGTATTCCCTTTGCAAAGAGTATAATTATATGCAGGTTTTGGAATAATCTCTTTGATTACATCCATTTTAACCAGCGCCATAACTAGGGTAAAATTTTAGGGGGGGGCATCCATTTTTCATAGGGAGCATTTTTGGCCAATGAAAACTGTAGTTTCCGTTTGTATTTTTCCTAAACAAGCCCCTTTTCAGCGCTCTTTATAGAACGCGTGTTGAGGTAAAACACTGAAATACATTCTGTGTGTAAATAATAAAAATTGTCTTAAAAACATTTAAATTACTACATTATAAAAGCTCATAAAATGTAACATTTTATTCTGGTAATTTTCAATCTCAAAAGTCCAGATTTCAAATGGGGGGGGGGGGGGGGGGCATCCGGGGCACGGACATCAGTTGGGGGGGCACGTGCCCCCCCCCGCACACCTTAGTTACGCCATGCACTGATTTATACACAAACTTTTAAGGCATTGTGCGTGTTGATATCCCTGATTAGCGGTTGTGGTAGTCACTTATCTTTTTTTGGTCAAAACTCCCAGGAAGGGAAGGTATCAATCAATAGATTCGAAGTAGGGTGTTCGCCTGTATCACAAGTTACGTTTTCATCCAGTTGAATTATTTTCCAAATACTTGGAATGCATAGCATAGATGTCCATGTAGGCCTATACTACGAGTAGACGTAGCCTATCAAATTACATTTAGTGATCGATATGTGGCGGGTGTACCCCCCCTTCCTATTGTGTCTTCATTGTGTTCTGGGAATCTCAGGAATTCTTTTGAGGATTTTAGGGGGGTGCTTCTGTACAAGAGGGGAAGATTGTGTTAGAGAATGGGAACGTTGGGGGGGGGGGGGGGTCCCTCTGCCACATATCGGGCACGGTATAATCGAATGAGTACGGTAAGAACCCTATTCGCAGTCAACTTAAACCTATAGCAAACGTTGTTGTACGGTGGTCCTTGCTCTATGATCAAACAAAACCCCAATGCAAGACCTCTTTTATTGTGTGTGTTGCATTCTGCACTGCATTCATCTTGCAATGGCGCAGGCCAATGGGTTGGTAAGTAGGGCCTATACCCCCACTGTATGTCATGTGTATTTTCAGAGGCGTTTACAACTTCAATATACTCCAATAAACACAAACTAGACCAATTTCAGTATCATGGGACCCTAACACTTTATTGATAAAAGACATGTTTAAGACATGATGTACATTATAGTTAAGACGACATCCCGAAAGTAGGAAGATGACTTCCCGACAAAATTTATCTCGGGATGACGACATCTTGAAAGTAGGATGCCGTCTTCCGAAGTGACGTCATCTTGAAAGTAGGATGTCGACTTTTTAACACAATTTATTACGGAGCCCTGGAAGTGCCATCTGACTTGTTGAGATCCTGAGAAAATTTATCGTACGATGTTGACATAATAAACGAAAAATGACGACATCCTGACATAATTATCTCGGGATGACGACATCCTGAAAGTAGGATGTCGACTTCCTGACATAATTTACTTTGGATGAAGAGATAAATTATGTCAGGAAGTCGTCTTCCTACTTTGTAGAATATTGTCATTTAGGATGTCGTCATTTTGCGTTTATTATGTCGACATCCTGCCATAAATAATCTCAGGATCTCAACAAGTCGGATGGCACTTCCAGAGCTCCGTACCTAATGAATGTACAATATAATTTTATGCAGAAAAGCAGAAAAGAAATATTTTCTGTAATTATTTGAACAAACTACGTAGGACATTAACAACATAGGGCGGCATCCATAATGCAATCGAACGTCTGCTGTGTACTTACATAATAACCTTCCCCATGCCCCTTTGCTCGTGATCTCAGCATTATTCCTTTTTTCCATTACCATCCCCCCATTTTTCCAAACAAATTTACGCCACTGCATTCAGTTGTAATCACACTCGAACTTGCGTTAACCACTCACGATGGTCAGTTTCGTGATGCGTAATGTACGTAAAAACGGGATACAAGCATGAATTTATTTGTTTGTGGATAATAATTTTGTGACATAAATTGCGCTGCCTCGTTTCCTGTGCAAAACAGCCAGTATTTTGTTTTTTTGCCTAAGTATACTCCCAGACGGCCGTGCCGCATGAATCTCGGTTGTTTATGGTGGATGTAACATGCTTGTAATTATGAATTTTACTCAACTAAATGGGCCGAGTGTTGTTATTATGTTTCAAAATAAGGCCCCATTTATTATTGAAGAACCCTATAAATACGCCTCCTTAATATTATACAAAATTATTTGCCTATATTATAAACTTTCTTATCCCTTAGAAATTACTTAATAAAAATATAAGTATAAATACCGAGTTGAATTAAGTTACCCTAATAATTATAGGTACCTATATAGATGTACTTTTAAACAGGTCTAATGGGAAATGCAACACAAATCGGAAAAGGATATCCTTATCCTTATAGTCTTTTAAAGTTCAAGATAAGCGTTTCGTTTCATAGGTTGTTTAAATCTAAGCATGAAAACATCGTGAAGGGACCCCTCCGACCCACGTTGCTCGTTGGACATAATAAATATGTCTGTCTAGTAACGATTATGCATTTTCTCAACCGAGTTGTCCTAATATTAAATCGGTATTATTTTGTTGAGCAATCTTTAGACATAGGTCAAACTGGGGCCAACACATCTCACCCTAAACCCTCAGCCATACATATAACCATATAGGTCAACTGGGGCCAAAACATCTTTACCTTTCCTATTCTTATCTCATTACCATATTTCTATCACATTCCCAGCACAGTTTGACCTTTACTTGAGTAAACTTTCAGTTGTAGACATCGGCAAGCGTATTTCTTAACAATCAATCTGCAATTGGCCTACATTATGAAACTGTTTGGTGAACAGCAGTTTCCACGATTTACAACTTCCTCAAATTGATGATTTTTTTGTGTAAAACCACCAGCTCTTTAAATAATGTAATTTATGCAAAGGAGCTAAATTATAAGGAATATTTTATAAATGAGTTTTTCTCTATAAGCCTACGTCTTTGATACGCATTACTTTAAGCTCAGTACTTTCCGAGTGGTTGGGTAGGATAAGATTCGAACCTATACCCAGTTCTTCTTATAGCAATGTTACATGCATGTTGTAACATGGTATTAAACCGCTTATGTGATTTCCTAAACTATTTTCCACCCTTTCACTTATAGAGTCACAGCGACAGGGGAAAACCTGTTTCATCTACGGTGCCCTACATTCTTATGAAAGGAAAGAGTCAATAATATGGTGCAACTGGAATTCAATAAGCTTGTTTGGAGTTGATATCATTCAGATTTGGACTGGAGTGTAAACTATAAACCCCAACCCATTTTATGCCGCCTGATTGACCTCATGCAGCATAGTGTAATTGCTTGTCAAAGTGTGATCCCCCATTGTTCGATTAAAAACCAAGTACGTATTGAGCATTCTGGAATCATTTTCTTTCTTTCTACAGCTCCCCTCAGAACCTCAAACTACAGGTAAATGAAACCTTCCTTCAACTTTGGAAGTCGTTGGGGTAAGTTATTTTTACTTTCAAGTTCTTGCGTCTTGAAAGAAATTTCTTCAGATTCACGAATTGAACATTGCGGCTTGAAAACTTCTTTCCGCAGAGCTTGTGTTGTCAATGAAGGGATATGTTGGTTTGGGTGGGAAGGGAAGGGGGTGTTGTTTAATCAGCCTAAATGGCCGACAGTAAATACGGTCTTCTTCCAGAGGCTTTATAGCCATTTTTTTCACCGGGCATTACTTTTCAGTGTGTGTGTGTGTGTGGGTGGGGGGTGGGGGTGGGGTGGGGGCAGGGCCATGCTCTTTTAAAGGTTCACTGAAATAAAAAGTACTCATGCTTTTATGTTACACCTTATAATTTGTATAAAACGATTCACTTGTAAGACATCATTTTTTGCATTCCTGTGTATTTTTGCATAAATTGTTTTCTTAAAAAAAAAACCAGTCTTCACTACAACCAAGAATGAATTTGTAAATAGAAGAACACATGTTTGTAATTCCTTTGGCAGACCCAATCCCAGAACAATTGTTTTGTGGAATAGCTCAGGAAAACATTATGTAATGCATGTGATGTCACGTTGAGAATCAAGCCATGCTAGCAAGTGACCCATTTTTGTGGGCGTTCCTGAAGACCGTTGTTTTTTAAAGAAAACAAATTATGCGAAAAATACACAGGAATGCAAAAATTATTTCTTACATGTGAATCGTTTTAGCATAAGGTGTAACATAAAAGCATTAATACTTTGTATTTCAGTGAACCTTTGATGCATTAAATGTATCTGGATTTTTTTTATGGGGGCACCTTGAGGCACTGGACATTTTTTTTTGGGGGGGGGACGTGACCCCCCCCCTCCCCCGTGGCTACGCCACTGTCCTTTCATGTCATGAGGGACAGTTTTCTTCCAATGTAATTCAGAGTGATCGTAAAGCGGGAAATTAGTTCACTTTGAGTTATTAGTTCACTTTGACTGATTGATAAAATGAAACATATGTTGTAATCAGTGATGATCGATCCTCATATTTACCCCCTCCACACCACTCCAGATTGTATAAAGGAAAGCTTTAACTCTCTCAACTCATAAATTAGTCATCAACCGATAAATATTGCAACGCCGTGGGCGTATTTTTTCCCTCGGTGGTTGGCAAACGGAACAGCTAACGGTGCAATCGTTAAAAAAGACGTTTGCTTTGGCCATTTATATGGCTGATAAAAATCACAAAGCCATTTATTTATTTTACGACAAAGGCCTATTATTTTTCTCCATAATGACAACATTGAGTTAGCATGGTACCATATGCTCGGCAAATAATTATTGTTTCTTTTATATATACAGTATGACAATAACATACTGTTGATGTCGACATTCCAAAGGGGATGTCAGATTCCAGCGTTGAAAAGTAGGGGATGATTTTGAAACCTGCACGCATTACTGTTTGCGAGACAAGTTTGTACACTATTAGATATTCTGAATCAACTTGATTTTATTGTCAAGAGCGAACCTGTAGGATCTTTGTCACTAAGCTTTGGGCAGATTCTTAGAACATTAATGCAAGAATGCCCTCTCAATAGCATTGCACAATATTGGACGATGGCGATGCTCTGGGAAGTTATGCACTTCTATCTGGTCAGAGGCTTCACTCTCATTACACAGACTGCGCAAGGACAAGTAACTTACTCTGTCAGAAAACAGAACTGAGGACAGCGGCTCAAAAACACAGACCTAACTGTTGCCGCTTGGACCCCAGAAAAAGCTATAAAGGTCATGGGAAAGATGCCTATAAAACAATATATACATGTAAATGGTAACAAATGGCTTCATCCAGATGTTCACTCTTAATATTTATGTCACCCTTGTGAGCAACAACAGGAACTATTGACATAGCTATGGTCAGCGGTTATTATGAGCTCTTATGGTGAGAACAATCTTTTTGAGAATTTTGGGTTGGCCTACTGGGAACTAGGGTTTTGGCAGTGAAATAAAAAAGTGTTTTTATTTTTTGGAAAAATTGTGGATTGGTGGGTCAAAAGAATTAACTTAAAATGAAAATCAGTTTCAATTCAAATAGTAGAAAACAAAATAGTTGAAGTTTTGTTTGTTTGTCAATTTCCTCTTTTGTCTCAAATACAAAGTTGCATTTACGAACCAGGAAAATCCATTGAAAACTTCTGAGCTGGGAGAGCATTGATCTGAAATAACTGCTTGATCTGAGGCTTTGTTCTCTGAAAAGTTAAATCACTATTTAAAAATCGAAATTTGAGGTGGGTGGGTCAAAACAAAATTCTAAAGATAAGTGACACTAATGTAATCTCTTGCCAGCTGCATGGCTTCCTAACAAACTCATTCAAAACATTACATTGTGGTGCAATGCTTGATTCTCTGTCAATAAATACATCATCTTTGGAGAAGTGGTGAATCAAGACTATACAATTGTTTTGTCTTGGAGATGAGAGGGGACTTTCCCGTTGTAATGTTTTTTTTTATGAGCCAATCCATGCACGATGAGGTACCCGACTATTGTTTTATTCTCAGTTTGAAGCAACTACACATGCCCTTTTCGAAATGACGGCTTTGGCATGGGCTCCAGTTCAGGCCCTATAAATTCTTTTGAAAACGTGCGCTTTTTGATACGGGGCTTCAAACAGCCGGACGGAGCTTAAGCCGAAGCTGAAGTCAAAGCCGTGGTTTCGAAACGGTCCACATTTAATCATGATCCAGAGTCTGTCAGGGTCCACATTTCTCCTCTGTGACGTAACTGCATGTGCTCCTGTGATTTGTGTTCGAATTGAGCCCTGCGAACGAAATTTAAAAGAGCCTGTTACTTTACAAAGAATAAAACTGATAAATCGCGTCTTGACCTTGTCGATGGCAATACAAAATTGGTTTTTGAAACGATTATCCTGGCCAATCGCACGGCCACGAGACCCTGCCAGTCTTCAACTACTGTTTACGACCTTGTCATTACTCTTTTATTCCCTTAACATTTCATATTAATTAACATTTCATAATATTTCGTAATAAATGACATTACGGAACGTCAAAGGAGAATGTCTCTTTTAATCAATATTGTTCACCACTCCATAAACTGGTTACACGAAGACATACATGAATCTTTGCTGGCCAAGTTTTGTACGTCCGTTTTTTCCCCCTTTTTTATTATTTTTATTTTTAATAAATGACAGGATTTAAGATAAAACTTCATATGAGCTAACGATTACACATTTTCATCGAAAACAAATGATGTGATTCATAGAAACGAAAAAGAAAATATAATAATTTGTAGGTTTTTGTTGTGAACTAGACTTAAACCAAGTCGTTGATGCCGTTATCCACCCTCCCCAATTTGTCTAGTATCATGTGATTATAGGAATTACGTTGGCGACTTGATTGTAAGTCTATAGTTATGGAAGAGATCACATTATACAAAGCTAAGGGGTATAATCATAATTGAAAGACTTTAAAAAGACGTACAAAGATGACAATATTTTGAAGGGACACATTGCCTTCGGATTGGGCGCTTTTGGGCTACAAACACGTTTGTTATGAAATAAACGAGGTTGGAAAGATAAAAATAGAACATAATGATTCGCCTAAATACCTCTTGAAATTGTGTGTAATTTTTCTGTATAATTTCGTGACAGAGCACGGTCTGCCATGAGCCAAATTTCATGGCTCCACAAAATGGCGGACCGTATGTTTCTATGTGTAGCACCGCTAGTTGTATTTCCTAATTACAACACACTGTGTAGTCGTTTTATTGCATGAACAGCTCGTAAAATGGATATAATATAAGGAGCTATTCCAACAGCAACATTTTAAGAGATTTGAAGGCAACTTGTGCCCCTTTTAAGGCTAATAAATCGACACCGTGGTTTACAATAGATTTGTGAGGGAGTGATTGATTAATGATTGCCTGGCATAACGAGCAGTCAAAACTTTTTGATTTGATTTATAATAGAATGACCAAACAAAAGTTGGCCTTATACAATCAGATCACGATCGCGTGCAAAAATAAATCCCCGTGGAATGCTGGTGAGGGGGTATTGCTCTGTAAAGCTGCAGATTTGGCACCACACACTACATTCTTATTGTGTACGTTGAAATTGCGAGCCTGTGCAGTGGTCCACTCAGAATATTAAGGGTGAACTTGCGCCCCTTTTGACCCTTTTGACCCTTTTCTTATAACCAGAAATAATGAATCTACACTAAACGCAAATTCACCCAAACCGCTGACTTAAAGTTGTTCAGAACGGACCGCAGTGTGATCATCATTTTCAAACTATTCAAATTTTACTGGTGTAGCCTAATAAGTTAAACTACGATAAAGACCGTGATTACCATCATGGTTAAAACAGATACTCCTTGCATATAAAATGGCGCCAGCAGATCTTTTAAAAGTTAAATTTTACTGCTGCTTAGCTGTTATGAAACCTTGGGACCAGGTGACACTAGTTAACTATACTATGCTGCCTGATACCTCATTTTCCCTCTATTTGGGATTTTCCCTTGCACAACTTCAGCTGCATTTCTTCATCGTATTCTCTATAAACAGGTATCTTATACACGGGTTACTGGGCCCTTTGTTTGATTTCATTCCCTTAATGATTTAAATAATAATACTAATAAAGTACAGAAAATTGTGCTAAGCTTTAATGTTCGTTCTTAGCAAATATTAGCAGGGGAACAGTCATGACCAAACACATTGCTTAATAGCTGAGCTTCTAAATTAGTAAGTAGCATATTTCGTGTGCCAATGCATGGGTCTCGCATTTGACTGGGTCCCTTCGCGCAGCAATCGATCAAATAGTTTCATATACACGACTGCTTAAATTCGAACAAATAACAGCATTCCATAGAAAATCCTTTCGTATAAAGAAAACCCAACCAATGGACAATCATTTCAAGATCTATCCCGTGCTACTGTCTGCTGTACAGAAATAATGCTTCACTGAAATGCTGGTACTACGTCATCTGAGCTGATGGCAAACTACGTGCATGCAAATACATGCTGTGACCGACAGAGACACACCAAAAGTCGGCTTTTGGTATTATAATAACACAGTTACTAGCCATTTTATTAAAGTTGTATGTTGTGACATTGATATTAATCACATTCATAAACTACTGGCACAAAAAAGGTTTATTTTGAGTTATGCACTACGGTGACCGGCGTCGGACGACTATGTAGCCACCGGCCGCCCGTTATTTTGTTTGTAATGTAGGCCTAAATCACCGTACAAAAAGGGCATAAAAAGAACTTTGGAAAGGTGAGCATTTTAGGCTAATACCTAGCCTTCGAATTTTCAAATATATTGCTTAAATACAACATATTGGGGCAGCTATATTGGGGGTATTCAGCGACAGAAGTATCAAAATAATCCAGATGTTTTGTTGTGAGAAACTTTTTAAACCATTTCTATTATCTTTATAATAAAAAAAAAAATGAAAATGAGAGAAAAATATTTCCAAAACGAAATTAGAATCGACTGCCATTTCTCCTTTAACTATGGAGACCACGGACCAGCGAGAACCATAAAGCTCGAAAATACACTCCCTCTCAATCACTGCTCGACGATTCGATAGTAGCACGCTAGTCTCACATACCACCAGACGAGAAAGTAACGCCTGTTTAGACAAGTTGCTGTACAGCGGCGAGACAAGGCCCAATCGTAGGATTTCTTGAGGTAAATACAGTAATTGTTTAGAGCATATTCGCAAGTGTTTTCGGTACGAAAAGTTTAAAGTGAGATTTGGGTGCTGGATGATTAAGATAATTAATAACTTGGTGTTTCAACTGTATATAAACAGGGTATGAGTGAAAAATATAAATGATCACAGATTTGCACATAACTTGACTGGTAGATGGTCATAGTGGAAAACTTCTCTTGGAATAATTTTATCTAAAATGCTACAGCTTTTGAGAAATGAGTAAAACCTTTAGTTTAGTTCTTACGAGTCAACTTCCGAAGCCTCTATGTTTTAAAACAGTGAAAAATAAGTTTTTCCCCACTATTTTCTTGTGACTCCGATGACCGATTGAGCTTGAACCTTCACAGGTTTATTTCAAGTATATGTTTTTTGGGTTGTTGGGTTGTTTGTTTGTTTGTTTGTTTGTCTGTCTGTCTGTCAGTATGTGCTTACGAGAGCTACATTGTGAGTTGATTGTGAGTTGCTGAAAAACATAAGAATTATTACACTGTGGGCTTAACCCCAGAATGTTTTTATAAGGGAAAACATTCATAGAACTAATTTTGGAAAACCCCACTATGTCGCTATAGTAAGTGTTCCTGTCTGTCTGATTGTTTGTTTTTTTTTTTGTTTTGTTTGTTTTTTTGTTGGGTTGATAGTGTTTTTTTTTTTTTTTTTTTTTTTTTTTTTTTTTTTTTACACAATTACCAACGTTGGCCTCACGTTAGCCGAATGGACTGGAAAACATCAAACAAGTATAATGTTGTGTCTTCATTAAAAAGTATGTAATTCTTACACAGTATATGAACGTTTGATTATGGCCCATTTTTGTATTTTTTAAATGTTACCTTAAAATTTTACTTTGATTGATAGGAAGCTTCCTTTAGAAACTAATAGATTTACAATTGGTCGATTTCTTGGATGGTTGATGGAACCAAACATCGTAAGATCTTATATTAGCCTACCCGAAAAAAGTGTTAATGTACCTGAAAAGTAAAGAGAGAAAGTTTTAGTCAAGAGCAAATTCATTCCAACTGTAGTTTCCAATCAATACCATCCACCCAACTTTGATAATGAAGACATGTTTTCGAGCATCACCGAAGGCAGTATGTATCACATTCTTGTAGGGATGGGTGCATGTTCAAAAGTGTTATTTCCATTTGGGAATTGGAAATTGGAAATTAAGTGCATGAAGACAATTTCTTATGCATTGCAGTATTCCAGACGTAAATGTTTCTCACCACAGAGTTGATAATGTTGTCAAATATTAAAGAATCGGTTTCGAAACAAGAAATTTTTCATAGTTTTTTCCGTTCATTGTCAATAATGTGTAATTACTTCAAGTTTTTTTTTTTTGTTTTTTTTTTTGTAAAAGTGTCATGTCGTTTAATTCCACAGATACCTTTTCCAGCTGATTCAAAGTCCATATTACTTGATTCAAATGAAGCAAATGTCAAAGTTTTGCAAATAAGTTAAGCAAAAGTATATTTACATTGTTGTTATAGGCCTACATACCAACTTGGCCAGTGTGTTTCATCATGGCCGTCGCTTTGGTTCCAAACAGTGTGCGTCGCCGAATCACAGCGAAAAATGAAATCCTGCGTGGAATTCTGGCAGAAATGGCGGGAATATTCGTTCTTGTGGTGAGTATTTTTCACTGATGCTCTGTGTTACACAGTGTGAACTATCGTAAACAGAAAACAAAAAATGTGTCTTGTTTTTTTACCGCAACTCTCCAAGAGTTACAACAAACATATAATAAACGTATAATAGACATGGTCTAAACAACACTCTGAATCAACGTACCTTAAGGACTCCCTTTCCAACTTGTGTTTTCTTTTTAATTAAACGTGATACCTTCGTAGTATAAGACCTAAAAATAAAGGGCTGGGCGGGGACAGCGGCGAAAACGAGGTGTACTATTATATAAATAGAGAGAGAGAGTGTGTGTTCAAAGGAGGCTTAATTGTAGCCACACATATCGAAATGTTTCTGATGGTACATATCGAAATGTTACTGACATCTATTGCGGGCAGTGACCTCACTCAAATCATGGTGCCTTATTAGTATAGAATAGTGTTGAACTGTAGATAAAGTACAATGTTTACTTTCCCTTTTCGGCTTTCTTTGACTTCTGTTGACGAGAAATAGTCAAACCAATAATGGGGAAATCAACAGGCATTTTGTTTTGCTAAAAAAAAAAATTACCGCACCCTCTAATCTCTTGACAATGACATTGAAACTTCGCCCGTCGCGTTCATAGACAGTGTGGAAGGGAAAATCCTGAGGGAAAATAGCTTCAAGTTAAACATTCGTGTCAATATCCCGGGACTGCCTGCTATGAAGTCAATGGTCCTACGGTCCCTAGCCCTGCGGGAAGTAAGCAATCACGTAGGGACTGTCGATAAACAACATTTATTGCATCTCGACAACTGAGATAAATATTCATCAACCTGTGACTGCATAATAATTATTTCAAACGCTTTTTCTGGCCCTGAACTTGAAGCGTGTTACCGGATACTTGTTATGGCTATTTTCCCCAGCAATCCACGCGCTCTCCTCTACGACCATTTCAAACGTCGCACACCTGCTGTGCCTAATTTAAATATTCCGATTGTTTTCGATTCGACGTTTGAAACCACGTTTGGAATGCGGTGCGGCAGAGGCTTAGCTCGACAGGCCCTTTCGTGCTATTGGCAAAGTTCGGCAGAAGCGCAACGTTTGAAACCACTGCCGCGCCCTATACGATGGCTGATTTCCGCCAACAACCAAAAACTACTTCAGTGGGCGTTATAACCGATTGACCGATTACGTTATGACCGATTGCGCGACCAATGTTTACATGTCATCACGTGACCTATTGTGGGTACTACGTCATCTGAGCTGATGGCAAACTACGTGCAATACATGCCGTGACCGACAGAGTCACACCAAAAGTCGGCTTTTGGTAATAATAACACAGTTTAAGCCATTTTATTAAAAGTTGTATGTTGTGACATACCGTACCGCACTTTCCTATGGAGGACATCGTATTTGTTTACATTTAATACCCACAATAGGTCACGTGAAGCAGGTCGCGCAATCGGTCTATTTACGGCGTTAAAACGATGCTTATTAACCATGCGCCATAAACCAGTTAGCCTTGACTTTAAAATCTCCGACGTCATCGTAATGTAACGGCTAACGCGCGCGCTTACGACAGTCCCCATGTAATCTGAAAACTGAATTATTGACCGTCTGTTGTCATTTCTGTAAGTAGAAACACAATTTCGTGACAAAAAATACTACCTTCCGTTGTCAACTAAACGAATAGTTTCCTCAACGTGCTTTTTAGAAAACAACGACTTGATTTGTTAGCTGTGCTCATTGTTGATATTTTAATATTGGGACGGCTGGGTCTCATTGCACGTAATCAGAAAAGTGAATTTAACTCACCTGCCCCCTTCAAAAATTAAATTAGGCCTATACAGCACCAAAAAATATAACTGAAAAAGGTAATTTTTGGCTTTGATCGTGACAGCTTTTTGTTGATGGTGGTCTGGCTGGGGGTATAGTAAGCGGCTGGGTGTCGGGTACACCCGTATCAACTGCCTTCACCTCCGGTATGGGAGTCGCTTTTGGTATCTACACAGGCGTAGCTGTGTCAGGTAGGAAACTTCGGAGGCCAAAGGTTCTCCCAGGCACGACACATTTGTTTTTCTTTTTTGTGGGGGTTGGGTTGCATGGCTGCCAACCAGTATTCAGTTATGCTTGCCACAGCACCCGTTTGCAGTTTCTTAAAAAAACAACAATGTGAATTGGAGCCCAATGGTAGACGACAGAGACTCTTGTCTAATCATGCACAAATATATACCTGCTACTGTTGTTGTTGTTGTTGCATTGGGGACAACGAACAATATTATTTGGTTTTGCCGTACACCGATGTGTGACAAGCACTATACACTCAGTAACTTCATGAATCCTGCAGGAAAAAATCCTCAGGCATCCTACTCGGGTTGTTCGTGTTGGTCAGTTTGACACTTGGATAGGACGCCCTCCTTTGTCCTTGTGCAAAGTGTATTAATTTATTATCTCTTTGGGCACCACAGGTGGATTATTCGCGCACCTTCTTTTTGATATAATCAGAACTGTTGAGAAATCATCTGAATGATAATGTGCTTTATTTACTTTTACTACGAGGTTTTAATAATGCATTGTTAAAAATGGTTGATAAAAAGCTGCACTTCACTTGCACCCAAAATGGTTGTTTTGCAGTACCGGTACTTTCGTCGCTGTATGTTGTCAAAAGGGTCTCAAATTGCAAAAACCCATATAAGTATAAGTATTTAAAATGTCATACTGAAAAAAAATATCTGCAAAAGAAGTATTAATTCACTTCTATGAAGCAAGACACAATGAAAAATAAAAAATGTCCCACAGGTTAATCTACATTGTAGTGTGTTTTATTTCAAAGTGTTTTGATGTGGTAGAAATTTGAAACACCAACAGAGGGCGCCTTTATTGTTGCTTTAGGTGGTCACGTCAACCCAGCTATAACAGTTGGTCTAGCTTCAGTCGGCAAGTTTCCATGGCGACGTGTGCCTTTGTGGATTATGGCTCAATTGGTCGGGGCCTTCTGCGCAGCCTCTGTCGTCTTCGGGATATATTACCGTGAGTATAGTAAAAGATAACAAAACATACAGCACATTCTACTAAAATAAACATCCCACCAACATCACCAGACAAACCGGTCAAAAACAAACAAACAATAATAATAATTATAAGAAATGATAATATTAAGCACACCCCCCCCCAAAAAAAAACAACAACAACAACAACAACAAAACAGCAACAACAACAACCATAGAGACTTACGATCACTGAAATATTAAGCAAGTAAGTATCTTTAGTTGTGTTACAATAGGGAAATTATGGTGGTTTCTGTTTAGCCAATTTGTGATTAATTAATTAAACACAGTTATATTAATTTGTTGATAGCGGCCATTCACAATTTTGACGGCGGTAATAGGACGGTATTTGGACCTACTGGTACCGGTGGAATCTTCTGTACCTACCCACAGCCATACTTTGGTGTAGGTGTCGGTACCGTGGAACAGGTGAGTAAGGCGCCAATTATGTCTGTTATTGTGTTTATCTTTAACCAATGATTTTGAAATACCCGTGGAACCGTTTGCGGCTGTATTTTCATTTTACTGAAACTGAATGGTTTCATAATTCTTGCAGATTATCAACACAGGCTTGCTACTTTACTGCACTCTCGTCTTCTTTGACGAGAAAAACGGCAAACCGACCAAAGGAATGGAGCCCTTTTTCGTGGGTCTGGCCGTGGCAATGATTATCTTGGCTTGGGGGCACAATGCAGGGTCGCCCATGAATCCCGCTCGAGACTTCGCTGGTAGGCTCTTGACATGGATTGTCGGTTACGGAAATGAAGTGTGGATGTAAGTACAGCACCACGTCATTGTTATGTGCCAAGGGCAATGATTAATAAGTCAAGGGGGAAGTAAACGAAGACAGACCTGCCACCAATATTGTAGATGGTCATCTTTGAATCATCAATTGAACTTGAAGAAATCCTCCTGGAGCATAATATTATGTCATAGAAACAGATAAAACACATCACTGCCAATACAAACTAAACTTAACTATTTATAAGAACGCTGTTTAACCCACCGTATGGTTCTTAGAATGACCACCAAATGTTATATTCATACCGACAATGGCCCAAGAATGCCTTGTCATCGACTGAGGATGTTTATATGGTATTTCATGTCTTTATAGGCCGCATGGAGTTCATTGGTGGTGGATACCTCTGTTTATTCCACCCATCGGAGGCATCGTTGGAGCCAACTTCTACTACCTCCTGGTTGAGATCCACCACCCTGCAGAAGACGAAGGGAATGAAGGACAGGAGTACATCAAGAAAAGTGAGATAGACACCAACCAGAACGATGATATCAAGTTGGTAGGTCAGTATAAAAATAATCTAATCCTGAACTTGAACACCTTTACCCGATGGGGGGGGGGGGGGGGGGGGGGGGCATACGAGTCCGTGCATGGGGTCCGACCCTACGTGAAAGGTCGGTTATACAACGGCGTGAGTATAGGTTTGTCGTAGTGTCGTGGCCAAGCGGTCAAGCTCACTGTACTCGAGCTCTGGTGATCTGATCAGCAGTGGGTTCGAGTCCCGATCTTGACACTTGTGTCCCTAATCAAGAGACTTTAATAACCATTATTGCTTCGTTCCTCGGATGGGGCGTAAAGCCGTAGTTCCCATGTTTTGTGTAATACACATAAACGAATCCAGTTATACTAATATCGGTAAGAGAAGGGGTTTGCCCCGGTGTTTCTGGCAGTGGCTGCTGAATGCGCCGCAGCACCTTGTAAACCCTTATAAGGTGCTACATAAATGGGTCTCAAACTCAGAAACTTCAAAAACCTGTCTTTTAAATAATATAACGCAGTTTTCAATGTTTTGTGAACGTTGTGACTGTTACGTTGCTATTTAACGAGTCTGGGTCAAAACTATACACACATACTGATACTCAAGGTCTGTGCTCAAGTTATTATATGGACGAAAGAATTATAAAACGCCCTACGTAATTGAATGTGACGTCACAGGAATGCTCCCCTGAGCACAAGCGGTGTGACGTCACATGTCCCATCTCACAATGCTTCTTAATTTGACAGGAAGTTGGTTCAAGTATTTACCCCTCATTCCACCAAAGTATCTTGTTGTCCAGTGTTTCGCAACACCAGGCAAGGCGTTGGCGTACGAGCACATGAGTTAAGTCTGCAGAAAGACATGCCGCTTTGCATAGCGTATTATTTTAATTAACTCTTGAACTGTTTTAGGTTAACATTGCAGTAATAGTTGGGTGTTAGATTATTTTATTTTGTTGATCATTCATTAATTCGTTGTCCTGATTGATTTAATTCTTTCCTCAGGAATCAAAGACAGAACGAGATCCATTCCTGAATGAGGTTGCGTTAACTGAAAAAACTTAATATTATTTGCATCGGACGAAGGGTATATAAATGGAGGCTTAATAACTAGCCTTCTTCACATTGTACCAAATAAAACCAGGGTCTTCGGCTAATCCTTTAAAGAAAAAAGAGAGAATTAGTTCAGTGTTTCCTTGTCAGTAACAGTGGTCATAAAGATTCTTTTTCGTCTTAAGAACTAGATGCGGTAGTTTTTTTTATTCCAACTGAAACACAAATAATATAATAATTATGAGTACTGTATAGTAGTTTTAGTTCCGGTCATAGTTTGACAATTAAAGACAACTAATTAGAGAAAATGTCATTGCACATGCTGGATGTGAAACCAAGCAAAATGTTCCTTACAAACATCCCCAAACTATGTTTAGTTTATATTTATTTAGTTTTTGTTTCTTATAATTTAACTTCATTGTTTTTATATTCTGGTTTCTGGCTGTTTTTATTTAATGTTTCTATTGTGTTGATTTGATACTTTTAAAGGCTTTTAGTTGATTTTTAAATGTTTTAATTTTCTTTTGTAATATGACGTTAGCCTACCTCAATTTAACTGTCGGCTGCGAAGGTCGAATTTCTGTAAATCATTTCAAACCAAATCAAATCAAATCAGATCAAATCAAATCAAATCAAATCAAATGTTTCTAACGGTCACGTCTCACTTAAAATTGGGAAGACGGTAACCTTTTAACGCGTTTTTGCATAAGAGGCACATTTTCTAATATTAAATTCATTTCATACTTCATTTTATCTTTCTTAAGAATTATTTTTGTACTTAACAAAACCATGTCTATAAAATACAAAAATAAAAACATTTTGAATTTATATCACAACATTCTTGATATGAAAGTATTAATAATCTGCAATGCCTCTTTACCAGTTAATTTATTGTACAAACGACCAAAAGACATCATTTTGCCGGCATGGGGTCGAGGGTGATTGACTTATTCTTTTTAAGATGCAATGTGTAGTAGGGCTAACCCATCACCACCAACGCGACACATTGATTGTGAGCTAGGGATGGATATTGCAGTGAATGAATACCCTTCTGCTTTGCGTCACACAGGAGGAGTTGTACGAATCTAAATAACTGATCACTTAATCATTTTTATGTACCCGCTTCAAGTATTGTTTAGTTATACTACCTAGGCTATGGTTAGTATGGAAATAAATTAAAAAGTATAGAATAAAACGACTAGTTTATACTAGTTATTATGTTTCGTATGAAAATAAATGGATAAATATGGAATAAAGTGACTGATTTATTTCAACGTACGTTCGTGACCGTCCAGTTTTTAGGCCGTTATTACACACCGTGTGTTCTGCCGAAATACGTGCTGAATTCGGTGGGGGGGGGGGGGGTTCCCAGAAAAATAGCCTCGTTGTTGTAAAGTTGATAACCGTAAGTTTAAGATGTAAAATATTGTTCATTTTAGTGGGTTTTCCTCACCATTATTACCAAACATTCGTTTGTTTTCAAAACATTGAAACGTTTCAAAACATTGCTACAAGTTTTTGTTTGTTTTCTTTTTCCTTTTTATTGCAACAACTGTTACCCTATAAACCAATAACTCTGATCTGCTTGCAATGAATAGGGTTTAATTGTTTTGTAATTTATGTGTTGTTGTTTTAATGAAATCCTTAAACTACTGCACATTGGGCGACGACAGCTCCCAAAACATAGAAGATGGACAAAATAAATCCTGTTCCGAAGATTACATTATCAGTATATACAGTGTGTATATTTTTCGCCCCATGTCAACTAAGGTGCAGTGTTCACCAATGTTTGCACAGAGACAAGAGGCATGCGGGCAACGCCCTTCTAATAACCGTTAATACTCTCGGGCCATGAGCTTCTTCCGATATCTCGGTATGGGGAATCACTCTCTCGGCGCGTGTACCCATTCAGAGTCGTCTATTGAGGACAAGGCCCTGAACGGTGTAGATCCATTTCGACTCAAAACCGACTCGACGCGCACCATCTCGACTCAAAACCATCTCGACTCACAAACGTCACCAGCTCGACTCAAAACCATCTCGACGCAAAAACCATCTCGACGCATATTAAAGAATTAAAGATAAGACAAGTCCGAAAAGGGTGCACCCCAAAAAGAATAGACCCAATAGTTATTTCAGCACGGTACTTATTTTACTTGTTTTTGTATTTTGAAGGACGATGTGTTGTCTTAGGATACCATGTCAAGTCTTGAAGGAACGTCCCAATTTTTTATAGGAAAACAGGACTTGAAAGAAACTGCCCACGCATATTTTTAATTAATTAAAGGAAAATAATGAAAGGAAAATAGGACTTGAAAGAATTAAACTGCTCACGCATATATTTTTGCAAATGCAAATTTAAATACAACGATAAACTGTACTTTTAACGCAGATTTGTGGATTTGAAGGTGGTGAAATGTTCTGTTTTTGACAAGTAAACTAGATTGATAAGTTACAAAAGAAATTTTGAAATTTTTAACAACATCCTGAAATGAACATAAAGTGCGTTGGTATTGGTGATGCGTCGAGTCGGTTTTGAGTCGAGATGGATTTGAGTCGACTTGACTTGAGTCGAGTCGGTTTTGCGTCGAGATGGTTTTGAGTCGAGATGGATTTGAGTCGAGATGACTGCACACCCCCTGAACGAGCCCCTCTAGTGTAAAGCAATTACATAATCGACTTGCCGCACCAAAGAATTTCCGTTGAAGTGCTTTTGTAATTCAAATTTTGTTATATGGGGGAAGTCTTTCTTTTTATAGCACGTATAAAAGCAGATTTTATAAGACGTTTCTTTTCATTCTGCGTGAGGCTCACTCAGTCGTTCACTGAATCGTCTGCGGAGGTAAATGCCGTCCCCGGTCACTCCTGCACCGTAGACCATCACGACGCAAAACGGTGTGAAGACTCGAGGAAAGCACGGGGAGGCTTTTCCGTAAAATCTGCAGGTGATATTGTTTGTATGATGCTTGAGTTTTACGGCAACTGTAGCCTAGTCCTTATA